>LNAS01000281.1:224648-409536 GCA_001630605.1 Pseudogymnoascus pannorum | reverse complement strand
TCCTCCCCCCAAAAACCTCATCCAGCGTCCTCATCCTCAGCGTCCTAAATCCCAACCCCCTAAACGTATACCCATTCCCACTCCCCCAACCCCGCCTCCCCCCCTTCCCCCCCCTCTCCCTCCCCACCCTCTCCGCCAACCTCTTCGCCGCCCCCGCCACCTCCTTAGCCCTCACCTCCTCGACCTCCTCCCTCGCCTCCACCACCGCACTCCTATACTCCTCCCTCACCTGCTCCATAAACACGCCCAGCAGCGTTCTCCCTCCAACCCCAAAACACGACTCCGCCAGCGGCAGGAACCGGATCACGCCCCGTCCGGGCTCGACGCCTAGCGCGTGCTCGATGTGCCGCGAGAGGATGGCGGAGCGGATGTCGTTGTCGGAGGGCTGGCAGAGGGAGGGGGCGGTGGTGATGGTGAGGATGTAGGAGGGGTGGGGGGAGTGGTGGTGGAAGAGGTGGGGGGTGGGGGTTATGGAGATTGTGAGGGTGGAGGGGGGGCGGTTGAAGGCTGTTGAGAGGGCGTCGGAGAGGGAGAGGATGGTTTGTTGGTCTGTGAACTTTGGGGAGTTTATTAGTTGTTGTTTGGTTATAGTTTTGGGGGTCCTATCATTTTGTGTTTTTCCTAGTTTGGGGAGGGCCGAAGTGAGAAGGGGGAGGGGGAGGGGGAGACGCACAGCATTCGTAGTCAACTCAGCCAAAAGAGGAAGATTCGGCTCCAACGTTATTCTCGCCGCCTCGCCCGCCAGCATCTCGGCCTCGAGGACCTTGCTCATGATACTTCTCCTGCCGAAAGATGTGAACCTATCGAAGCCTTTAACCCTCCACGGCGGGGGGAGATCATTCCTGCCGCACTCCCAAGGGGGAAGGTCGGCGGTGTTGTTGGCTGAGCCCGGTGGGATGTTGGAGCGGCGTCGCTGGTTTGGAGATGGCCGACCTGGTCCTGGCGCGTTGGAGTGGTTTTGCCGGGTTGGGGCTGGGACCGGGGCAACGGCTGGGAGACGGTTGGAGGACATGGCTTGGATAATCCGTGTTTCTTTGCTTGTAGTTGGGCAATAATGGCAGTGTCCCGAGTAATAGTATGAATCGAAGAAAGCTGTTTGATTGATGCTTTGGGGCTATTCAAAAAACCATGTCGAGTTGTGGGAGGAAGATGGGAGATGAGAGGTAAGAGGATGGTATGTGGCGGGAATGTGGATGTGTTGTGGGAATGGAAGGAACTATGCGCGATGCGTATGAGAGCGGAAAGAGCGTTGTGTATGAAAAGGGAAAGAACGATGTATACAAAGATTGCACCTGCCTTGACGTCGACCCTACCAGAACTGGTACAGAGATCGCACCCACCTGCCTCACCGTGATTATGCTTATAAAAGTGTATGGGAACAGCTTTATCAACCACATAAAGTCCCTATTGATCACAGAAACGCTTCAGCCGCCGATGAAGAATAAGCATTCCTGGACAAAAGTATTAAATACAATAGTCCCTGACAAAACACAGAGAATATTTTACGTCCCAAATCGAACACACAAACGCCATCCAAGGCACAGCCAAGGGGCCCATTCCTCCATTATCTCAGTATCCACTCATCAGGCTCAACCATCACACATCACATCATCCATCGCACCATCAACAGTGGCTCTCTCCTTCTTTCCCTTAAGAGAGTGCAGGGCTCCCCTTTCTCGCCGCCATCAGGCTAATCTTCTTATCATGCACCACTGCCATGATGCCCACCGCGCCAATAAGCGCGAACAGGGGGATCATCATGATAGTCAGGTACAGACCCGCCTCGGCCTGCTTGCAGATGCGGTGGAAGTCTGGCTCGGATGTCATGACGACGTCGGACCAGTGGCATGACCAGCTCTGGAGTGTAGCAGTAACGTCGGAGGCGTTGACACCGTAGAAGAAGGAGGTTGCGACGATGGCGGAAACGAGGCCAGAGAAGGCAGACAGGAGAGTGAGCAGAGTGTGGAGGGAGGTGTTGTAGCGGAACTGGTTGGGATGTTAGTGGGAGGTTTGGTCCAGTGATGTGGGGGGGACGTACAGATGGAATCTTGCCGGCGAGGAGGGACATGGCAGCTGCAACGATCATGATTGATCCGCAGGCGACGAGGGCGATGCTGGGGCCGAGGTTGAACTCAAACGGCCATAGTGGGAGCAGGAACTCATTGGAGACGTGGGTGTCGTTGTATATCTTGAGATTGTGTGCTGAGGTAGCTAGAATGCCTACGGCCGAGGCGAGGGCGAGGATGCTGAGGCCCATCCGGCCGGCCTCGAGGGCGCGCGAGGGGCCGGGGTGCCTCTCGTTGTGGTCGAACTGGGAGGATTCATGGTACTCCGGAGAGAAGGACGGTTGCTTCATGTCGGAACCCATGGTGGCGGTGATGGTGGTATTGATAGGGGAGGTAGAGTTGGAATGGGGAAAGAAACAGTCGATGAAGAGGAAATGTAGTATGGCACAGCCGCACATGAGACGAAAGAAAAGGAATGAGTAGACGAAAAACGAGATCTCCAAAACTCCTGCTTATGGATGGACAAACAGAGGATCAATCGGTGATCGAGGAGAGGCCATAAATAAGGAAGAAACACGACCTACTGTATGGGTCCCTACAGACGCCCATCCACGCCCAGGCACATGAGACGATAAGGTGTGCGAGGGTAGGGTGGCCGAGCGATGCGCCGTCCCGTTTTAGGGGCCATATTGATTTCCCCTTGAGGCTGCCAGCAAATCAGCGACAGAGATCTGATGGACAGACATCTGTCAGACAAGCCTTTGACGTGGATAGAGTGGAGTGGATGGGAGCTGAGGGGAACGGAGTGGCCCTGTCGTGACCATGTAGTGGCCCCCCAAGTGTCCCCGGCGCGGTGGGGTGTGAGCGCTTGTAGTTGTGGTGGTGCGGGCGGATGATGATGATTGGCAATGATCAGTGATGATGGGCGTTGATTGGCGAAGTATTTCGAGGTCGGCGCTTGCCTGCAGGTTCTCACTGGCGTCTGTGAAACAAGTGCCGTGTCAACAGCGAATAAGGTGCAGCATGGGCCTTGCTGCTGTGGTACTATTCAAATCTATTCTCAGACAAGCTGATGATTCGAGGGTTTAACGGGTAGATGTATTTTGGTCTTGATCTATCGAATTATTGAATTCCAAAACATAAACATGGCATTATCGATTGATGGAGAATCTTGGTGAGCGAGGCGCTGTGGGTTTTGCCGCTAGGTCCGTGCCGATGTTAGCTCGGTGGTGCCCACTCCGCACGACCATGGGGATCTTGGAGCCAAAGTTCGTCCGTGCATAAAGGTAACTTGGAAGTTTCTTCATAATCATATCAGTGCAACTTACATGGAAGACGCAATTGAGCGCTACGGTGTATCAATCATTGGATTCTGCTAAAGACGGCATGAGGGTATATATGTGCTAATATAACTAGCGCCAGGTAGACTACACTTCAGCTACAATTCCCAGTCCTCTTTAATTAAGTCGCTGGCCTTCTCTGCAATCGCATAGACAGTTGAAACAATATTCCCACTAACATGCAATGGCATCACACTTGCATCCACGACTCTCACGCCCTTCGCTCCCCAGACTTTGAGCCTATAATCAACCGCCCCAACACCTTTCTTTCCCATTGCCACGGTACCTATGGGGTGATACTCGGTCTCGCACGTCTTTCTCAAATACTCCTCCGTACTCTTCTTATCTCCCACATCCAACTCCACAGGATGGTGTCTTCCCTTGATCTTCTCCTTGAAAGGCGATGTGGCTGTTATCTTCTCGAGCAACTGCAACCCTTTGGTAAGGAGTTCGACGCCTGCTGGATGTGTTAAATAACCCGGATCGATCTGTGGGTCGATCTCTGGGTCAGAAGAAGTGATGTGGATAGTTCCCATCGAGAGGGGACGAGCTAGACACGCTGCTAGTGCAAGGCCATGTTTTCCCAGTTGCTCTGGGGGAGGCTGCAGTAGAGCGACTTGGCTTCCTGGATCCCTGAGGTCCAATGTAGCAGCCAGAAGTACAAGTTGGATGCTGCCATAGTCATGGTCTGCGACGCTGTCTGCAATGATCTTCTTTGTGGCATCATCGTGGCCAGTATTTTTGTCTGTGAGTATCAATTCCTGCAACTCTTTCATCTCAGATGGTGTGCATAGGTCGGCGTAGGATATAAAGCCCACGGCTGCTCCGCCACTTGACAGAGGGCCACTTTTCTTGGTCGCGTACAAGGCCATTGCGGCTTGGAGTTCCGATTCATCTTGGAGCATGTCGAGGCTTTTCTCGCCTTCAACGAGTTCATAACCGAAAGCTGTGGCCAAGATCTTGGAAGTTCTCTCCTACTCGTGCGTTGCCCACCACGCATTTGATGCCGGCGGCAGAGAGGATTGAGGGGTTGCCAATTCCCGAGAGTTTAAGGAGCTGCGGGGATTTTATCTGGTGGCACATTATTAGCGTTCACGGGAAAATAGCACAGTATGGGTTGATCATACCACTCCCGCACTAAGAACAACCTCTTTCTTGACCAGAACAGTGTGCAATTTCTCTGCATGTATGATGTATGAATTCAACATCAGTGACCTCACCGGCCTCGCTGACAACGAGCTTTGTTGCCAACGCCTCCGTCAAGACTCTCAAATTTGCTCGACTGGCATTCGGGAGAAGGTATCCAGTAGTGGAATAACTTCATGTCCCAGTCATCTCGCCATTACTCCTATCAATGGTACTGAGCGAATGATGGATGCCCATGTGGTCACCACTCCAAGCCTCAATCGGACTCCCCATTTTTTACCCAATGTGCTCGAAGCAGCAATCCACTCTCTCTCTTGTGGAGGTCTCCAAGTACTGAAACTTGTATGGATTGGCCCATCCGTTCCATGGCGACCGGCATCATACAAGTTTCAAGAGGGATATTTGGTTTAGTCGAATATCCCGAGGGATCATCAAAATGCTCATGCTTTGTGAAGTATGGGAGCAGATCTTTAAATCCCCAACCTTTGTTTCCAAGTTTCTCCCAGTCGTCATAGTCAAGTTGATGGCCTCGCACATACATCTGGTAATTGATAGCACTAGACCCGCCAAGCCCCTTGCCTCGAGGTTGGTCTATGGCGAAATTGCTGGCGGATTTCTAAACAAATGTGTCAGTGATGAATATTACCATTTTGGGTATTAATTCAGTACCTGAGGGACACTCTTATGGAGCCAGTCATACTTCGGGTTGCCAATTGCCTTGCTGTACACTATGGGGTATTGATGTTGGGATCGTCTTAATGGTAGAGGAGAAGAGAAGCTACTGAACGGCCGTGGGACGGAGGGATTAAACGATTTGATACGCACTGGCGGGCGTCAGGATCATAGGATCCCCGATATTTGCAGGACCGGCCTCGAGAATACCGACGTTAACATTTGCGTTTTCAGTCAGGCGCGCAGCCACGACTAAGCCTGCTGTTCCTCCTCCGACAACAATGAAGTCATAATCGCGCTTGAGGAACTCGTCAATTGAGCACAGGGCGGGAATATTAGCGTCTGTCATATTCAAGTGTGAAAAATACTATATGTAATGTTTGCACGAAGTTACTATACGCAGATACAGCTACAACGGATTCGAAGGGATATATAGGTATGAAACGGACGAACTACAGTTGACACCTAAAGTCTGATGGCAAGTGAGATTTAAAGGCTTACTACCCCCGCCCCATAAGGGCGAATATTTAGAACATCAATGTGAGTTTGGTACGTGCAATTATCTCGATCGGCGATCAGGAGCGGGGTTTCTACGGTATGAGGAGGCTGACGACATGATCAGGATACGAAAGGGAATATCAGAAGCCCTGTACCGTATATATGTATGTGGCTTGAAATAGCGCGGGGTGAGGAGTCCACACCAGGAAAGTTACGGTAGCTATTGGGCATCGATTGGTTCGAATCCTAGCTTCCCACAAACGGTTACCCCGCTTCCTTCGATTCCAGGGTCTTAGCTAAACGCTTCGACCCCTGTCGTGAATCGCAGGTTAAGGCAGCAACAACCCGGACACACGACGATAGTGGAAAACATATACGCGCGATTCTGGATTTGCCACGGGTATACGGACACGGAGATGATATCGCCCTAAGATCCTTCTAGTAAACCAATTGTAGGAACGGTCCCATCTACTCTCACAATTACAGTAGTGTCCCGTTTACCGGAACTTCAAAAATGCTATTCCGCGTCATCACTATCTCGTTGATCTTGCTCGCTCCACAAACCTATGCAGCATGCTACGACCCCTCACCTGCCTTCCTCCCACCTAAATCAAGCACCTACCGTGACTCCCCAATCTTAAACGATGCCTTCAAGTCCATAGCCAAGAGCCTGGACGAGCTCGTCTCGCAGCCAGAGTTTGACACGAGCTCCTTCTCCATCGAGGTCACAACCTCCACCGCTTCGTTGTGGGAGCTTCACCACACAGCACGAAATACGGATCCGGTGAGGCCCGGCACCGACAAGGTGAGTGGAGAGAGTGCATACCGTATGGCCAGTATCAGCAAGGCCTTCACGGTGCTCGCTATCATCCAGCAACATGTGGCGGGTAATCTCGGCATCGATGATACGATTGACCAGTATCTCGATTTACGAGGGGATATTCAGTGGTCGGATATCACACTGCGAACGGTCGCAAGTCAACTGAGCGGGATTCCGAGAGATTGTAAGATTCATCTACCTAGTGGCGGGGAAGTTCAACCATGCTAAATAATTTGTGGCAGTTGATATGGGGGATCTGCTTGGGCTGCCTGATCCGATCTCCTTTGGTCTGCCGCCCATCACAGACGATAACAGACCCAACTGCGACTCAGCTTGCACTGGCGACGGTAAGTTACTGTCTCTACTGCACCCAGATACACTCAAGGCTAACCATCTAACTTAGACCTTCTGGAAAATCTATCCACAAGGCAACCCATATGGCCCCCAAAACATAAATCATCATACTCAAACGTCAATTTTGATCTTCTCGGGCTCGTCGTGGAGAATGTGACAGGGATAGGATATGCAGAGTATGTCGAGCAGGCTATTCTGCGTCCATTGGGTATGGAGAGCAGCTCTTTCATCAAACCTGATGACAGTGTTTCCGTATTGCCAAAAGGCGAACATTATTGGGATTTTGAATTAGGTGTAAACCGACCGTAAGTCTCCGTTTTAAACATCCGTTGATGTATTGATAGTTGGTCTAATGCTCGTCTAGAACTGGCGGCCTCTATAGCACTGCCAGTGATATGTCTAAATTCCTGCGTCACGTTCTCACAACTCACAACACCCTCTCCCCGGATATAAGCTGGCTTATCCCTGGCTCCTACTCCGAATCCCTCTCCTCTTACTTTGGTATGCCCTGGGAAATCTTTCGCACCTCTTCAATTCTGCCGTCCACCTTGCGCACTGTAACATTTGTCACCAAGGGTGGCAGCCTCCCTGGGTACTTTACATATATCATCATGGCACCGGAATACGATTTGGGAATAACAATTCTCACTGCGGGACCCCCGAGCCTACTAAACCTCATCCGAGAGGCTGTCACTGTCCCTCTCCTTCGCGCTGCCGAAGAAACTGCCCAAAGAGAGCTTCATAGTCGCTACACTGGCTCTTTCACCGCCCCTGGCCCGCTGAACTCAACTCTTGTCCTTGCACAATCGGACAACAGGTCACTATACATTGACTCCTTCATTTCGAATTCAACCGTCGTCATCGGTGCTTCGCAGGAGATTCTCTCCCCACTCACACAAGGTCTCCCTTTCCGTGTCCAGCTCGTCCCATCCCTCTCGTATCGCGAGGACGAGGTGGGCCGCAAAGGGGAGGTGTGGAGGGGGACAGTAGTATTGGAGAGTAGGGGAGAGGGGGTGTGGGATGCTGAATGCGTAACTAATTACGATCCGATTACATATGCTGGTAAACCACTGCTCGAGGTTGTGTTATGGGAAGGTGACGATGGGATAGTAGAGGAGTTAGAGATGGTAGGATTTCGGGTGAGGATGGGGCGGGTGGATGGCGGAAAGTTGGATGAAGAGGCTGGTATAGCCAGGGACAGGGACGGATTCGGAAATAAAAAGAGTCAGAAAGTTCTAGAGTAAATGGTGTATATATAATACATACTCAAGAGTAGGTCAAGGAGGTTATTTCTTCGTTCTTTTATTAAAGTTCATGATAGCAGTATAGAATATGCCTTAGCTCCATGCTTCTCATTATAGGAAGTCTCACTAGGTTGACCCCTATTTCCTCGACATTCCCAGCTTATCCCATCACCTACGTAAGCCTCTTCAACCTTGTGTTACAGCCTACATATTTTCAGTCTCAACTTTACCCCAGGAGTCGATTCTCACATCGGTGAATCAACTAACTATATGACTTGAAGTGTCGATATAACAATGACAACATTACAGTCCCCCCTTACCGAACCAAAGATCTCGTCCGTAGAGGTCTCCATCTATGGTCTTGACCAATGGGAGGGAATATGGCTAAAGCATCATAGGGAACACCCTGGAGGCGCAACACCCAGAACGTAACGTATAGAGATATTAGCGATGATGATCAAGTCTACAATTCCTTCTGGGTGCGAAGAGCCAATTCTTGGCCCCGAAGGTATGAGCGGACACTATGGGAGCGACAAAATGATAATTTCATACAGTCAATAACAAAGGTCTGTGTGATCGACGTATCCAACTTCTCGTTTCGCTCGAGCGATGTACAGTACGGGACCAAAAGTTTCCGTAGGAGGCTGTGCTCGAATCGTCTTTTTGTATGGGAAAGCACAGGCCCGCACGGAAACTTTTGGCGCCGTACTCCATACCGTACTTTTACATATACATTACGGTATAACGTACTTGCATAGCGAGCGGCGCACTTTGTATACCACAACAAAATTTATATGTAATGGTACTTTGCCAAGTTATGTCACATGATGTCAGAAGTATCATTACATATAGATTTTGGTGTGGTATACAAAGTGCGCCGCTCGCTATACATGTACGTTAGAGATACTTATTTTATATTTAGTGGTTCACGGCCGGAAATACTCCCGCCGCGCCGCAACTGTGGCCCGTGCGACCCCATACTTTGTCCCAATCGAGCCAACGCGGAGCGATTCGAATGTTCGCCGGAGCCTTGTGTCCATGCACGCACGGCCAGTAAGCGCGATGAGGACAGTAGGTACAATTTCTCTTTTCTTGCTTCATACGTTTCATTGCCTGCCTTGAGCGCAGTTGCTGCAATTGTATCCCTTATCCTTATACATCTTCACCCGCAGCCTGTTTCAAGTCTGCCATGTCCATCATGACAGACACTGCTACTCCGAGAAAGCGGGCGAAATCCGTCACCTTCGCAACCCCGCCACCATCCCGTGAGAACACCGCATTTCGGACTCGCACCGCCCTCATCCTTGGGGCCCTCTCCCTCAGCGGTGCTTACCTCCACTTCTATCAGAGTGGAAACAATGGCCTCTTCGATTCGCTTGGAGAATTAATGCTAGCTGACACATTCCCCACCTCTGATGGGGAATTCAAGCGCGTCTTCACAGGCATCAAGCCGCTCGATACCTATCTTACTTACTTCACGCCCTTCTTCGGAGTTCTCACCCACTCAGGAGATGACAGCTCCTATTTGTTTTGGCTATGGATGATTGGGCAGTTTGGTATACAATGGGCATTGCTCGTTTTGGAGAGTCTTAGAGAGGGAAATAAAGGCAGTCTTCCTAGCTAGTATGTCCCCCACTGAGCTTCTGCTCAAGCAGCGTCGAACCATACTAATCCTACCAGCATCGGTCTTGTCGGCTTCCTCTTCCAAAACTTCGGTCTTGCAACCGTCATCCCCGCCTTCCTTCTCGTCACCACCCTCACCTCAACTATATCCCGCGCCTCCTCCCCCACCGGGCTCATGAACCTCCTCAAAGTCCACGGGATCGACCTCAATATCCTCCCATTCTCCTTTCTCATCGCCTACTTCATCCCAACAGTCTGCATGATGCTGCCATACCCAGCCATGAACTCCCACAGTAGCTGGCAGGGCTGGATCGCCACCTGGCAATTCTTCCCTCTCTACACCGTGGCCATCCAATGGCTCCTCGCCAGCTTCTTCAAGGCCGTCGACCAGGGCAAAGGCCTCCAGCTCAAGTCCGACGAGGGTAAGATGATTAAGTACTTCTGGCACACACGTCCATTATACATCGCCGCCCTCGTCATCTGCGGCGTCTTCCACGTCAACGTTCTCGCTATCTGCCTCCTCCCCGAGTGGCTCACAGAAATATTTCCCATTGTCGGCACCTACCGCAGCGTCTCTTTTGCCTCCGTCTTTATTCCCCCCTTCCCACTTCCGCCATTCGAAGCCGTGAGTGTGTCGCGCGGGATCCACATCTTCCTCATCTGGGATATGTATATTTCTGGCACTGCAGCCCTCGTGTGGGCTGCGTTACAGGCGCGGAATGTGAGCTCAAGGACGTTTGGGGTGAACTGGGTGTTGAAGATGATAGGATTCACAATTATGACAGGACCGACGGGGGCCTTTGTCATGGCTTTGTGGGAGAGAGATTCCGCTGTTGTGGAGTTACTTATTGAGCAGGCCATGAAGGATAAATGAGTGGAAATGTGTTAATATATAGATATAACATTTAATGGCATAAATATTTCGCTCAGAATTGCTCATGTGCCTTCTGTGTTGCTAATGTCTCTATCCGAACGCCCCTGCCCCCTTTAGCTCCCTAATAACCCTTCTTCCTATCAACCACATTGACCAATTCCTCCCCCTTAGCTCCTCGCCTCAAATTCTCCTCCAACACCCCTATCGCCCTCTCTATATACCGTCCATTCCATGCACTCACATGTGGCGTAATAGTCACATTCTCCAAACCCCACAACTCACTACTCTCGGGTAACGGCTCAGGCGTCGCCACATCCAGTGCCGCCCCCCTCAGCCCCCCCTCCCCTAGGGGCTTCTTCAGCGCCGCAATCAATGCGTCCTGATCTACACTCTCCCCTCTCGAAATATTCAGTATGTACGCCCCGTTACGACCTAGAATTTCGAATTCCTCAGCTCCGAGGATCTGCCTGGTGGAGCCTGTCAGCGGGACAGCAAGGAGCACGTAGTCAAGGTCTGCACTGAGGAAGCCATGGAGAGAAGTCTTATCCGTTCCACTGTGCCAAGCAATAGGAAGCGTGCCATCACGGTCGCCGAGGGTGCCGGGAACGATGAAGCCCTTGTCGCGCTTTGATTCCGGGGTGGTGCGGGGGCTAGCAGTGTACGCGATAATGTCCATGCCCATTGCGGATAGGACGCGTGCAGCTGTAGGAGGTTAGTCTAGCTAATCTTATAATTTGGCAGAGGGGGATCTTACACTGCCGTCCGATACTACCATAACCCAGAATTCCAACACGTCGCCCAACACCATCGCGGAGTCCCGCGGTGCTGTCCCCAGCAGCTCTCACCCAGCGCCGCTCTGACTGCCACTTGTACATCGTGCGCTGGAGGTGGTTATCTGAGAGAATCTGGAGTGCGACCCATTCTGATATCGGGGGGCCGTGAATGCCGGAAGTGGTAGTGATGGGGATGCTGGTTGAGGTGAAGATGGGATGCGTGGCGAGGTGGTTCACACCTGCCGAAGTGAGCTGGATGAACTTGAGACTCTTGGTGATGATGGGGATAAGGCGTGCTGGGGGGAGATAGGACATCGTTATTAGGTGGGTGGCCGAGAGCCATTCATCTGAGATATTAATTAGTAGGGGGCCAGTGTATAGGAGAGATAGGAAAGGCGTTACCATCGCTGATTTCTTCCCCCGACAGGCGCGCGATGGTGTCTGGGTCACTGAAGGCGACACTAGCTTTCTTATATGTGACTTTCAGATTGGGATATTTGAGGCGGAGCCCATCAATCTCTTGTTTTGGCTCGGGAACTGCAAAGACAACGAGGAGGTGTCCTTCAATTGGTGTCTCGCCGCCCATAGTGGTGGTTGGGGAGTTATTGGGTTTAGGGGTGGGGTTGTAGATGAGGGGACGAGATGAGGGGTCGTGTGGGGTATTTATATTTCAGGACGAGAAGAATTGAAACGCGGGATCGACTGTGCTAGATCGGTGGGTTTGATAAGAAAGGAGACGTTGACGTTTTATACTTCCAGATGGCGAGCTTATATGAGTTTCCCCATTAGATATTGTGGCGGCAGTTAGCTGTGTTCGTGATTATCAATCTTGAGGGACGACCAATGTGTCTCCAGGGCCCATAATAGTGGAGAACTGATTGACCTCCGACGTGGGCCATCCATGATAAGCTGACGTCGAGCTCCAAGAGACACCTTGAAATACGATTATATCCACGCCTATTCTCCTCGACAATCATCCAAGTAGAGCCGTTAATGCCGGTACCGCTGTTAAAGTACCCGTATATCCCGTATCTCCGCATTTTTGATACAGTCAGATCCCATGGGACCTAAGCGACGAGCGATACTTTTATGTTGTGTTCCTCTGGTATAATGTAGCCCCTGCCCTCGCTGAAAACTCATGTTTTGAATGAGCTGCAATAAAGTTATAAGAAGTTTTAAGCACCCTTACAGGCAGCCAAAAATGAAGGCACAAACAAGGTTCTGAGCCTGTAAGATAATAGATAATAGTTTTAAACCTGGAACCGAGGAGGTCAACGAAAGAGAAATCGCCGCCAAGCTCGTCTGGTCGCTCTCGCCGGTCTACTGTGCGACTGGCCTATCTTTATTCTCCTTCAAATACCACTTGTAGGATTCTACAAAACGCGCATCCATTACCTTCAACCAAAACATATACTCGCCCTTTATTTGTCCTCCGAGATGATGGTGTAAGCTGACCACACGTGATTTAGGATTTAAGATTCAGTCTAGTGGTGCCATAAAAGACGATAGCTCACATTCTCCCCGTCATCAATACTTCCACAATCTTGTCCATCACCCTGAAACATATCTGTTTTCCTTCAAAATATGGCCCCTCTCAAGTATGTTGCCCTCGGCAGCTCCTTTGCCGCCGGTCCAGGCATCCCGCCCATCACCGATCGGTATGCACAGCGCTCGGCAAACAACTATCCCAGTATCCTCGCCAAAAAACTGGGTGCCGAGCTTACGGATCTATCCGTCTCAGGAGCCACTCTCAAAAACTTACTCTCTGTGCCTCAAAAATACTTCTATGTGATCAGCTTTGAGCCGCAGATAAAAGGCATCCCCGCCGATGCCGATATTGTCACCATCTCTGCTGGTGGGAATGACATTGGTTACATCACCGGCATAATGCGAGATACCTACGGCGCAACATTTGCTGGCCGTCTTCTCTCTGGGTTGCTACCTACCGCGGAAAACTTGAGCAACCAGGATGTCGCTGACCGCTTCACCGCTATTGTTGATGAGATCCGCAAGATCGCTCCCAAGGCCCTCATAGTTCTGGTTGAGTATCTGACCGTATTTGGGTCGGATGAGCCGATCCAAGATATCCCTCTGGATAAAGAGCGCATCCGTCATCATCGGAGTGTTGCGGATTCCCTTGAGAAGGCATATCAATTAGCGGCCAAGGCCCGTCCAGGAGTGAAGCTCATTTCCATGGGGAAGCTTAGTCGTGAGCATGGAGTGGGTTCGAAAGAGCCCTGGGTCAGTGGGAATAAGGGGGTATTTGGCTTCCATCCTAATTTGGAGGGCATGGAGGCAGTGGCAGAAGTTGTTTATCAGGAGCTGAAAGCCGAGAATCTCGCCTAGAACTGGGACTATCAGGCTCATTGTTTGTCTTTTGAAGTAAGCGGCGCAAATATCCGGGATTTTTAGGGGGATGGCGGGCGGTTCTATGAGCGAGGCTGTCTCTTGATTTATATTGTGATCTGTATATCCGATATAGTTTTATTTTATCTGAGTTGTTTCTTTGAAACTTACTATTTTCTAAACCCACAAATATAAGGTCTTCAACCTTCGGTCTCGTTGTCTACTTGATACTGTCTGTCATTGGACGTGCTCCTACCTAACTATCTATGTAGGAACCGCCGACTTATAACACGACCTTTAAATAGTATATAGACCATTTACGTCCAAGCCTAGGGATGTTTCAATAGTGCTACTGGTATAATTCCCAATTCTAGGGTGACCAAGGTTTCCCAATAACCACATTTTGTATCCTCGGTCGCATACTAGGTAAGAGCTTATAATAATATATATGTAATCCTTATAAACAACTAGAATTAAACGCCAGTATTACAGTACCTAATGTGGGCAACGGGGGACTTTTGGTCCGCATACACCAATGTCCCTACATTATTATTTAGCAATAGCAATAATCTCACGCTCTACGAAGAGTTTTATTTTTATTTTCAACTCAGTTGCTTGTGTTGACTGAGCTCTCAATGCAGACACATTTGGAGACCCTAAATAGTAGGGCCTCTAGTGACCCTCACCACCTGAAAAACTAGCTCCGTACGACCGTATGCTTCCCCTTGGAAGGTGACGGTTCTTGGATGACTACTTCTTTGGGTGAAAATAATAGGATGGCAAGGGTTCCCATAGCCACGGGAAGGGGCGGAACCGCACTCACGCCCCCCCTTTGACCTCCCTACAGCTGGAGAGCCACTAAAAGCGTCCCCAACCAAGTAATTTCACGCGTAATAATTTGACGCGTATATGTATAGCTCTATGTATGGCTTTAATATTGAACAGTGTATAAACGCCCCCTATCCATCACTACCTCACATTCCCGACTGCTTTGCGGCCATGGCATCATGCTCGACGATATCGGTAGCCTCCCACGGGTAGCAGATCCAGACATCACCCACAGTCCTGGCTGCCAAGTAGCGATCATCCTTCAGCATCTCCTCCGGCAGCTTGCCCTTCTTGACCTTCTCCTTGTTCTGTTTTTTGTTAGCGCTTAGTTCCTTGCCAAACTCCGCCCGCACGTCCAACAGGAGCACTTACATGCAGAACGAAGATCGAGAATGTAGTCTCTCCCTCAATACCCAACCTTTGCCTCGCAGCCTCGACATCCTTCTCAAGCTCCTTAACGGCATACTCAAGCGTTGTCCTGGTATCATCCACCTCATCCACAATCAAGATCCTCTTCCCGATCAAGTTCGACATCTCTCCCAAACTCGACAGATCCAACCACTGTGTCCTCGTCACCTTCGTGCCTGGCTGCTCAACATCCCCCGGTGTCGTGGTTCCCGGTGTAGCCGAAGGCAGCTCCTCGTAGAGCGACAGCCCGATGGCCTGGATGGGGATGTTGGGCGACCCGGAGCGCTTGAGGAAGGAGCGCAGCATGCGCGCGGGCACATAGCCGCCGCCGCCGATGGCGATCATGAGCTGTGGGTTGAACTCATTGAGGATCTTGGGCGCAGCTTCCTGGCAAAGCTGGTGGATCTGGCGGGGGAGGCGTGGTCAGCGACGAGGTGGGGTAAAGACGAGCGAAAAAACATGGGTGGATGGTCTTACCTCGTTGTATGTGAGGTAGACTTTTTCGATAGCCATCGTTGCGGTTAGTTGGGCAGTGATGGAAGGGGGTTTATAGCAGTTCCTGACTAAGGGGAGTGTGAGAATCTTCGTTCAGAAATATTCCCTCGTCAGCGGCTTGTGAAGGCGGGAACGCCAAGGCTTTGGCACCATTAGACTTTTTGAGCGGTACGATACCCCACCATCTCGCGTATTGGCCCTAATCGATAAGAATTTGCACCGATAAGGAGTTGTCAAGACCGAGGCTAGTTGTCAAGGCACGCCACTGATTGGAGGAAAGCACCAAAACAGGGACAGTCTCATATGATGTCTACTAGTATCACCAGCGTAGACCAGGTCCGGCATTATCACAATTTGGGGAGTAATTCCAATTCATTTGTGGTAAATCAAAATAAAAACAACCATACATCCCCGTCTTATTTAGAATAGAACATCCCCGGCACTTTCCAAAGTCTTAAAACCTTCACACTGTTCTCCCATATGTGATATTCCATAGCCGACCCGTCCAGATAAGTCCGTCCGAGGATAGAGTCGGGAATGTTGAATGAGAATCGCAGAGATGAGGGCGGTAAATAACCGCTTAGTTGGCGCAGCTTCCGCATCCGCATCCGGAGCAGCCGCATCCTGAGGCGCAGGAGCCTGGATATTCTCAGCTCAGTGTCCATGGAAGGTCAGGGAGGGTACTCACAGGCAGAAGAGCAAGAGCAGTCAGACATGATGACGATTGAAGTTTTTTGGGGTTTTGGTGGTGTGTGTTGGTTTGTTGAGTTGTATTGAGTGTGAGTGTTGATATCGAAGAGCTTGGTGATTCTCATTTAGATTGACGGGATCCTCGAGCTTTATATACACCACAGCTCAGCTTGAAAACGTGTGCCCACCATCATTAACTGAGCCAGTAGGCAAGGCGCCGTATCAGAATCCAATCATCTTGACGCCCCAATTATCCCACTAGATTCCCACGGGAGGGGGGGGTCATAGCATGCCAAGCGGAACGTGGGATAAAAAGGAAAGTCATAACGCCAGTGCTGTCGGAGGATCCCAATATGGGAATCCGGGCAGCCACACTTTCAGCTCTCCCACACTTTCATGTTTGTTGGCTTTAAGCCGGTGGACCTGTTACAAACGAGTTCCATATATGATTGTGCCACAGTAAAATTGTATATCAGTTTCTTGATTTGACCCACTTATTGGAGCGGGATGTGGCTATTGGAAGCGGGCGTATCCGGTGAATCGAACGGGGGGGTTGGAAAGCATCTTGCAAATGAAATGCCGGCCAGATATTCGTTAGTGCACCCTCTTGGAAGCCTGCAATAAAGAGAGCATTCTAGTTCTCTAGCCTGTTGGTTGATGCCGGGTGAGGTTGGTGCCTCTTGAATTTCCATGTAATCAGTCAAACCAGGGATCAGTTCTGTTGCTTGAAACGAAGGCCCTGAGACCCTTGCAAGACATGGTTTGAAATTTAAGGTTTCCAGCATGTGGTTTCTTTCCTGCAGCGACTGATGGCCTAGCTATAACAGCTAAAGTCTACCCCACGTGAGTTCCCCATGTAAGTCTGGAATGCACTTTACGTGCACTTTACGTACCGTGATTAGCAAAAAAAGACTCCACGCCCTCCCCGGCGCGGAGAGTGAAGCCTGGTGTTGCCTTGTAACTTCCACCTTGTAATATCATCCCATATGTCTTCACATAGCCCAATCAGAAAAGGACAGTGCCACTCAAACGATTAAGTGGAACAACCCCACGCCGTGGTTGGATCCTCCCATGTGTTGGTTGTGGTACGTGGTCATGTTGCACAGTAGAGCCGAGCGACCGGTTCGCCGGATGCACTGCCACTGTACTTTCTGGCATCTGCCGCCTTGGGCTGGCTGCAACTGGCTGGCGTTCGAGGATCAGATAAGCCGAGCTTGGCCGTACCTCCCATGCCACTCGCGAGTTGCCAGGAGAACAGGAAGATCCAGACTAAGGCTCTTTGGCGTTGTATGTGGCCTATTAGAAACATACCGGGGTTTGAACAACAGGGTCAGCTGCAGTATTCGCAAGTAATGAGGGTGTGGGAGCACGGAGGAAGAATGGAGGTGGGGGGGAAGGAGGGGTTGAGAAAGGTCAGTTTCATACTGAGCATCGCCTTCCATATCACCACACCCTCTGGTAGATATCACATATTTTCGGACAACAAAAGATGATCAGCGCGGTAGCTACCGTTGAACACTTTGCTTACACGTTCAGAAACGCCTCATGCATCCTTCAGGTTGCCACAACATGACCGGTTTGAGAGCTGAGTGGTGGTTGGTGATCAGAGTGGGGGGACAGGCGTCGGTGTTGGAGACTAAAAGCTAAAAGAAGCACAAAAGCCTCATTCACGTAAGACATTCATCGTATGCGCCAAAACCTCAACCAAAAAATTCTTTGGCGGCTAGGCGATTAGTGTTTGAATTCCATAACAACTTCATTTTTGAGCAGCTATTATTCCTCAAAATATCAAATTTTCACAGCATCAAAGCATCAAAGCACCTTCTCTCTGACCCTCAAGTGGGGTGGTAGTTTCCCTAGTTTCCCCCAATGCCGCTGTCTCCTGATACCCCCGCCCCCACCGTAAAGTAAATTGAGCTGATATGAGCAAAACTGGAGGCAGGCGCAGCCTTTCATTGGCTGAACGGGGCTAAATAAACACCCTGCCTATAACTCGAGTTGTCGTGCTTTCAAACTATAGAAAGGCCACCACAACCCAATATCTTTTGTGCTTCTTAACATTCAACAACAACAACCAAAACCTACAATCAATTCAAATAACAACAACCACAAAACCAACCAAAACCCAACCAGAAATCCAAATCAATCATCATGGGTGACTGTGGATGCTCCGGCTCTTCTTCCTGTAAGTTCCGCATCGCCTTATCAACACCCGAGTGCTTGACCCCGCTTCAACGACCCCGCTGCCAGATACATGATGCCCGAGATCATAAGCACGGCATGCTAGCAACGTAACTAACACATACCACCACAGGCAACTGCGGAAGCAGCTGCTCCTGCGCCTCGTGCGGAAAATAAATCCCTCTGGCTGCCCAACCTCCACACCTCGATCTCACCCACTTCACACCATGCGGCACTTGCGCGATGGGACGATTTGACAAAAGCGGATGGAAACTACGTTGTAGGAGGGATGGAACAGAGAACCTGTTGAAGGCGAGATGATGTTGATTAGCTGGTGTTTTGACGAATGGGGGTGGGCGGTTTGATTCTGAGAACTACATGGCTTTCAACGACGACTGCGATCGACGTTCGCAATACAATCACTACGTACCAATCATACTTCGATGACTGACCTGTATCTAATGTGAATTCTGGATCCATTTGCTTGCATGTTTAAGCAAAGCAGTCTAACCTGTACAGAAATACTCCTCTTCCATCTGTCCGTCGTGCCAGGCGTCTAGCGTGGAACCCCCCCCCTTTTTTTTGGCACGCATACGAGGATACACCCTTATAATCCGTACAGATATTAATATTTCACTATCCGTATCATCGTAGTTAAACACCGCAGTTAAACACCGCTTAGTCTCCCATCGCCAGACTCCGTTTATGCCCTGCCCACACGCCAAACTCCAGTCGTATATTACATAAAAGACCATTCATTACATTATGGCCTCTGCCAGCTCTCTTACGCATCAACCGTCCCATCCCCTAGCAGCCGCGCAATCAACACATACGTGAAGATCACCGCCCCAGCAACCAGCAACTTGTTCCTCGCAATCCAGCTCTGTCCCACCTCCCTCGCCACCTGTCCCCCATGGACCGCAGCCCCAATCGTGGCCGCACTCCCGCTCGGCCGCCGCCCAAACGCTGCCGCCTGCGGCGAGCACACCGGCGCATTCGGGTCCGGCATCCGCTCCCCGGTCGCGGGGTTAATCCTGTTCTCCTCCATCCACTTCCAGTTCTCCTTATCGAGCTCGGGCCACTCGGACCTGAACTTCGCGCCGCCGTCGCCGGCTTTGATGGCACCGTTGCCCTTTGGCACGGGCATGCCCGGGAGGAGTCGGGTGGAGGAGCCGCCACCTGTTGAGTTCCACCAGCGAGTGCGGCCGGCGGTCCATCTGCGCTCGGCTTCAGTGGCGGCGACGGAGCCGGTGGTCATTTCCTCGGAGGTCATGAAGGAAAGGAGTCCGATGAGGATTGTGGAGACTTCCCAGGCGGGGTTAAAGGATTTGGGGTGGAAGTCGGAGATGGATAGGCATAGCCGGGTTGAGGATTGGAACCGTCCTGATGGCGTGTGCATGCGGATCGCAGGCGGGGCAAAGGGGTAGTCGGGTGGGAAGATCAGTGTGCCCCAGTACTGTCCGTTATAATAAGGTGTCTTCTCTGGGCCAGTGATTATGTAGTGCCATCTGCGCCATGTTAGTTTGGTCTGGTGGTCTGAATGGTCTGATAGCCATACTCGAGAATATTGGATTCGGAGGGATGCGCCACGACGTATGGCGGCGGGTTCTCGGATATCGTCTTGTATTCCCGGGTTAACTATAACGGTCAGCATATTCTCATGAGCAGCTTAGTTATAGTGGCTAACCCGTTTGTTCGCTGCGCGGCTCGCCATATTGACGTCGAGGGGGGTGATGGTGAGGCGGGGGGTTTGAGTCGTAGTTTGACCGAAAGTTCACGGCGCAGGACGGTCTATTAAGGTACAGGCGATTATCAAAGTAAAAGAGGATGGTCGAATAGAGCGAGTTTATTGTAAGAAATGATGTTGGCTCGAAAATATGCCTCAGTTTCTGGTCACTTGGGTTACTTTCACAAGACGAAGCCAATCTGATTGATTACGTAAGCCGACTGACTCGAATTTATCTGTCACCCTGCTTGTTGTCGTCTGACAGAGTCATGGCGTATCCGGATAGTGAAGGCGAGGTATGTCAAGGTCTATATGCGAGCAGAGTTAGATATACTGACTTGCCATAGGTCTTCGCGGCCCTAAATCGCGACATTGACCCAAAGGTTCTGGAGGAGCGCGAAAAGGCAGTCCAAGAACGGGTGCAGGCGCAGTATGCAAAGGCACAGCAAAGATTACAAGACTTGGTGAGTCCCAAGCGTCGGAAGTAGGGCCAAGAGTGAAGCTCATGGTATTAGATATCTTCCAATTCTACTCTCCCAGTTACTATCTCATCCATCCGCGTCATTGGAGCTACGAATACCCGAAAAAGCTTCCTTGATCGGCTGTTTGCTCCTATACTGAGCGCGAACAATGACCGGCCATATACCCTACAGGAAGCCTTGCAACTAGCAGGCAAAAGTGCCGACAAGCTACGGAGATTTGGTGAGCAGCTTATTTGAGCCATATGGAGAACGCACTAACGTTCCAGACATTTACCATGAGGGTGTTTCCATGTTTATCGACAAGCCGGATTCCACCGACCCGCTATCTACAACGTCCGATATTGATATATTCCTTGCGGTGAAGGAGAAGGGAAGAATTGCTTTAAAAACCGGAACAGACCTTGGAAACACAGAGGGCTCGGCATATGGCAACCTTCTCCTTCGAAACATATTTGGTGGTGCCGAATCTCTCAATATTAATGCCTCGGCTGGCACAAGAACAAGGTCATCATATACCGCAACGTTTGACACGCCGATTCTGAGCGACCCTGATATTCGGTTCTCCCTGGATGGTTTCGCAAGCTCCACTCAGAAGCAGTGGGCTAGTCACGAAGAGGTTCTCAAGGGTGGTAACGCCAGAATCAGATGGGCCGAGGGTCAGAATAGGCACGAGGTAGCATACACAGGGGCATGGCGACAGATAACTGCACTGGCGGCAAATGCATCTCCTTCTGTACGACATGATGCTGGTGATAGCGTCAAGAGCAGTATCACACACACCTGGTTCAAAGAGCGACGCAACCACCCTTTCCTACCGACCAGCGGCTACTTCATGCGAACCGTTTCGGAACTAGCTGGTTGGGGGCCGCTGCAAGGAGATGTGGCATTCTGGAAATCCGAGGTGGAAACATCCGGAGCCCTCGCCATTCCGCTTCCTGGAAGGGAAGATAGTGGCATCTCGTTGACTGCAGGTCTTCGCGCAGGCTTACTGTTCCCCTTACCAATCGGCACTGGTTCTGAGCCACAGGCATCCCGCATAAACGACAGGTTTCAGCTCGGCGGCCCAACCGATGTCCGCGGATTTAAGATTGGTGGTCTCGGGCCAAGAGACGGGCCCGACTCCGTCGGAGGTGACGTCTTCGCTGCTGGCTCCGTAAACCTACTCTTCCCATTTCCGAGGGTCGGGAAGGATACCCCACTGAGACTGCAGGTTTTTGCGAATGGTGGCAGACTTTTGGCATTACAGCAGACGAAGGGATCTACATCCAGCAGTGTCACTTCGACAATTGCGAAGCTTGCAGAAGGTTTGCCCAGCCTGGCCGCCGGAGTTGGGATAGTTTATGCGCACCCAGCGGCGAGATTTGAGCTCAATTTCAGTTTGCCTCTGGTGCTTAGAAGGGGGGAGGAGGGGAGAAAGGGGCTCCAGTTCGGAGTTGGTATCAACTTTTTGTAGGTCTAGGTGTATGATAGGACGATTCTTAAAAGACTTCACTTTTGGGGGCTGGGGATTGCCAAGTTAGAATGGGTCCGTTGGTGGATCTTGTCTTCGTTTGTATACAAATCTCCTAATCTTAGAAATATCTGGGGGAGAGACGAAATGTCTTGATAGTGTGTACCACCTATAATGGATTGTCAAATTTGTGGTGGCGATAGAGAGGGGATATAAATACCCCAGAACTTTCTTCAATTGGGGAGAAATAACCAGCGATAATAACACTGAAAATAAAACTGTGAATGAAAGTCGAGTCGGACTGGCCTATGGCCTTCCTTGTCTTGTGAGGGTACGGTGAAAGGGGGACCAGGGCAATGCGAATACGACACCAAGAACCCCACGTCACGTGTTTTTAAGTTGTTATGTAACCAATTATAGTCGTGGGTTGCACCAACCCTGCCAAAACTGGCTTATCCTGATTGGGACTATTGTAAACTCCAGCAACGAAACTTATATAACTTCACGGGCACCCAACTAGAGAGAATTGATTCACCACCACCTCTCTCACCATATATCCCGCTGCCGTTCTATCAGTAGAACATAGCCGCAACAATGACTTCCGGAATCCTCTCTAACCTCACCAACCCTCTTATCACCGACCATCCTTACTACCCCCTTGAAGTCGAGATTGCTTCATACCTCGCGAACGAATGGTCCGTCCCAGTACTTCTCGCGGCATTCGGCGGCGTCTGCGGGGCGGTACTACTCATCACGCAGATCATCGTCGATAAACTGCACCCAAACCTGCGGACAGCGGAGAAAGCTACGATTTGGTGGTTCGTTCTGTGTATGTCCCCCCTCAACTCCCACGCTGGACTCAAACTAATGATCACAGCTGGATGCATTCACCTCTTCTTTGAAGGTACGGATCGATTTCACCATATGCGAGGAACTTAATTGACAGTTGCAGGCTATTTCTCCGTCAACCACACCCTGATGGGCCCAAAGCAAGATCTATTCGGGCAGCTCTGGAAGGAGTACTCCCTCTCCGACTCGCGCTACCTGACTTCTGACCCCTTCGTTCTCTGTATGGAGACCATCACTGCTGTATGGCTCCACTTTCTACCTTTTAACTTTCACCACTGACGCGCCTCGCAGTTCCTCTGGGGCCCCCTCTGCTTCATCATCGCAGGCCTGATCACAACCTCGCACCCACTACGCCACCCCCTCCAGATCATCGTCTCGACCGGCCAGATTTACGGCTGCGTTCTATACTACGCGACCAGCATGTTCGACCACTACTACAAGGGTGTCGTGTACGGCCGCCCTGAGTTTCTCTACTTCTGGGTCTACTACTTCCTCATGAACTTCTTCTGGATCTTGATTCCTTCAGGTACGTAATTTCCTTCGATTACGCAGAGAATATAGTGCTGATATATTATAATGTAGCGTTACTCACAAGCAGCGTCAAGCAAATCGCGAACGCCTTCAAGACACTCGATTCAAACTCCGCCAAGGCAACCAAAGGCAAGAAGGGGCAATGAGTATTTATAAGGGCCCAGGGTGGTCGTGCTACTACGACTGCCAAAGGTAGCAGAAGCTCTCGTACTGTGTGCGAAATTGCTGGGACATGAAATGTTTTTGGCAATGAATCCTTGAACGGTAGATCACGTTTTGGCTGCCAGGTCACGGACCTGCATATACCACGGCGTTGAATCAATACATAATATAGGTTAATAGACAGTGTGTAGAATTTTTAGAACTATAACACCATTTTTCTCAGCATCTTTAGACCTCGCTGGAAACTAAAACCTGGCGGATAGTCCGTAGTTATGCAACTTTGATCCGACTAACAAATTCTCCTATCCATACATTATTGTATTAAACAATCCCTCAAAACAGTTTGTGGTATATTGCTCCTGTGTTAACGCCTTTGTCATCTCTTAAAATGGAATGTGTCGTCCATGTCATCAGGAGCTCCTCCAAATGTTGTAATTGTTGGCTCATTATCCATAATCTGCCTCGCCGTAGCTTTTCCCTTCTCTGCAGGAACAAGAACTAGTGGGCTCTCCTCCAGCTGTCCATATATATCCACCGCCTTCTCTTCGGCATCTTTCCAAGGTAAGTCCACATCTGTAGTCCCTGCCTCGGAAATAGAAGCTAGGATACAGTCATGGGTGTCGCTGAAGAACAATGCGGGCGAGCCAGAGTCGGGCGTCCTTAGCCAACGGACCACGGCTTTCCCCATGATTTTCCCCTCGGGCAGCTGCGTGCCGAAATTAACAATTTTAGGCTCCTCCCAAGATGGCTCCCAGACGTATGCAATTCCTTTCGATTCGTCGCCCTCGCAGCGGATTACGAGCACTTCATTTATCGTTGGGTGCCATGTAACCTTGGCAATGGGCGAATGCTGGATCAGGACAGCCTTGAGGATTTTCGACGAGGAATCCCAGATGAAGACACTTGTTGGGAGATTTTCGCACCGAGAGGCTACGAGTGTGCCTGATGCATCAATGGCGAGACTTACAGTTCCAGATTTGGCTTCTGGCGATGACGACGTCGACGAAGCTGATGTCGGTGGGCAAGTCACCTGTGTCTGGAGGTGATAGGAGCGACTAAGACCAGACGGGGTCGCCTTCAATTGTTCCTGCCATATATGTACGCCATCAGGCCTAATTGTTGTAGAATGGTCGAGCCTCATTGCCTCCGAAAAGTTCGCGGTTGATAGTAGTGTCACCCTCTGGCTGTAGTCCCCCACAGCAAGTTGCCGTCCGTCAACGCTCCATTCAACTGTCTTCACGCCAGCTCCGCAGTCTATATCCTTCTCATCTGAAGCTGGACGTGGTCCGGTCCAGGCCTTAAATAAATGCCCATCGGCCGTGTAGAACAGTATCCTATGCCCTTGAGCGGCTGACTCAATCACAGCCAGCCATTTGCCGTCCGGGCTCCAACTTAACGCCTGAGCATCGATTGTATCAGGGTTCCACGAGCGGAACACTTTATATGTTTCATTGGAATGTAGGCTAATCACATCCTTGCCAGAACCTCGAGATAATAGGGCAAGATGCTGGGTCTTAGGCCGATATCCATAGCCCTTCGCCGCGTTGCCTGGAAGAAATAGCTTAGGCCCTGGGATATCTATTGACGTGCTAGTCGTGAGATTAAATATTGTAAGTTTCAGCCCGAAGTCTGAGAAAACAAGGACTTCATCATGGGAGGCGCCAAACGATATGTAAACGGCCTTTGCGGTCTCAGATGTTGGCGATACGATTGTAGCTGAGTATTGGGGGATGATGGCGGAGAAAACACGGATGGTGTTGTCGGACAAAAGAAGGATGCGCTGTGACGAAGGCGACCAAAGGAAGTTCGATATTGACGTTGAAAAGGCAGCGGGTAGGGGGATCGCGCGTGTCGCCTGAAGGGATCGCGTTGTGCGAATGATTAGCTTCGTCTGGATTATTGTAGCAATGTATGCGCCATCAGGACTCGGAAGACAATGCGCTGAAGCTATAATAGTGTTACAAACTTTGTCACGAGTCGTGAGACACCATGCTTACATTTTAGCGGCCGCGAGAACTGCATTTTAAGAGACAGCTAGCAATCGACAGTCGCGAGAGAAAGTGTAGCTTTGCCGTGGCGTGCTGATAAACAATAACCCCGCGATAGGCCAGGGTGCTGGCCGATGCCCGCCACCACCAAGGCGGTGGAATCCTGTGGTATCCGGAGCAAGCCGCCTTACCCCAAACTTTATCTTTCCCCTCACCTCGAGTAATTAGTCACCAGACATAGCTTCTCCTTGTCATCTCCGGCCTTACTTACTTATCTTCAGCTCCGTTCACTGGAAAATATTAAAAAATTACGATGCCTGTCCCATAAACCTCTCGCAATATTCCTGGCCTTGAAGCAAGCTAGGAAGCATGGCCGTGGAGAAATATGCTCAACGCTCTAGTGTGGCGTTGATGCGCTCAAGTCGCAGGCTACATTCGCAACCACAATTTAACTTCATTGCAGCAGCTTCCTACCACAAAACAACCTCATGGCGAGGACCAGCTGCACCTGTTGCCGAATCTTCTACCCCAGAACGCATCTCAGTCGACTCCCCAGCCTCTCCTTCGCAAAGTTTCAAGCCGTCACGCTTTAAACGCATCCAAGAAGCGGCGCCTTTTTCATCCTTTCTTACTGACAACTTCTACCGCCAACATGATTACCTCCGAATCTCCATTACCGAAAAATGCAATCTCCGGTGCCTCTATTGTATGCCTGAAGAGGGTGTCCCGCAGTCGCCACCGTCGCACCTACTCACCACCCCCGAGATTGTCTTGTTGTCCGAGCTCTTCGTATCTCAAGGCGTTACAAAGATACGGCTGACAGGCGGCGAACCGACAGTACGAAAAGACATATTACCGATGATGCAGCAGATTGGACAGCTACGAGGGGCAAGAGCTGGGAGAGAGGGGTTGAAAGACCTGTGCTTGACAACAAACGGGATTAGCTTATGGAGAAAGCTAGATCCAATGGTGGAAGCTGGGTTGACAGGTATCAATTTATCTCTCGATACTCTAGATCCCTACCAGTTTCAGATCATGACGCGCCGTAAAGGTTTCGACGCAGTGCAGCGCTCTATCGACAGGATACTTGAAATGAACGCTCTCGGTGCCGGTATAAAGCTCAAGATCAACTGTGTTGTCATGCGTGGCCTTAACGACCGAGAGATTCTCGATTTTGTTGAACTCGGGCGAGAGAAGGACATCGAGGTGCGTTTCATCGAATATATGCCCTTCGACGGCAATAAGTGGTCAGAGGGGAAGATGTTGCCATTCCAAGAGATGCTGGACCGCATAAAAGAAAAATATCCCGGTGTAGAGAAGGTGCAGGATCACAAAAATGACACAAGTAAGACGTACAGAGTTTCCGGGTTTGTGGGCAAGTTCGGCTTTATTACAAGCATGACACATAATTTCTGTGGCACTTGCAATAGGCTGCGCATCACAAGTGACGGGAACTTAAAAGTCTGCCTGTTTGGCAACGATGAAGTGTCTTTACGCGACATTCTCAGGGAGAACAATATGGGGAACCCGATAGATGAGGAAGCCTTCGAGGCCATGAAGAGAATCGAAATGGATCGGAAAGAAGGCCGAGTGGACGGTGCACTCGGCATGCTGAATAATGAAAGTAAATTACTGGACGTCATTGGGATAGCGGTTAAGGGGAAGAAAGAGAAGCACGCCGGGATGGGGGAGCTCAAGGACATGAAAAATCGGCCGATGATATTAATAGGTGGGTGAAAGGATTTCTTGTGTCATTCATTGAGGCGCTGGCAATCAAGTGATTTACGGATTATGGGCGGCGACTGGCGAACACGGTTGTACTTACAGGGTTTTCATATCGGTGCATGAGCATATACCCTAGGCCATTTTCTGTATATATGGGAATTAGCATCTTTATACTCTAATTCATAAATGTATCTAACACATTTTTCGATCCTCCGCTGCCACGTGATGACTCTTTCCAATGAAACTAGCGGCTTCACTACCAACATGGAAAACAAGTAAGACCAACATTCCGTAGACTCACCAGAAGTTACAAAGTTGAACCAACTCCATGCCATTAACCATCTACACGAGGGCCTGTATGACATGCAGCCTACAACTTGTTCTACTGCAATAAGGCGACATGTGCCTCTGTACCTTGTCGCTAGCTACCCGCGAGCGTTTCTCCACCACTGTCATGCTAGAAATAGGTTCCCAAAAGCATTCCCGATGCTGTCGCCGCATCGCGCCACAGAGAAATGTAACCAGCTAGTAAATCCTGTCATAGCGCGCATGATATCTTCCACGGATTGCTTGCCAGCAAAGTCGACGCCCAAGTCCCCCTCGTCGCCGGCCTCGGCCCCGAGACTCACGCACCTCACTCCTTCTGGCAGTGCCCATATGGTGGACATCTCTAAAAAGGACCCCACCTCCCGATCAGCGACAGCCGTTTGCTCGCTATACTTTAGCAATGCAACGGCGGCTCAGCTGATCGCCGCGAACCAGATGAAGAAGGGCGATGTGTTGAGCGTGGCACGGATTGCCGGGATTATGGGTGCAAAGCGTACTTCTGATTTAGTTCCGCTCTGTCACCCGCTGTTTATTACTCGTGTGCAGCTAGACCTAGATCTTGTGCCTGGGGAAGTTTCTACTGATGATGGTGTTGGTCAAGATGATCATGGGCGAATTGATATCAAGGCAGTTGTAGATTGCGAGGGCAAGACAGGAGTGGAAATGGAAGCGCTCACCGCAGCGTCAGTCGCCTCGCTAACAGTATACGATATGTGCAAGGCTGTTGACAAAGGGATGAGGATTGAAGGATTGAGAGTGGTGAGAAAAGAAGGCGGGAAGAGCGGGACATGGGTGGAAGGGAAAGGGGTTTAATGCCTCCATGTTCAACGGAGAAAAGGATTGTATGTGCTTCGTTGTCAAGACGCAACTTATTATTTAGAGCTAACAAGTAATATTGCTCTATATTGTTCTGATTTGCCTTCAAACTTCCAGCTCAGAACCAATTAAAGCTTCACTCCTAGCGATTGCAAAGCAACGCGAGTATGGCAGCGGTAAATCCTGCAACGTTATTTCTCAATTCCATTAATCCTCGTCGTCATTCTCATCATCATTCTTATCTGACTCTTCGTCTTCGTCGTCGCTCACTTCTATCACGAATGGTTTATAGGGTGATTCCGAGAAGTAAAAGCCAGAACGTGGCTGGGAAATTGGCTGGTGTCTGCCAGATTTGCCTGTAGCGGACGAATAATTAACACCCGCCATTCCCATGGCTATGAGGTTAGGACCCTGGTTCGTCTCCGGAGCATCCCATGGCATAAACTCTGTCCGACAATCCATAGAGTCTCCGAATCCTGCTCCAGATCCGTCATTAATAGGAGAAACTCGCCACTTTACACCCTTTTCCTGAATTTGAACTTCGATCCTCGACACTGGTGGCTCCAGAAAATGCCCCTGAGAAGTCAATCCCTTGGATGTGTTCTTCTTCTTCCTCTTCCCCTTTCCGCTCGTTGGAGCCCACTTTACGCTAGTACCACCAACAGCCGCTCCCCCCCATAGCACTGACTCCGAGTTTTCATCTGCATCGTCCGGCATTGGTCCTGGAACATCCCATGCTCCCCAGTCGACCGCCTTGGATTCGGGTTTTGGCTGGGGCTCCTTATGGGCGGCCTGAAGACCCTTATATTGGGGTTCGGGAGGTGGAACATAGTTTTGGACGTAAAGACCGAGATGTTCCCGTCGAAAACTGACACTGGAGTCTGAGCTGGGGTGGCTGGAGTTGGTGGGCAGTGAGCCTGAAGGGTTTGAAGTCGAACGGCGATCACTCTTTGAGAATATAGTAATGAAGATAGGGTCGGCATCGTTGGTATCGGACACCAGCGGCGGCTGGCGAAAGAGTGATGATTTGATCCGGTGTTCTGTCTGGGTTAGAGAGCCCATATTTTGTAATATATGACTTACTACCTGAGCGCGGTTTCGATCCAGAGCTATGCTGGTCTTGGGGAGCCATGGTGATGAAGCCTTGAAGTCAACTTGACTTGGCGTTGGGATCAGGTTGTGGTGCTCTGTAATGTAAGAGTAATGTTTGTTGATTTCGCAGGGTTACAGGTGGATCTCGTTGTTCTTTTTCTTGATATGAAGCACTAAACTGGTCACTTATCGTTAAGACGGGTATATCTACTGTAGAATTGTGTTCCAGTTACGTGAGCGGCGGAGTAAGTAGTACCAACAGATATATTGTGAAGGTCTGACATATGTCCATCTAACTAATTACTTTGGCCACTAAATATTCATCAGCGTTATTATTTATTTCTTCTTGTTCTTTCCAGTACCCTTTGCACTTGACGATACATGGTGCTTTTTCTCTTGCCCCCTCTCGTTGTCTTTGTGAGAATGTTTTTCATCCCCTCCTTTGACCTCACTCTTTCGCACTTCTTCACGGTGCTCTGATCTATCTTTCACAACAGCAGACCCAGATAGTCCTGCTGTTCCGGGTAGCACCAGGCTACTTCCGTTGGCAATCGGAAGGCTACTTCTCCGCCTCTCCCTCTCATAATCAGGCTCTTCAGGAGGTGACATTTCTCCTGTCCCGACAATCCCTTTTCCATTACCCTCCCCACCTTGAGGCGACCCTCGTTCTTGTTCGATACCACCTTGGCCGCCCATGCCTAATACCGCCATCTTGACAGCCAGTTCCTCTGTCCTCTCGGGTGCACCTTCCTGGGCAAATTTGACCTTAAGCGCGTGTTTCCTCCCGTCCGAGCCTTTCACACTCGTCCCATCCAACCGCTCTCGCACGCAGCGTGCCTGCTCCTCTGTCTGCAGAAGAATCAGCGCATGACCCCGTTGTCGCCCATCAGCATGTGTTGGTATCTCAATCGCCTCGATCGGGTTTGTCGTGTGTGCCGGGCAGGCAGCTAGCACGCGCTTGCGAATTTCTTTCTCACTGGAGGCGCCACTAGTGCGCGTGAGATGCAAACGCCGGTTCTCCAGGCGAATGGTAGTCGGTGGTGAGGGGGGGCCTACTGGTTGCGAGAAGGAGGGCGATGCGAGAGCACTTGTCGCCGTAGGGTATGGCGCATATGCATACTGATATGGGGGAGCGTTGTTAGGCTGCTGGATACCGCCTTGACCATACATCAATGGTTGCACGAACGATGTTGTGTAAGTAGGCGAAACCTGTTGCACTTTAGGATAAGGTCGTAGAGGTGAGAGAGCTCTTACCGGCCCCCCAAATGAGTACTGCTGTGGACTTGTCACAGAATATCCGAGGGCGGTGGTTCCACAGGAGTATGCCTGTGTTGTGGCAATCTGCATTATCGGCTTATATGAATAGGCAAACTGGGAATTTTCGTTCATACTACTGGTCGTGGGAGAAATAGACGCTACTGAATAAGAGCTCCGAGCAGAACGTGGGCTTTCCAACGGGATGTATGATGAAGGTCCAAGAGGCGTTTCTTGATCGTAGTTTCTCATGTCCACTTGGAAGCGATTGCCATCCCACTCGGCCTGTTTAAGCCATTCTACGATGGTTAGACATGTGGCCTGCCACAGTTAAGTTGCAATTCATACCTCCAAGTCTCCAGAAGTTGTCCTCGCCATCAACACAGATCCAGCCAGAGTGCAAGCCCGCATGGATCTGGACGTGTGCAACTTGAAAGCCAGCTTGATGTACAAAATCCTTTAATTCTTGCCAGGTTCTTTTGCGAGGGATCTTGACGGCTTGGTCAGTAGGGAATCTTGTGGGTTGGTTTGCAATCTCGGCATGCAGGTAATTAAACTCACATATCCGAGGATGATATGAAATCTCCCCGTCGACGTGCCAGGCGGTGCCATCGACATATTGAATATCAATCAACAACTGAGATCAATGATGCATATAGTCAAGGCTTAACTCGCCGGCGGAAGTGGTACAGATTTATCAAACAAACGAGAGGGCTTCAAACGGAAACCTCGTTCTAGATATATCAGAGACGCCAAATCTTAGCCTGGACCGGCCCTCTTCAACATCTACGCCCTAAAGCTAACGACTCGCGCCATCGGCTATATTGCCGGGGCTTGTTCAAACTAGATGTACCTATATTAGAATGCATTAATTCGGTACAATCGATGAAAGCCCAAGCTCATGGGGTCCTGCACCTTGAACCTGATAGCAGCCTCCATCAGCCTGGTTGGCTCGGGAAATTTCGACAGGAAGGCACTAAACGGACAGATGTCTTGGGGCATGGCGTACACCTCCCCATTAGGTAGTCTATCAATATGCGATAGAGTTGGAAACGCCATAGAAAGCAAGCCAAGGGTACAAAAGAAAGCGATCGCCGTCGCATACCTCATGACGAGGGAGGTCTTGCATATCTATCATATTTTCTAAGCGACCAAATCTGATATCGGGACATAGACGCTTTGCCATTAGCGGCCCCGACGTTCTTGAGCTAGTTAGAATGCTATAATCTGGCGTATCCACTTATGTTGGAGTGTATAGCAATTAGTTAAGGGAACTACGAATGAAGCACTAACCAACATATTATCCCTTCCTTTCGGCCATCAGAGCTGCGAGCAAACGCCTCGTGCGGGCTGATATCACGGCTAGAATGAGGATTGAATTAGCATCAGGCAATAGTTAACAGGTAACAGGTCTATATTGTGTGTTTCAAGGGGAGCCGGGCGCCGTTCCGGGAATGAATCAGATCTGACTACTGTGTAGCCTACTGCTTGCCGGCGTTTTAATCGGCGGTACGTGACTACCGACCACACCAAGCCCAAACCGGTGGGGAATTCTCAGGTTAAGATCGCCGTAGTCTCAGAATTTTACCAGGCATAATTACACACGGCTAAGTTGTATGCTCACCGCACAGCAAACAATTCCTGCCCGCAAAATAATTTCCTCGCCTGAATTCCCCCAACCCGAACCCAAATTCCATGGCAATGCAATCCTGGACCACAGGCTTGTATATTTCTCTGGAGATGCGGGAAGAGATCGAGAAGAAATTCCACGAAGGCACGGCACTACAGCGAGGGAAATATGCATGCTGTATTTTTTGGTGGATGTGACACCGTGAAACTGCACGGTACGTATTTGCAAAGAGTGTTCCAGATCAGATACGTGCTTAGACAATGACAGAGACGGAATCAGGTCCAATTGGCCGACGACAGTATTGCTATATCAGTTTGGTACGTGCACTGCAAGTACTAATGTATGGCGAATGAGTTGCCTACTTGGAGTGGATCCTCGAATCTGAAGTGAAGCTGGTGGGGAGATGCTCGTGCATTTTCATGTCGGCCTGTCTGTATCTGGAAAGATGAGGCCGCACTGCTTCCACATCAAGCCTCAGTTTTCAGTTTGTCGTACTATATTTTCCAAGCATTTTTGCAGAAGCACGCATTTTGCCAACGGATCCAACATACAGATTTGCATGCCCGACGATCCAACAGCGGAACTAACAATGCAGCCTCGGCATATATCATTTTCGATACTTCTTGTTCCTAACCATGCAAAAAAGTAGTCCCCGCAAAAAAACCCTACTCTAGTAGATTCGAGGCTGAATGGCGAAGCAATGGACGGCTTTGTCACTCCAGGGCTGCTCATGGTATTTATTTTCCCATATCGGCCGCCATCAAGTCTAAATCAGGAAGTGCCCCGTCTGGCACCTGCATGAATGATCGACTGATCTCCGGCATGGGTAGCCTTAGCCCCTGCTGGAACCTCTGGGGGCGGGCGGCGCATTGACATCAACTGAGCCCAAATCTGGATGCATCATTAAAACATCATGTTCGGGGCACAAAACTGCACCCCCTTGTGCGATATTCAACCTCTGTTGGCGTTACACGACAAGCTTTGCCGCGACCGCCCGCCTCTCCCCATCAAAAGCTACTTTTGGCCTAGTGGAAATCCTCCCGATGCCTTCAGCTTCATATGTGAGTCGATTAACTCGTCAAACATCTGTCAATGGTCCATTCTTATGGACTATTGAAAGATACTTACGCCGTTAATTACTACTAGCTACAGCATTTTTTCAGGGCTGTACGGCAGCCGCGCTTCCAGGCCGGCGACGATCAGACTAAAGAACCAGTGTAGTGGGTGAACTTGGGCCTGCCGTTATATTGTCTTATATGTAGCCGCCATAATACTTCGATCTGTCCCAAAAGAGATCTTGTCATTTTATGTGTCCAAGGCTTTGGGCATCACGAAATGCCCAATTAATTTTTAAGAAATACTAAGAACATTTAGATGTAACCTATACATACCGTATCATGGATCAAACCATGCGCCTACTTTGATTTGCTTCGTTGGCGATTCGTTTCACGAGGAGGCTGTGGTTCATTTATAGACAGGGATTTTCTGTACAGCGTGCTGTAACTTGGTCATACATGCCCTGGCCTTCTTTATATACCCAGGTTGAACTTGACCGCGCTTCATGTGAAGCCCACCCATGTGGTCTTACCATGGCTTACATGGCGCTGCTCACATATCCATCTCTCCCCTTGACTATCCCATAACATGGTCCATCTTTAGAAAACATCTTTCGCACATCCCCACATAGTTCCTCAGGTTTCTCCCATGCAGCAAAATGCCCACCTGACTCGTGTTCTACCTCCTGCACCACGGCCCCAACCATGCGACCCCATGAATATGGCATCGGCATCAATTCCTTAGGGAAATGGGACAGTCCAAACTTTGGACCAGAACTATAATCTCTGGCGGTCTGAATAAGGTGAATATCCCCGTTCTTTGGTTTGGCATCGGGTGCTCTAGCCTCATGGTAGATACGACTTGAGGCGGCGGGTCCAGCAGCCGAGAACCAATAGATGCTTACCCACGTTAAAATCTCGTCATCCGTCCAGGGGTATGCGTCCGTCCAGTCGTGCAACTTCTCGTAAATCCAGGCAAGCAAGGCGACGGGGGAATCGGCTTGGGCGTAACCGATCGTTTGTGGCCTTGATGATTGGATTACGTTGTAACCGCTTCCAGCCGAAAGGAAGGTGGAGGTTTGCGCAAGGCGCCTGCGGCCTTCGGTGTAATTTGTTACGAAGTTAAACATTACCTGAAGGGTGGTGATTGGGTGGTATATGGCATTGGTTAGGGAAGGGACAGTGGGAAAAAAGTTGAGGTGAGAGGCCTTGACTGATTGGGGATATAGAAGGCCCTGTGATCGAGTGATGAAGGCGCCCCAGTCACCTCCTTGGGTCACTGCACCTTGTTAACTAGTGGACAGGACATTTGGGTTGGACATACCATATTCGTCATAGCCCAGAGATACCATAAGGTTGTGCATCGTTTCAGCATGTTGCTTTAGGCCAAACCCTCTCTGTAGATTGTGAGAGTAGTTTCAATATACAATTTTACAACCATACACACCTCTTTAGGGCCACCAGAGAACCCAAACCCTGGGAGGGACGGTGCAACAACGTGGAAGGCGGGCTGGGTCTTCGAACCTGCCGTCAGGATGGGAAGCAGTTTCGTTACTTCTATGAAGCTTCCAGGCCCTAGGAAGCATGAGTTTCAAGTTGTTTAGATAATTCTCGGTCGCCTCTGCACCCAGATCCTTTTCTAACACCTATCAAACAGACAACGTATTGTGAAACCAAACTCACAGCCATGAACAAACAGCAGCGGAATTGCCCCATCCACCTTGCTCTCCTGGTGCACAAAATGGATGTCGAGTTCCCCAAACCTCTCAGCGGCAATTTTCGTGGTGAACTGTGGCAATTGATTCAGTTTGGCTTCTTGTGTGCGCCAGTCGAAGCCATGGCGCCAGTATTCAGACAGTCGCTGCACGTGAGAGAGGGGCGCACCGAGCTCCCAATTGGCATCAGTGAGCTCGTCTGGGAATGTAGCCAGACTTAGCTTGTCGTTGAGGGATTTTATGGAAGAGTCTGAGACGTTAATTTGAAAGGGAGTTGGGGTGGCCATGATGTCAGGTGCGTACGACGCGGGTTTCCATCCCAAAATGGATAATATGAGAAACGGCGGCAAGCCTCGGTGATAGAATAGATAAGAGTCACCACGTTTAATTAGGATATACTGAAGGCTGGTGGCTAGTGGCTATTGGAGCTGGAAAGTGAGTTTGGAGAGGTTTGAAGTTGTAAGTAGAAGAAATCCAAAACAGGTGATATTTAGGTGAGGGGTTGTTCATATTTCTTGTTATCCCGCTCCGAGAGCACCTTGTTGGCTCGTGATTGCCCATCCTGCAAATCTCCCGAGGTTCATAGTCCGAAGTTTCCACCACCGTTTTCATGAAGTGATATCGGTAGTTTTACTTTAGGACGAAGAACAAACTCTAATATGAAGTATAAGCTAAGCAACATACCAATTAATACAATGTACCTATTCGTCGCCAGCCATCTTTTTTTTTTGGTTGCGCCGTTCAAAATAAGCAGTATATCCTGGTAATATGTTGGCGCTCAACAGGGGAAATCTTATCGGAAGAACTTCTTTTAATTAACATCGGATTAGTTAGGTAACTAGATACAATAATCATTGGAGTAAAAAGGAATGTTACTGTGATTCTTATCTGAACGTAATCTCACAGTGGCGAATTAAAATTTTAAGGCTTTGTATAAATTAATTTTCGAGAATTAACATTTTTCAAGAAAAATCAAATAGCATTAAAGAAATATATTTGGATTGGATAAGTGTACCATACAGTTCTAATAGGCGAAATAGAAACTTTTCCTTTTCTCCCGAAGTTAGAAATGAAAGGGTAATAATGTCGGCACACTAACCACTAATAAACTTTGGTTCTCAATTTCCCATGGGGCAATGATTAAAAGCATTCTATAGGAGAAGGACCAAAGAAACTGCCGCTATAATCCTGCCTGTAAAACAAAGCCCAAAAACTCTCTGCATTAAGATATATATCGCCTCCAAGTTTAAGCCTATTTGACCCCGCTGTTCAGTCTGCCTTCTTGAAGTCTACCTCCTACGCCTCTCCCTGGGCGGTTCGTTAGCAATTCTCCTCACCACCGCATCGACGCTGAAAACACTCCCATCAGTGTTATCTCCCCCAGGACCTCTCATTGACAGAGCTCTGCTTTCGCCCTCTGATTCATACAGAGTCGTTTCGTAATCTCTTTCCTCGCTCATCACTGATGTTTCGTTATGGGCGTGACAAAATTCGTCCTGTGTGACCGTAACCTGACTATCACCTGTCAGGTCCCTTGTGAAGTCAATAGGACAGCGTTCATGAATACCCTCGAGTCGCCGCAACGCCTCTGACCACGCCCACTCACGACTAGGTGAACGCGGAAAATTATCGTCCGGAGCCGATTGGGGAGGAGATCTTTCATCGCCCCTTTCTTCTACTGGTGGGGCTGATCTTACTGAATCTGGGGAGCACACCATTGGCAAGAGGATGTGTTCTTGGGATGGGTAGTAAGAGACCCCTCTATCCTGACCTGTTGGCCGCAGAAATGCGCTGGTGCCCCGTGATGTGTAACTTTCAGCTGTGGGTATTTGCGACACAAACCCAGAGACATCTCGAGAGTAAGAAGGCCTGCAATGGGCAGTATATGGATGTCGGCTGTGGGATGGTCGTGCAGAGTCTCGAGTTGGCCTCAGATACTGGCGATGGATGCCATGTACGCGTTCTAGTGGGGGGGATATAGACGAGCGCCGAACATTGGACCAGTCTGTATCAACAGCACTTTGAACATCTGTGGCAGGTCCAGCAAGGTTTCTCTGAGAGACGGAGGGCATCAAGCCAACATAGTCCACCAGTGTTGGATTGGTAGAGATTGTGCCATTTATTGTGGTGCCAATGGAAAACTTCCTGTGTATGCCTCGACCAGGTGAGTGTGAGGAGCTTGCCGCTTCTATTAGCTCATTGCGAGAAGCAAGGTCTAAATTCTTCTTTCGGGTGCGGCGCCACATCCAGAAACCCAAAATAGTCGCCAAAATTAAAACGATACTGATACTGCCGATCGTGGCAGGTATGAGCAGAGTTTTATGACCATCAGCACCAGGCTGCGAACCAGAGCTTACTTCTGGGGGATTTGCCACCTTGGTAGGCTCTGTGGCCGTTGAAAACCGACTCGAAAGAGTCATAGAGGTTGTACGAACCGGTGGAGCAGCACCTATGCATGTCGTATATGTAACTGGCTCAAATTTTGTCTCGGTAGGAATTGACGCGAGCCGTATGGTCTGGATGACTCTAGATGTAATAGGCTCTATGGAGTTACTATTCGTTTCCGTGTATATAACAGCTCTGTAAAACGTTCTTATGACTGTTGGAAGCGTTGTGATGATAGTACTGGTTGAAACCAGGAACGTGAGAGTTCCCCCTTCTGAGCAAGTGGCTGCCACTGCCGACGACGCGGCTGTCCGCTCGACTGACATCAAAGGCAACCCCCCTGGCAAGAGTATCGAAAGATGTGGTCAAAAGAGAAGCAATTGCATAGAGAAACTTCCAAGGGTCTCCTGTTCACCCATGTCAATGAGTGGTGGGCAAGATAGAATGTAGCTTGTGGCTCCTCGAGATGTAAATATGTAAATCTTTAGTATTAAAAACGTGGAATACTAATATGGAAATGAACGTGCTTGCACATCTTTTTACTGTGTTGATTTTGGGTCTAAAATAGTGAGAGAACAGCGTTAGTGCTTGTAAATGACTGTGGTCTTGTAAAAGCAACCCGTTTGGATTGCATGTGTTTGAATGAAATAAACGCTCACTATAAATTCACTGTTAGATGTGCATGAGCGGCACTAGTAGGTATTCAACCAAATTGAATATCACTTTGAGACGAACTTACATTCCAAATTTCTTGATAAAATGGGATTATATCTAGAAATCGAAAGTAAGTGTGGCGTTACAGTGGGGCCGGCCGTATGAGAGTCTCTTAACGTGGGTATTAGATTCATATATATTGTACATGGCACTTATCTTACAGGATATGGTGGTCCATTATTTTGATATACCCCCGCCGAATCCCACAGGTGGGCGTTTTCCACCCGTCTCTGGAACAATAGCCATGGCCTTATATACCTTCCCCATACCGCTTGGGCCCCGGTCGATAAGGCGTTTCCAAGCACCGTCAACCCGTTGCTTTTTTCCTTCGTCGAGGTTGTTCCCTCTCAGTAACATTTCTGCCCTCTCTTTAATGCCCATTCCAAGAAGGAAAAAGCCTTGCTCAACGGGACCATACACTTCAACACCAAGAGATGCCTTTAGCGCTGACTCAGCTAGAGCCATGAAATCAACATCTGCAGAGAGATCAACAAGGCCAGGCGAGCTCAATGGGGACACGCGTTGGTGCCCTTTTATTCCACGCAAAGAATTGACGGGTATAGTATCCGCTGGACCATAATCTAAGATCAATGCAGCACCAGATGGTTCTGCTTTCGGTTCAGCAGCCGATCCACCAATTCGCTTCGCAATCTGTTCTATGTAGGCATGAGACTCTGGCGAAATCTCAATCAGTGAGTCCGGAGACTTCCTGAGAGCCTTGTACCGATCCGATATCTCTGGAAGATACAAACTGTGCGGTGTAGAAGCCTTAGAAAGGGTAAGCTCAAACTCTGGAGGCGGATAGAGGTCTCGCTCCGATTTGGGCGTGCCGAGGTCTTCATGAGTTGAGTTTGGAGGTGCAGGAGAAACCACCAATTCGCGCCATTGAGGCTCTTTTGCTGCGGAGCTTTTGGCAACTTCAGGCGCAAGATTATGAATACCCGTAGGAGTCTCAATCTTAGTTTGTGTAACTTCGGATGGAGCAACCGATTGAAACGCATGGATCGGAAGAGCGTCGAAGAATTCATGGGCGATAATAAATGGTGATTTTGATGGAGATGATGGAACAAAGCGAATATTCTCAGTCCATATTATGGGAATGTTAGCGTATTTGCTTATGCTCTTGAAACCAATTTCGTGATCCCCCATCGGATTATCTCCACACAGGACCTGCCTCTGTGTCTCCCGTAAAGCCGGGCTTGCTTCCACCATATATACAGCCTCAATGGCAGAAACCATCGGTTTGAAGTTTTGAATAGTCTATAAAAGATTAGTCTTGCAAGGTGTCTGTCTAACAGATACTCACTCGAAGCATATCGTCCATTAAGGTTCCTCTTCCTGGGCCAATTTCAACGAGCTCTACGCCACTGCCCTTCTTTCCTTGTGCCATCCACTCTGCCACAAACCATATACCGATCAACTCGCCGAAGACTTGCGATATTTCTGGGGATGTAACAAAGTCGCCCTTCTGACCAAATGGATCGCGACCCTCTTGTTTCGACGTGTAATAACCACCTAGATCTGCAGTCAAACACATTCGCATGAAGCTTGCCAATGGAACAGGTCCGGTAGCCTATAAAATTGTCAGTCTGTAATGAGTTTGAATGGGTTCCCCTTACTGTGATAGCTTCTGAGAGCTGTTTTGCCAGAGGCGTTGACCATTTCCTATCATCTCCAGACGACATCCATCGCCTCGAAGACAATGCCAATTGCGCCGGTAAAACCCAGCTCCTCTGGACCTGCCTCACGCAGGTCCTTGTTGCCGACAGGACATTGGATCTCATGTTCTTACTCTCCGACTTAACATCATAGGAAAGTGTTGTCGTTGTCGGGTCATAAGTGCTTGGGTATTTTCGCGATAAGCTATCGCGAGCTCCACCACCCAAGTTTATCTCGCGACAGAGCTGGCCCGCATCAGCCTTCAACGACGATCGACCACCGACATAGATGGCAGGACCAACAAAATCCCGCTGGGCGGATGACGAGGAGGATGCTGCTCTAGATACGCAACGCAAACGCGAAAAGGAAGAAAAGAAGCGGGCAAAGGCCGAGAAGCAGCGGAAGGCCGACGAAGCTACTGCGGCTGCCGCTGAGCAACAACGGCTAGAAGCGTTGCGCGCACAAAAGACACAACCAGATCATGCCGAGCTGGCGACCCGGCCGGCTAAGAGGCGGAAACTGTCTCCAGAGTTGGCAGAGCAGACAAAGAGCGGGCAGGCGAAATTGTTGAGATTTCCCGGTTCTGAGTGGAAGAAATGTCGCAGCGTGGAGGATTTCGAGAAACTGAACGACATTGAGGAGGGAGCATACGGATGGGTTTCGCGAGCAAAAGACACAATTACGGGCAAGGTTGTAGCTTTAAAGAGACTCAAAATGGAGAATGCACATGATGGCGTTCCTGTCACTGGGTTGCGAGAGATCCAAACTCTGATGGATTGTTCACATCCCAACATTGTGCACCTTCAAGAGATAGTGGTTGGTGAGGATACCAGCAAGATCGAGAAGTGAACTTTTAACTCTCCCACCTGCTTACCGGTACTAACAAGAGACAGCATCTTTCTCGTTCTTGACTTTCTGGAGCACGACCTTAAAACACTCCTCGAAGACCTCTCCGAGCCATTCCTCCCCTCCGAAACCAAGACCCTCTTCCACCAGCTGGTGTCGGGGGTTGCATATCTCCACTCAAATTGGATACTTCACCGCGATCTCAAAACCTCCAACCTTCTCCTCAACAATCGAGGTATCCTCAAGATAGCAGATTTTGGCATGGCGCGGTACTACGGCGATCCCAGCCCGAAACTTACCCAGCTTGTCGTCACCCTATGGTACCGAGCCCCCGAGCTATTACTCGGTGCTGATAAATACGGCACAGACGTGGACATGTGGTCTGTTGGATGCATATTTGGGGAGCTTCTCACACGTGAGCCCCTGCTGCAAGGCAAGAATGAAGTGGACGAGCTCTCGAAGATCTTCGAGCTCTGTGGTATCCCGACGGACGAGTCATGGCCTGGATTTCGCCGCTTACCCAACGCGCGGAGTTTGCGTCTACCTAAGAACCCAGCTACGCACGGCTCAGTGATAAGGAGCAAATTCCCATTCCTCACTACGGCAGGCAGCAACTTGTTGTCAACCCTGCTAAGCTTAAACCCGAGAGGGCGTCCATCTGCACAGGAAGTCTTGGACTCGCCATATTTCAGAGAAGATCCGAAGATGAAGAGTACCGCGATGTTTCCGACCTTCCCTTCCAAAGCAGGGTTGGAGAAAAGAAGGCGCCATACACCGAATGCTCCTATTCGTGGCGATGCCCCGAACCTGCAGAGCATTGATTTTAGCGGGATATTTGCAGGTCGGGAAGAAGAAGAGAAGGGTGGTGGATTCAGCTTAAAGTTAATATAGTACTTTCCCTGAACGGGATAGGAGGTTGGGAGGTGGATATACCCCGTGAATAGACATCGTGGATAGCCAGAGTTCAGTAAAATGCACCGTCTGCTTGAATTAATTCATTAAATATCCGCTCGCTGCGCTGTCTATGCTAACCAAAATCATAAACTAAACTCCGCGCGGCGCCAGGTTCCTTTGTCTCATAAAACCTTGTTAAATCAAACCAAACGAGCCCACCCCTTCCGAACCAACTTTGCAATTAATACGCCAGCTTATCCCCTTATTTTCCTCAACTTTACTAAGTATTTATACGCATCCCCAAGTATGTAAACGCATTACCAAATAACATTCAACCCATTGACGAACCAGGTGAAAGTGAGCACTGTGATGATGCTCATCCCAAACGCAAAACCGAGTGCGTTGCGCTCTAATGAGCCGAATGCGCCGCTGCATGATATACATGGAATTGATGACCCTGCATCGTCTGCATAATCCTGACGATTGTACATCCCGAATTCGAAGCTGTCGAATGGGGCTAGATACCCAGCCTCTGCAACATCAGTTTCGGTGCCATCAGAGTCGTAGATAATGAGGGTGTAAGTCGCTACCACCAAAGGTGCACTGCTGGTCTCATATCCGTTAGAATCCCACACAGCCTGTTGTGTCGTGGCGGTCGAGTTGATCGTCTGATTCATGGCAATCGTATACATTGCTTCGTTCAGTGTGCAAGTAGCCATGATGTTCAGCGCCGTAGGAGTTGCCGATAAATCGGTGAAGTTGAAGCCAAATGTGGCCTTGCCACCAATCTTAAAGATGGGCAATCCGGATGTCGACACAGGGCTGAGAACAGTTATACCGCCAGCTGCCAAACGCTGGTCGTACGACGTATGAGTCGCGGATTTGGTAGATTTGGTGGACGAAGATCCTTTTGTTCCAGTGGTAGTGGTTGCTTTATCTTGGCTAGAGCTGACTGTCTCCGTTGCTTTGCTATTGGTTTTGGTACTGGTTGCAGTAGTTTCCTGGCTTGATTCTGGGATTTGGTTAGCATCTTTCCAGACCAGGAAATGGACAACGTACCGGCATCGTTGGCGCGCACTACAAGAGAATCAATCTCAGGAAAGAAACTCGGCCATGGCCATGCTGCAGTGAACGTCGAGAGTAAAGCGAGAAAGGTTGCATAGATGAGAAATGACGTTGTTGACCTCATTTTGGGGGCTGCCGAGAAGCAAAATAACGTTCTACAAGGTAGATAAGGGCGTTGCAACTGATACCAATCTGAATATATCCCTTTTCAAGGCGATAATATGTGCACAGTATATCCTTCGGAGAAGATAGTGGAGGCCGGAAGTCGCAGTCCAAGATTCGTTGTCAGAACGAGATGTGTTTACCCCTGTCTCACACTGTGCGCTGTTGGGAGAAACTTGGATGAGGGTCGCCGAGCGAGTGAAGGCAGAACTGTGTAATAGATAATACAATAAAAAAACAAAGGTTGAACAAGAAGATAATTGACAGAACTAGAAGCGCTCTTGCTGTGAGGAATGGAATCTCGTATTGTTTCGGAGAATCTGTATTTAGCTTTGGCCCAGATGCATGCGGATCTGTTTATTTTTAGATCACAGCCTCTATTTTTATCACGTGATCATGTCAAATCTTGATCTCTCTCGAATAAAGGAGTTGTTCTGACAGCATATTACATTGTACTGAGCGTGTAATGCCTGATATGACACCTTAATTTCTGTTAATAATTTGGTATTGGAAGCTAGTATTATTGCTCACACGCTACGACTAGAGGGTAGCCCTACGACCCTGCACAAAAGACGCTGATCTGAACGAACAGATGCCGTTCCGAAATATTCATGATTTAGGCTGTTTTCTAGCCTTCATTGCTGAAATTCTTAAGCCCATAAACGCCCCAAAATCATAGGTATTGTTTGCTGCAAGCTCCTGTCGTTGATGCGCCAACGCAAGATATTCAACAAGCCGTTGACAGGCTGATCCGTTGTATTTCATGCAACAAGATGCATATAATGACCCGGGACCCTCTGCTGACACTTTTCACAGTCACTCTTGTATCCCATGCTTAGTTTCTTAGCATTGCTCCCGAAGCCATCTCCCATTCCTGTTGGTACATGCCCCATGTTCCTGACACCAAGCTTGCTCGAACTATACTTCTTTGGACCATCTCTTCGAGGCGTCTGGGTTTCGATATCCATATGTGTGTCTGCTACAAGACCAGCTTGTATTTTGTGACTGGATTCATCCTCACTGATGGGACTGGGAAGGCGACGGTCATATTTCAGGCGGTTGGTCGCTTCCTCGATGGGTAGACCACGATTGCTCATCCTAACATGGGGTGAAAAGTGACCAGTAATAGGCGTTGGGATTCGGCCAGTAGCCCTCATCGATGGATCCATGTAAGAAGGTTGCAATAATTGTGCGCTATCATCCATGTCCTCGTCGATGTCCATGGAATCTTGGCCTTGCGATTCTGATGATGCTGCCGCTTGCAGGTTGTTATGCCAGCCAGAAGGTGAAGTTTCTTGGGTCAGGACCTGCCAGTTGGAGTGCAGAACATCCGGCAAAGTGTGGTATGGGTTAGACCATCCATTATTTGGGCGGTCCTCGCTATCCGAACCAGTTGGCGTAATCTCAGCCCCTCTTGGTTGAGACATGGCATTGCTCCGAGGGCGAGGAGGAGAATTAGTTAGGGGCCGAATGGCAAGTGATGATGTGATCTGGTTCTGGGAGATGAGCTCTGAGGCGATAGAGGATCGTTTGGTGTTATCGCGCGCCTTGATGATACGCCGGTGCTCGCTGAAGCCGTGGAGCGTGGCATCGTCATCTTCCTGCCGGCTTCGTTTTCTAGTATTTGAAATATCGGTCGTCGAATACATTGAGATTTTGAGTAGCAACGGCTATAAACCACGAGTGTGTGCGTTGTTTGAATGTTGGGGTGGGTGTTCGTGCTGAGAAGGTGATGGAGGGAGGCTTAGACAGCGCGCTGTTGACCTGTCTGATGGCGGAGCCTGGTGGGGGAATAGTCACTAATCCACTCTTTATGGCTCCTGCAGCGCAGTCCCAAACAATCAAGCCTTCTCGTTGTCGCTGGAACACTCAGGCTAGCGATTGGAAGTAGGATGGGCGGTCAGTTTCACTTTTGCCTCATCCACATGTGATGGGTGTTTTGGATCTCGGGAAGGAGGCCTTCATCCAGGCGGGTAGGTCACGGAGATATGTCGCTCCGATTCAATGTTTAGCCTAGTGTTCCTGGTGTCATCAGCCTTGCTTAGGTAAGATACCCTGTGGACCCCGATATCCGATGTATGGCTAAGATCAAGGCGGTGAGACGAATGCGAAAAAGAATTTGCCCACACCGAGTTTGCTCCGAGCACATGTTTGGTGGGGTTAAGTGGTGTGTTACGTTGTGCTAGAGTCATAGGCTGAGGACATTCCTGGCTTCGCCTCGGACTGCAGAAAAATAACTTTATATCTCTTACATATATTATTCAAATAATTTCCTCCTACACATTTCGGAAAGTTGGTCATTTTGGAGCGAGACGTTGTCATTGTGGTAATCAAAGGACAGCAATTGGTCATTTGCCGACACATCTCTCTTGGTTGACTACTTCATCCTCGCCTTTTGAATACAACATTAAAAACTACGCCCACACAACTTATTATTGAACGCCTTTCCTGTACCCGCCATGTCTTCTCCCGAACATGAGGTCAGCGATGACACTCGCGGCAAGTTCCCCATGAAAGCGTATGGCCAGCGTGCTGGAGCTAATCTTCAACCTCAGTCCTCGGACAAGATCCATTGATCCAGCCAGAGTTGCTGATCTCAGAGATCCCCATTACCAAGGCTGCCCTCCAGACCGTTATTAAAGGTCGCAAGGATGCCGTTGATATCATCATGGGTACATCAGACCGTCTTCTCGTAATCTGCGGCCCATGCTCCATCCACGACCCCGCCACTGCCGTCGAGTACTGCCATCGTCTCAAGGCTCTCTCCGACAAGCTTTCCGGTGATCTCTGCATTATTATGCGCGCTTACCTCGAGAAGCCACGCACGACTGTTGGCTGGAAAGGATTGATCAATGACCCGGATATCGACGAGACATTCAAGATCAACAAGGGCCTCCGTGTATCGCGCCAACTCTTCTGCGACCTGACATCGTCAGGCATGCCGATTGCCAGCGAAATGCTCGACACCATCTCTCCACAATTCCTCGCCGGCCTAATTTCTCTCGGAGCTATCGGGGCGCGTACCACAGAGTCTCAACTGCATCGCGAGCTTGCGTCTGGACTTTCCTTCCCAGTTGGCTTCAAGAACGGCACGGATGGCAGCTTGACCGTTGCTATCGACGCCATCGGATCCGCCGCTGCCAAGCACCACTTCATGGGTGTCACGAAGCAAGGTCTTGCGGCTATCACGAGAACTGCAGGAAACCAGCACGGATTCATTATCCTCCGTGGCGGAACTAGAGGTACCAATTTTGATGCTGAAAATGTCAAATTGACCAAGGAGACCTTGGAGAAGAAGGGGCAGAAGCAGGCTATCATGATCGATTGCTCGCACGGTATGCACACCCAAAATCAAAATCAAAGACTTATACTAATTGTTTCAGGCAACTCCAACAAGGATCACCGTAACCAACCGGGCGTCGCGAAGACTATTGGCGACCAGCTTCGCGCTGGCGAGAAGTCGATCATTGGTGCTATGATTGAGTCAAACATCAACGAGGGCAACCAGAAGGTTCCCGCCGAAGGCCCATCTGGCTTGAAGAAGGGCGTTTCCATCACCGACGCTTGCATTGACTGGGAAACCACCGTCGCGACGCTGGAGGATCTGGCCGAGGCCGTCAGGGCGAGAAGGAAGCTTAACTCCGCTGCGTAATGAATGCGGCTCCGAAAAGTTTTGTTGTTAGCGTTACTACTCCTGCAGAAAAAGCGGGAAAAGATGCCTTAGATTGAGGATATCTCTGCCGTGCCATCAACTGTGCGAAATTGTTTAATGATTTTGATACACTTGATACAGGTTCTGATACGACCACAGTATGGATGTGACATATCTCTTCTGGCCTCCCAGCTCTGGCACTTTAAGTTAGGTGGGAGAGACTTAATCTGATGAAGCCCGCCGTTCCTCACGCCCTTGGCCTGCCATGAAGAGCATTGTATTGCGGCCGGGAACCAAAGTCTTCCCATTCCCCCTAGAAAACCGTTCGTGTTTATATTGGCTTGTGTATATTGGTGTGCATCCCCCCAACGCCTCCATTATTTCCGTTTTGTTGAATAGTATCCTAGACCCATATTACTGGCTATTTACTGGTGCATAAGCCCCTTGGTCGTCTTGCCGTGAGCCACCTCGTGTGAACAGGCCAGGCCCTCCTGTCCTCCCCTTCTCTATAACTTTCGACCCAGCGGCCCAGCCAAGAAGCCCCAATGTAGTGCAAATAAATGCCAGAACGATAATCTGGTCCTTCCTGCTATCCCTCTGGAAGCAGGTTGTAAATATATCCTTCTCTTCGGCGTTCTTGCATATCGGAAGATTCTGCGCAATACAGAACGCGCGGTTGCATTGGCTGCACGCGGTAGAAGAGGCAGCACGGCGCTCCAGGGGAGCAGGCGGGTCGGTTGAGAGTCGGCTGAGGAGATTCGACGACTTCTCAGAGGTGGTTTTCGGCGTAAGTTCAATAATGGTGCTGTTTGTGAAGCAGGTGCATTTGCAGAAGGAAGGAGGGGCTAGAGTGGTTAATCAGCAATTGAAATTGAATAGTTAGAGAACTCCACGAGGAAAGAGACTTACAGGCGCAAGAGACCGTGACGAAAAGGGCGAAGCACGCCGCGAGGAGAGCCCGGAACTGCATCTTGACGTGAATGTCGCGTCGTAGGCTGTGGAAGGTCGTCGGGTCCTGTGGATAAGGAGTACTGCACAGCAATCCTCAAGTATATAATTACAAGCTTCTCTATAACTAGAGCTTTATAATCTTCTTATCACCGCGATACCTTAGAGATGCATAAATGATGAAGTCTATCATATGCTACCAAGGCTACGACTTGGGATAATCGCGTGGAACCCGAAAGAGTCTAGCGCCATTAAGCATTGGCATCTAGCCGTTGTTGGCCAAAACTTCATGGGCGTTGCCGGGTCGAACAAAATAAATCGGTTCCAACACTGTCATTCTTACCCAAACGCACACAACACACAATGCGACGGGTAGTAAGAGCTGAACGAGCCATAGGGCGAGTCTTATCAACACCATCTTCGACGCAGTTTACTTGCGCCGCCTGCCGCCAACATGCCACTCCCTTTTCGACTCGCGCGAGCTTAAAAGCCATCGACACGGAGAAATGGCGCAAGAGACTTTGGGGAACAGATAAGCCACCCGGAGCGGCAGATCCTTATGGAGGACCTGGTGCAGCAGAAATCTACGAGGCCGAGAGAAAGGCAAAGAAAGGAGAGACTGCGGTAAAAAAGACTCCAACTGAGGATTGGGATATGTCCGCATACGAGCCGGCCGATAACTGGGCTGGATTGGAAGAGGTGGGAGGGAGGGGAGTTTGGTGGAGTGGCAGGCAGGAACCCAATTACAATGGATACATTCCGCAGCAGAAGATTACGGATCCATATGAGCTGACTGCTGCCCTACATCGCGCTGTGGTCGAAGTCTTTGCTCTTCGTGATGCGGATCAACCATTGTCCAAACTCACCAATTCCGATGTTGGGCCTGATCTCACGACCGAAGTACAGATTGTCATGGAAGATGGAGGAGCCAAGCTGAGCCTCCCACAAAATGTCGGTTTACTGGATATTTCAGACTCCTTGGCACCGCGGGTGCAGGCTCTCGACGAGACGGTAATCGAGGACGAGACAGCCGTTAAGGCTAATCCAACAGAGTCAGAGGTGGATGTGGCAGCGGACAGATCCCATGTCGATCCTCTACACCAATCCCAGGTACAAAGTGCGGTTGAGAGTTGGGATCCAACCTGGCTCAGTGTCTCTCTCAAGGACCCAGAAGTCAAGTTTACTGTGAGTATTTTCAATCATTTTCATTCCCGTTGGCCATATACTAACAAACGTAAGGTTGTCAAGCGTGTGCTGCAGCTGACCGGAATCCGCTTGTCCGACTCCAACATCAATGCCTCCCAGAACGCGTCGGATCTTCTGGGATTCATGGCCACACCGCCTAAGCCAAAGAAGGTTATCGAGGCCCTCGCACAAAGGCACACTCTTTTCGATTTGCCCAACGTCAAGATCCACGCTCGGAGGGTGACCCCGGTTGACAAGGAGAAGTCGCTCGGAAGATGGAAGGTCATTGAGAAGGAATTGGAGGCAAGGGGACTTCCTGTTCTCGGGCATAATGGGAACTAGATCTTGGGGCTGTGAATGGTGTATATTATTGTAGGCTAGCGAAATTTAGATGTACAAACACGTCCATTATCATCCGTTATATGCGATTAGCTGTATTTGTACTTCCGTATAATTGTGATGTCCAAACCCATCTGGTCATGTGACTGCGGGTAACTCTTTTGCCGGTATACAGGGTAGTACCGATGGTCTTGCCGGCGATCCCCTCTTATAGACTGTTACTACTGAGACGGGAGAACGAGAGTGGCAGGCCAACCCCAATGGGGTTCCTTGCCTCGGGAATTATATATACAGGGAAATAATATCTCATTTGTGATCCTACAACTCCTTCCATTACTCCCCTTTCAAATCCCCCATACCAGCAAGATGTCGACACTCGCAAGGAGAGGCCTCAAGAACATCTTAACCAAAAACGCCGACGATGTTGTGATACTCTCTTCTCTACGAACTTCCATCACCCGCTCTAACCGCGGTGGATTCAAAGACGCATACCCAGAAGAATTACTCTCCGCTGTGCTGCGTGCTACACTGGCCGCGAACCCGAATCTCGACCCTGCTCTCATCAATGATGTTGCTGTCGGCACAGTCCTCAGCGAACTTGGTGGTTCCAAAGCCGGCCGCATGGCCATGAACGCCTCTGGGTACCCTTCTTCGACCAGTTTCTATACCGTTAACCGTGCCTGCGCCTCGGGCTTGACAGCCATTACAACTGCTGCCCAAGGTATACAGAGTGGGATGACGGATGTTGCTATTGGAGGAGGGATGGAGAGCATGACGAGGAACTATGGGAGCCGCGCCATCCCAGAGGATCTTTGGCCACAATTGCGGGAAACCGACCATAAGGATGCAAAGGATTGCATTATGCCTATGGGTCTTACATCTGAGAACGTCGCAGAGCGATATGGTGTCAATCGGGCTGACCAGGACGCCCTGGCTGTGGAATCTCATCGAAGGGCACTGGCAGCACAGGAAGCAGGGAAGTTTGATGGGCAGATTGTGCCTGTTACGACCCGCTTTCAAGAGGTTGATAAGCAGGGCAACAAGATTGGAGAAGAGCAAACGATTACTGTTACGAAGGATGATGGTATCAGAGCGAATGCGAGTTTAGAGGGGATGGCAAAGCTGAAGCCAGCCTTCAAAGCAGATGGCACGTCTACGGCAGGGAACTCATCTCAAATCTCCGATGGTGCGGCTGCAACACTTATGATGCGCCGCTCTACAGCTACTGCTCTTGGGCTTTCTGGGTCAATCATTGGAAGGTGGGCTGGGAGCTCGATAGTCGGATGCAAGCCCGATGAAATGGGTATTGGTCCGGCAATTGCTATTCCGAAGCTTCTTGCACAAACCGGGCTGCATACCGACGACATCGGGCTATGGGAGATCAATGAGGCGTTTGCTAGCCAGGCAATTCATTGCGTCAGGGAGCTTGGCATAGAGAAAAAATATGAGGATGGCAAGGTGAATCCGAACGGCGGAGCTATTGCACTGGGACACCCGCTTGGTGCTACTGGGGCGAGGATGGTGGCAGATTTGCTGCCGGAGATGCAGCGACAGGGCCTACAGACGGGAGTTGTGAGCATGTGTATTGGGACTGGGATGGGGATGGCCGGATTATTTGTTAGAGAGTAAGCATGTAGTACTACATAGATGAGGCATATATATTGTATTTAGGCCCGACTTCCCAATCAAATATGAGGTTCCTGGTGCCAGTTGAGATCTGCCAAGTGGACATGAGACGATATGGATTGTACACTCATAGCACATCTGTTTAAATGCTGCCCAAAGGTGCGGAAGTCAACTCCCAGAGCAAACAGGCAAGCTCGAGCGATGGTAAAAAGAAATATTCTGGTTGCAATCGATCTTGCCATGAAGTCGTACCAGATGCGGCAAGTTAGTCCACTAGTATACTATAGTGATGCAGCATGCCCCTTCACATGCATGAAAAATAAATTTATGCGAGAGCGGTCAAGAAAACCTAGTCTACAATGACTGCTGGCATTGGCATCTAGCACAGTTTGACGATGTGATAGCTCTAGGCGCATGGGATAATCATGTCGGTCCATCACGAAGCTCAGTCACCGGCGGGCCAAGGACCGGCATAGGTTCTTAGCTGTGAGACATGGAGATATTAGACCTTTAATTACTGTGTGATGACATTACGTCGGCGTCCCGTGTTTGTCTACTGTGAAATGTTATGCAGTGAGATACAATGTAATGCTGAGCACAAATGCAGGACACCTATCCGTCGTCGTCCCTTGCCTCGGATGATCTTTGTCGCTTATTTTCGGTGGTGACATGGATGTTTCTGCCATCAAACATTAGCGGGGGGAGCTATGAGCACCCATGTCAACCTTGACTTCACTTCAGTCACTATCGCAACGGCAGCATTTCACCCTTCATCCTCCTGTCAACATCTCCGCCCAGGGCTCATGCCGGCAGACGTGTCGTAAAACCAATGGTCTGAGCTAATTGTTGCTCACGTCTGGAGCTGTTGGTGGCATTTTTGGCGACGACTTTTGGGGCTGGCTCTATTGCGCTGTAAGTGATGGATCACGTTTAATGCCAATAGACATTGGAATAGCATGGCCTAGCAACATTGAGCAGTGGCACAGCATTGTGTTGCTTACCTACCCTTCTGACTATCATCGGGCCTTTCAGCCGAATGCTCTCTTACTGAACATTCCAGAACGGCAATGTCGTACGGGCCGGTCAATGTGTCATTCACTGACGATTTGTATTGTTTAGATTCTCTCGCCTTTGTCGTGCAAACTAGCCAAAGATGGCCAGCAATTCGGAAGTATGTATTGTCTCAGCGGCCCTTTTTCTCCCTGATTATCTGTTATCGGTTTCCAATGATCGCTGGTATTCCCTCTTAATTTCCTTTTTTGGGCGCTTGTGGCTTGATTCTAGTGGTATCAAGGCGACAATGATGCATCGAACAATGTGCAGCATCGTCAGGTACCAGGCTTGGGATGCATCAACCTTAATTTTTGCACATCGCTGCCTCGTCGCTTTTGGGACGGGATATGCGGCTAAAGGTGGTAGTTATATCACCCCGTCGTTGCCGCCAATCTGATAAGTCTGGCGCGGACCGAGTCACGCGAGTGCGACTCATGGTGTAGCCAATATGATCTTGGCCCGGCCCTGGCATCGTCTTACTGCCAGTGTATCCAGCCACGGTGCGTCGGCGGCAGCAGCTGGAGAGGCAGACCGGTGATTGATTTTCTAGGTAACGGCGGTACACTCCTCATCTTTGCCGTGTTTGGAATGTCGATCCATCATTCTGCGCTGCTGTCTCTCCATCAAATTCCAATTGGGACGGGGACGTGCCTCTTTTCACACTGCAGTTGTCCAGGCCGAGTCACATATACCCCTACCTGCAATACAAAACCCAAGTTATCGATAAGACCATATTGTAACGCGCACGAGGGAATTAGCTCGATAGGACGTTGTGTGTTGTCCAATATCCCGTTTGGTATCGTCGCGTTTGGCACTACCTCGTTTGGCGTTGCGTGGTGTAGCTGGGAAGCGCTGTGCTGTGGGAGGTGTCGCGGTGAAGTTGCGCGCGCACCCCTAGAAATTAATTTCGCAGTGCAAACTTCCCAGCAGCTTCCATGTCAACATTGCCCACGATGAACCTCCTTCAAAGTGGATTGAGGAAGACTAAGGGCGATAAGCAATATAATGGGCCTCCTCGCTGTAGCGGCGTAAGATTTGTTAGTAAAGCATCACTGACCTTGGAAACTATCCACGAACAGAACCGACTCAACCTTCAAAAGCGCGATAATGGAAAGGGAAGTGTCAAAATACCTGATCCGGCACCTGGGCCTGCCGCGAAGGGAAAGCCAAGATTGTTATTGATGGGCCAAAGGAGGTGCGATATGATGATCTAAAAATGATATAAAATGCTAATATATCATAGGAGTGGGAAATCCTCGATATCAAGCGTTGTATTTCACAAGATGCCGCCCAATGAGACACTCTTTCTCGAATCAACAGCCAGGATACACAAAGACTCGATGCAGTATGACACTCGTCTAGGACAATGAATTCTGAACTAATGATCACCAGCTCCTTCATGGACTTCCAAGTCTGGGATTTCCCAGGGCAACTCGAATTCATGGACCCCTCCTTCGACGCCGACGCCATCTTTGGCGAGATCGGCGCCCTAATCTGGGTCATCGACGCACAAGACGACTACCTCGAGGCCATCTCCCGCCTAAACGTCACCATCATGAACCTCGCCCAATCCTACCCCGCCATCAACATCGAGGTCTTCATCCACAAAGTCGACGGTCTGAGCGATGACTACAAATTCGATCTCCAGCGCGACATCATCCAGCGCATCCAAGACGAGCTATCCGACCACGGCTTCGATAACGCACCCATCACTTTCCACCTCACCTCTATCTACAACCACAGCATCTTCGAGGCCTTCAGCAAAGTAATCCAGAAACTCATCCCCCACCTCCCCACCCTCGAGGCCCTCCTCAACGACCTCTGTCGCTCCTGCCGCTTCGAGAAGGTATACCTCTTCGACGTCCTCTCCAAAATCTACGTCGCTACCGACTCCTCCCCCCTCGACATGAGCAGCTACGAGATCTGCTCCGATTACATAGACGTCATTGTCGACATCTCCGAGATCTACGGATGGGAGCGTCCAGCAGCGTACCTGGAGCAACTTGAGGGACCACCATGGAATAGGTCGCTCGAGGACCAGATGGGCTGTCGCGATGCCGAGAGTGCAATTGTCCTGAAGGATATGAAGAGGCCGATTATGTTGAGGGAAGTGAACAAGTACCTAGCGCTTGTGGCTGTTATGAGAGAGGGCAGTTATGAGCGCATGCCGCTTGTCACTATGAATGTGGAGACCGTTGTGGCGGGGCTGTTGGAGGTGTTCGAGGTGACGGGTGCGAGGCGGTAGGTAGGTGGGTCCGATCTTGTGAAGTATGGGGAGGTGGTTTTATGAAATCAAAAGTTTGAGGGCGTCGATGGCGTCGAATGGGATGTGGATGGGAAAGGAGGGGTACATTATCACTACAGGCGTTCTAGGTCTGGGTAGGTAGTGTGCATTAGTTTCTCTCAAATCAGATCTCTCAAAGCAAAAACAGATGTGAACATTCCCACCAGACATTCGCCTGCACATTACTATGGACCATGCATAAGACGTATATATATATAAGCAACGAGTTCTATTCTCATTAAACTCTTATCCACTACGGTATAAAATTATTAGACGCCTGCCATTATCAACAGTGACGCCATCCATTCCCTTTTATTCCCATCCCTTTCCATTCCATCCCGGCCGGGTCCGTTCTAAGAAACATACGCACCACACCCAGCCCGCAAATCAAGAAAACCACGCAATGCGAATACAATCTAATCTTCATTTGTGCCAACTATCGGCATCTTTCATAATACTTCTTCCCACTCACTCTATATCAAATCAACAGAGAGAGACATCTAGAACGCAGCAACAACAGCCATGATGGCAGCGCCGAGGGCAAGCCCAGCACCCGCACCAGCGGTGGCAGCAGCGCCGGTCGCGGGGACGGTGGAGGAACCAGTTGGGACAGGCGAGACAACAGTGCCGTTACCGCTGCTGGATCCGCTGCCGGAGCCAGAGCCAGAGCCAGAGCCACCACCGACGGCACCACCGGAAGGAGAAGCGCTACCAGCACCGCCAGCACCGGTAGAGGGGGAGGCGCTACCAGCACCAGTACCGGCGCCACCAGAAGGAGAGGCGCTACCCGCACCACCGGTTGGGGAGGCGCTTCCTGCACCAGAACCAGCAGTGCTGCCGTTTCCGGCACTGGCACCGGTGGATGGGACAGCGACTAGGGTTGAAGAGGCGCTTCCGGAGCCGGAGCCGACACCACCAGCGCCGTTATCAGCAGTCTGGGTTGAGGTCGAGGCCTCGCTGCTAGCGGCGGCGCTGCTGGAAGAGGACTTGGTGGAGGAGGTGGCGGCCTTGGCGGAGGTGGAAGTGGAGTCGCTGGATGGGCAAGAGAGATCGAACAGAGGGGTGGTGCTCAGGGTCGTGCCGACGATACCGAAGCTGGGGCTGGGGGTGGTTGGGTAGGAGTCCTGGAGAGTGTACCAGTAGGTGTTGATCTTTCCGAGCGATGGGCATGCAACCTTCTCCCAGAAGAACTTGGCGTTCTCGACATTAGCCTCGGCCTGTCCGGAGACGGGGCCGCTAACGGGCCAGCCAGTCTCGGTGATCCAGACATCCTTGCCGCCAGCAGCGCCGACGGTAGCATCGTAGGCATCGAAGAAGAGCTGGGGTCCGTTGTCGATGCCGTTGGCCATCGAGGTCTGGAAGTAAGGGTAGGCGTCAACACCGAGCCAATCGACGGCCTGGATGACGGCGCTGTTGGAGCCGTTCACCCAGTCGTTCCAGGTATCGACGTGACCAATTGGGGTGCCCGACAGTGCGGTGCCGGCAATAGCCTGGCGGACCTGGCCGATGTAAGAGACGAGATCTTGGGGCTCGGCTCCGTAGCCAGCCTTGGCAGCAATGCCGGTGGGCGAGAGACGGTAGAGGTCCTCACTGCCGACGGAGAGACCGGTGACACGGCTGGTGAATTCATCACCGTACTGCTCGATGGCACGCTTCAGGGCAGCGATCTCGTTGTTAATACCTTCCTGGCCGGCAGACGCCCAGATTCCGAGAAGGAGGGTGGTGTCTGAGGCGATGGCAGCAGGGATGGCAGAGATGGGGTCGTTGGCAGTTCCGCCTTGCTATTTTTGCTATTAGCATGTGCTTGGTGACAAGAAGTAGATTTTTTTGTGCACTTACAATCATGGTGTAGAGACGGGCAGAGTTGAAGCCGGTGACACCCTCGAGGTTCTTGGCGGTGTTGAACTCGTCCTGGAATCTCTGCTGATCCCTGATGGAGCCATCACTGTTGGTAGATCCGTAGTTGAATCCCTGGTGAACGGCGGAAGCTGTTGCCGCGAGGGCGAGGACAGATGCAGCAGCAGTACGCATCTTGACTTGTCGAGGTATAGTAACGACTGTGTGTGTTGTTGTGAAAGTTGGAATAACGACAATGTCCAACAAATTATTTCAGAGAGCGTGAGCTGCGTATAGAAAGATGAAGGAAGGAAAGAGAAAGAAGGGAAGGGGGGAGGACGCGGCAAGGCGGCCTTCTTAACCTACTAGTTCCGGAGTTTTCGTGGGGACAAAGACGAGTCGGGAAGAAGGAAAGAGGGCAAGAATACTGGACACTGGATACTGGAATACTTTGGGCCTCGTATCCCCACTATTGACGTTGTCCAGCGTTGGCCAGCGTTGGCCAGAATGTGGGAGGCGTGACTTGCTCTATAGTACAGTATGCACAATATCGTATCCATTTTTATATCGGGGATGCCGTATCGGGGCAGTGTAGATACCAATTCAGGCCAAGACAGGGGTTACCAAGGTACCCATTAGGAATAGTGGATGTTAGAGTGGTTAGAGTGGGTATTAGTCAACATTCAACAATGAACAACCAAGCTTGGATGGGCAGGACAATTCCCTTCTTTTGTTTAGTTTTCGATTAGTTTAGTTTAGTGCTGTTGCTATTTTCAGGGTGGCCATTACTTGGTTGTTAAGGTACTACTAGTATGTAGTTTTTAATTGTGGTTCTTTAATACTACTCCGTACTTTGTATGTATATTTTCCCATATTACCCATATTACCGTAGTGGGGAGTGGCTGGTTCGGTACTTGGTATACCATGTACCTTGGCTAGAAATCGCCATCGGTGTGGACCGCGCCCTGACCTCGTCGTGGCCCTTACTCGATTGGCTCATCATGTTTGGTTATGTTTGGTTGTATTTGGCTGTATTTGCTGTACATTCTGACGTCATATTCGGTCTCTTCCTCGGCTTCTTCGTCTTTCCTTGATCTCGTATAACTATAATGGCTACGCGGCTATATAGCTATATTTATATTCTACAAACTGTACATTGAACATCACCATTAAACAAAACAAACATTAAATAATAAACATCAATTATATATCCACCACAATAAGACATTTCCGCTGCAAAGCCCCCTTATATGTCTCAACCAACCCAATTTGTCTCACTCCTCCTCCACCTCATAGGTTGCCCCAAACAACAAAGTACTCCAGTACCAGCCGAACCAGGAATCTAGAACCCAAAAAACAAACCCCCTATGGTACTCTACTACCATTACAGCCTAACAAATCCCCTTTCTCCCCCCGAGTGGGTCCACCCCCCTCAGCCCAAATCCCCACCGCCCAAAACCGGCCGCAAGGAACCCCAGCCACCCGATTGGTGAATCTCCCCATACCTCCAGAGAGAAAAAAGAAAAACAGGTCACGTGTTAACCGTTCACAAGAAATAAACGCGCGTCCCTGACTCGTTCGAAAACGTGCTCACTCGCTCATTCCCGCATTTGAAAAGAGTTAAATTCTTCTCACGATAACGAAGCGCGCCTGTGTTATGTTATTTTTATTTATGACGAAATGGCAGAAGGATATAGAAACATACTGGTAGAAACATAGATGGAAGGGGATGGACTGGTTGCTGCGCCTACGGGTTGAGTGGATTATGCGGGTTATGGGTTTATGTGGATTGAGGAGGGGATTACGCAAGCCAAGGGGTTGCTGCTGTGGTGGAGAGAGATCGACTCCTCGTCCCACGTTGTGTGCTCTAGACGCCTTTGCTCTTCCTGATCAGCGACGTAACCGCCGTCACTGCTGCATACGGTACTATCACAGCCAGAGAGTAAACGCGCCGAGTATAGGACTGTATACATGTAGGTCTATGTAGATCACAAGCGTCATTTTCTTCTACTATAGTAGACGTAACGAGCGGTTAAACAGCGCCAAAGGAGTGCTCATAATAGTTAATTTTTTATATATCCCCCCATGCGGTAACAATACCCGTAGATGCGTCGTCACAAAAAACTATTCTCATTATGTCAATCTCTCCCTCCCTCCTTCCATTCATCTCGTAAAAATCGTTAAAGCGTCCGCGCCGTGAACTCCGTGCCTGCGCGTTGTCCCATTCTCCTCACCACCCGTGCCATCTTGCCATCCATCCAGCCCTACTTATTTACCCCAGCCCCAAACCGTGGCGAGGAAGTGGCCCATATTCACCCTCTTGCTCTTCATGTCGATCATCCATGGGTGCTCCAGCATGCGCCACGGGCTCGCGCGGCGGTTTGGATCCTTCTCGAGGCTACGGTATTCGTTAGCATCTTTTATGGGTCTATGACAAAAAAGGGGGACAAGGAGTAAAAACATACCAGCACTCAATGAAATACTTCATATTATCACTCCACTCGATTCCTCTCGCCGGTTCATCCCTTAGCTTCGGGATTGCCTGACTAACAATGTACGTCAGGAGATCGATCGGCCCCGCGCGCGGCTGCATCTCCGAGCCCTCCGGCGCATCCGCCGGGAACGGGAACCTGTGCTGCGCAACCTCCAGCAGCGTCACGCCTGTACTCCACACATCGCTCGTGATTGTGTAGCTCTGTCCCGTGATGCGCTCGGGAGCCATGTAGTACGATGTGCCGATGAAGGTATCGGCAACACCCTTGGTGCCGAACTCACCGCTGACGCCGAAGTCACACAGTTTCACCATGCCATTGCGGCATAGTAGGATGTTACTCGGCTTGATATCGCGGTGAATAATCTTCTTGCCGTGCAAGTATGTGAGCCCATTCAGAACACCCTCGGCGATCTTCCCGAGCACCTTCTCGCCGGTGCGGCCTCCGAGGCGGCGCATTTCGCGATAGATGGAGTCGAGGGACCCGCCCTCACAGAATTCCATAGCGATGCAGATAGTAGCTGTGGAGGGCTCGACGAAGGCGCCGTAGTATGCACAGATGTGTTCGGAGGCACATTCCTTATTAAACGAGAGCTCGCGGAGGATTTGTTTTTTAACGTCGGGGTCGGGGTTGGTCGTGATAATCTGTTCGTGTTAGCTAAACTCCTGTAAAAAGCCTGTTTTGAAACACATACCTTCAATGCAAAAACCGTCTTTCCACCCTTCAAAATACATCGCGTTACAGCACCCCCGGCTCCCTCTCCCAGACTACCCAGCTCAATAACTCTCTTCTCCATATGGGCAATGCGCCATCCTTCATCTTCTAAACTCTCCACATCAAGTGTCCTCGCCCTCTCCAGGGTTGCTTGATCATACTCAGGCGCCCCATTCATGCTTCCATCCCTCTCCATCCCAACCCCACCCTCACTAGCATTAGAATACGACGATCCCGCTGCTGATGCAGGGTCGGGTGTCCCTTTGGGTTGGTTGAGCATCCCATACTGGCTCGCGAAGCTCAGTGCAGAGTACTGGCTCCCAGCGCTTGTCGGTCCGCTCGCCTTGCCGTCAAGGGGACCGAAGCTTCCAGACCTTGAATGTGCCGCACTGCTCTCTGACCCACCGCTCGCCGAAGCCCCCTGGATTGCGCTGGGCCGCCCATTCTTTAACGATACATCGTATGACTGTGTTTGTAAGCTCCCTTTCGGGGTAGCGAGCTGCAATTTAGGGAGGCCAGGGCGGCCAGTTGGTCGAGCAGTGGGCGGCTGTGGAGTCGAGGTTTGCAGAGAAAGTGCCGGGGTTTTGAGAGAGAGGGAGGAGAGGTCGGGTATGGAGTTCACTGGGCGTGCATTGGGTGATGGAGGGATGGCGAGGCCGAGTCTAGGGGGTCGACCAGCGGTATTGCGCGAACCGGGGATCGGAGGGCGGAGAAGTGGAGCTGGATTAGACATGTAGGGAGCTCCCTGCTGCGGCTGTTGGGGGATGATAGAAGGGTACTATGACTGTCAGCATGTGCCGAATGTAAAAGTGGGAAAGACAAACATTTGGTCGAGATATTGATAGCGAGGCAGGCAGCCCAGAAGGAGATGGCTGATAATGAGGAGCAGGCGATGGGGATGAGACTTGAGGGCCCGTCTCTGAGGTTGGCATTTGGTCCTGCATGAGCTCTGTATTGAAAATTTATGTAGTCACACAAATATGCAGCGTTGTTTGAGCTTCTGTTGGTCTCGGATATCGTCTAAGAAATGAGTTCGGTGATGGAGATGCTCCTCAACGCCGTAGTGGTTGTCTTAGCTAAGCCGACAAATATTTCGAGCTGGGACAAGTTTGTACAGGCTAAGGTCGTAATTTTAATTCGCAGATTTCGATATTGGTAACGATCGTGGTGGTCGTGGGAAGCTGCGGTTGTCTCTTGTGTCAAGGTGTGGATTGGGCAGCGAAAGTGTATGGGTCGCCAACACTTGAGGATGGCGGCGGCTTCTGTGTTGGTTGCAGGGGGGTTGTGACTGGGTATCGAGTAGGTATTGCTCCGCAAAGGGGTATCACGACGTGTTTGAATCAGAGGCTACCCCGAAAGACGCTTGTTGTCTTTATAGCGTCAAGTCAAGCTGCGCGTAGAGCTGGAAGTAAGACTGGAGAGCGGCGTCCGTGAGCGACCAGGCTGTCAGGGCCAATAAGGGCGCTATCAATTGAGGGGTTACTGGGGCACGTGATTTTGGCTGATGTTGGATATTTTGCTGAAACGGCCGACTAACAAAGTCCCAAATTATTAGTTGAAATTGTAAGATTTCAGGGTCAGTTCTCAAGTATGAGGTCGTATCACAATAAATCGAGATCTGATGCCTATTGCATCCGAAACTCGTTGCAGGGCGACATCCTGTGCGTTTGTGATACCCCTGCTACACCAACCCACCCACCACGAAAGCTTGTCCTATCGGCGTTATCATAGGCGCCGGCCTAAGCGCCGCATTCCAAATTTTGGACCCAGCTTTTCCACCAGTGAATAATCCGACGAATAAGACAATAAATCGTTCAAACACCCCGAAACATACAAATATGGGGGCTAAAGCTGTCACGGTCATGCATGGAAGTGATGAGAGTTTCCAGGAGGACGTATTGGACAGCCTTAGCGAGCATTCCGAGGATTCGGATTCTTTGGATAGCACCAGCTCGAGGAAACGGCGCCGTGTGGCTCCTGTAGACAGCGATGGAGAGGAAGAGGCTCCATTATCTACAGTTGCAGTGCCATCCCGCATAAAATCCAGCAGACCGACTTCAGCTGCTAGCAAAGCTGCACCTCTCCCGATTCTCGCTCCTGTCGATCAGAATACTACGTTTGACTCTCTCGGGCTGAAGCCATGGCTGGTAAACTCTCTATCTTCAATGGCTATTCGCCGACCTACTGGAATTCAGAAAGGGTGTATACCAGAGATTTTAAACGGCAGGGATTGCATAGGAGGGAGTAGAACTGGTTCAGGTAAAACCGTCGCATTTACCGCGCCAATACTACAAAAATGGGCTGAAGATCCAATTGGGATTTACGCCTTAATCCTCACGCCAACGAGGTTTGTAACCCTGTTTTCTTGTGCTTGACCTCAACTAACGGAACAGGGAACTCGCCCTCCAGATTTACGAACAAGTCAAAGCGATATCGTCGCCCCAATCCCTAAAACCGATCCTGATAACCGGTGGCGTGGACATGCGCCCCCAAGCTCTCGCACTCTCCGCTCGCCCACACATCGTAATTGCTACTCCAGGCCGCCTCGCAGACCACATTCGGACTTCTGGAGAGGATACGATTATTGGTCTGCGTCGTGTTAAAGTCGTTGTTCTCGATGAAGCGGACCGACTTCTCGCCTCCGGAAACGCAGGCTCCATGCTCCCCGCCGTGTCCGAATGCCTCTCTGCCCTCCCCCCAGCAAGCGATCGCCAAACCCTTCTTTTCACCGCAACCGTTACCCCCGAAGTACGCGCGCTTAAGGACCTCCCGCGTGCTCCTGGCAAGCTCCCCCTCTTCATTTGCGAGATCGACGCCGCAAACCCGCTCGCGCTACCTGCCGGCCTACAGCAGACGCACCTAAGCGTCCCCGTCACGCACCGCGAGCACTACCTACACATGCTCCTCCTGACTGAAGCGAACGTCAACAAGTCTGTCATCATATTCTGCAACCGCACCGTCACGGCGGATTACCTCACGCATTTACTACGACTGCTCGAGCACCGCGTCACGGCGTTGCATTCGAAGTTACCGCAGCGACAACGCACGGACAACCTGGCAAGATTTCGTGCGAGCGCTGCGAGGATTCTGGTCGCGACGGATGTGGCGGCTAGAGGACTTGATATTCCAGAGGTTGGTCTAGTAGTTAACTACGATGTGCCTCGTGATGCGGACGATTATATTCATCGCGTAGGACGTACGGCACGTGCGGGAAGGAAAGGTCAGGCTGTTACATTAGTTGGACAGAGGGATGTCGGACTGATTAAGGCAATCGAAGAGAGGGTTGGGAGGGACATGGAGGCATGGCAGGAAGAAGGGGTTAATCTCGAGACGAGGGTGCTGAAGGATGCGTTGAAGGTTGTGGGAGAGAAGAGGAGAGAGGCTTGGGTGGAGATTGAGGAAGGCAGGGAGGTTGGAGGGAAGAGGAAAACGGGGATGCGTAGACTAGCGTGATAGGTTGGTTGATTTGAACTTTAGAAATCCACCCCGCATCGCAGGTGTCAAACTACTGTATGTAAGTGTCGACAGAACATGACATGAATCAAGGAACCGCTCGCGTATTTGTGTCCCCATGACGCCTGAGCGGTAAACATGCCCATTAAAGCAAAATTATAAAATTTCGTTAGTTCTCGTGCTGCTCGAATGACTGCTCTTTATCCATCAACTAGATTTATGTCATCGCCGGAATCGAAATGGTGTCAATGGTCCAAACTTTTCCTCCTTCAGAAGAAGCAAGACCGTTATAAGTAGTACCGCCAGACACGCCCAGAGTATCACCAAATGTAGAGTCAGCCTCCGCTAATGTGATGACTGTGTTACTGTAAGTCTGAGGGGCTATTGTCCCCGAACAGCCATCATTGCACTCAGTTCCAGTTCCATAGCTATTAAATTATTAGAAGTGTATGTTGGTTTAGAGAATGAAACGAACCCTCTCATATATGGCCCAGAATCATAAGCGTAAGTACTTAATAGTGCGCCAGTCACGGCATTCGTTACGGTTCTGTATATGTTAGTTGAACACTGCACCTTCGCAGGTCGAAATACGTACTGAGTCCAAGTTTACTGGTTCGATTCCAGAGTATACTCAATCTTAACCTGGTCCGATCCGGAAGCTACCCCTGCAGGTCCGTCAAGCTGGCCGAACGAGCCAAAGACCGACGCTCTAACACACCACTGGCCTGCAATCGCTCCACACCAGGAGTTGTCCTCCCATGATTCGAGAGTGGTCTGTACTAGGTCGCCAGTGCCGTTGGACATTCCCGGCCAGAGGAATAGCACTCCCTCCTGGACTGGGGGCGCATCACCAGGAGTTAAAGTTGTAACAGCAGAGATGATAGTCGACTTCGATGGACCTAGAGACAGTGCGCCACCCCAAGTATCACGTCTTAGAAGTGAAGCTGCATTGGCAGTTGCAGCAAGCAATGCTACGAGAGAAGTTCCGATGTGAACCATGATGTAAATTGGGGGATTGGGCTGGGAACTATGAGCGTGGTATAGATCAGTATATCGGCAGAAGATGCCCCCGTTTTATAACAATGACAATAATGCTGTCGGATGAGACATGGAAATGATTTCCCCAGGCGGAAATCCTCAAGTTTTGGATCTTAGATCTTCATCGATTGAGATTGGTCGAACCTATGTTGAAACGGTTTCAACCCCGCAAATACACAATATAAAACCCCGGCCCGATTAAATATGCTTAATCTACATGCTGCAAAGATAAGGTCGCATACGACGGCACTTGGGCTATATGTATCAAGTGAGTTTTCATTGGTGGTGTAATTATGGGAGAGTTGTTCTTATCATGTTTGTGAAAAGGGTTAAAATTCATGGTAAAGTTATATTATAAATATTTTACAAAGCTACCCGTTGACCATAGATCCTGTGTATAATTTGTAGATCCTGCAAAATCAAGGCAACATTCCAAATAGATAAAATAACTGACTGATATTATATTATCAGGATGACTGAGTTACTTAGAGAATAAAAACGGAAAAACCCAAGGAGCTGGTTGTCCACGGCTCTTAATAAAGCGGGTCATTATGGGCCTGGGAATACCCCGCGGATGCTCGATAAACAACCCTATTTCGCAACGACCCCTCATTTGCGATGCGCAACTCCACTTTCTACAAAATCGTATAAGCCTTTGCGGTTCACTCCATACTCTCATATACAATACTCAATATGGCAAATGAGCCCTCAATCTCAATCCGGAAGTCTATCCGGTGGGGTGTATGTCGTGGAAATAAGCCCCAGCGACGTGTCAGACATTTGCTAAGACTTTATATAGGATGATGCAGCTTTCGAGGATACTAGGTATGAGCATCGTCCCTAGTATTTGATGTTAAATTGCGTCTACTCCCCACTCACCGCGCGGCAGTACACTTGTCTTGACGACCGGCCCCAGACGATATGTTGATCTCAGAGTATACCTCCCAGAGAAACCAGAGGATGGGTTACCAAATTCCGATGACGTGCCAGCACTTGACAGACTCGAGTGGGGATTTGCAGGGCAATCGAAGGGAACACCTGCCGAGTGGGATGGACCGCGATTGGTGACGCCGGCGCACGGCACATGGACGCACTGGGTCGACAGCCAGAAGCCGGACGGGTATGAGGATGATGGGTTCATGTACGACCAACATGATGGTCTTACGTGGGAAAAGGGGGTCATGGAGTATCCCAAAACGGGGAAGCTGACACCTTACGAAGAGGTTTGGGAGGATTTTGTTCCGGCAAAAGATGCTGCTGGTAATATGATAGCGATCACCCTCGTATATACCGAAACAGGAAATAGCGCAAGGGGAATGGCTATAAGAGTAGGGGATTGGATCCAGGGTATATTGAGAGATGCGGCAGGTGGTATAACTGTAGAGAGGTGGCATTATACGGTAAGTTATCCACACGAATCGTTATCTGATTATCTGACTTGTAGAAGGCATCGAAAAACATAGAAGGATGGACACGGGTGGTCCGCATTGGGAGTGGGGAACTACCTTGTCGGAGACTCTTTGATTTAGATAACTTGGCGAGTGTGGATGGACTAGGCTGGACTATATTAGAAGACGATGATGTTTTATAGCTTTATTGGAATTAATTCTTAATTGCTCATTTCATTGTTTGCAGAAGCTCGTTTAAATATGGAACGCGACATTATTTAAAGGTCTTATACTTATAAGGTTAGAGTGGCTACTAATATAAAGCTCTAATGTAAAGCTATAATATACAATCTCTAGGGAGTATTGATACTTTCAACCCAAATGACCAAGACCCAAGACCCAAGACCCAAACAACCAAGAAACAGTAATCCGATTCCTCCGTCCCTACTTTCATCCATAGATCGTAAACCATCCAACCGTTAAAACCCATACTCCGCATAGCGATACATTTTCTCATAACAACTCATGAACTATGCCCCATAAATACCCAATCCGACACCCTCCCCGGCCGCCATTCTCAATTTCTTGGCTTTCACCTCTTCATCATCGGGCAGTCTCTTCCTCTTTGGCGCACTCGCACCCTTCGTAACGCTCCCAAAAATCTTAGCCTGGAGGAGTGCCCCTTTCTCAGTTGCTTCATTCAACCCTGGGCTCGCAGCAACCTCGAAGCTCTCTCTCGGGTCGCGGCGTAGCATAGCTGATGCAGTAGCGCTTGCCTGGCTCTCCTGGACATCGTCGCTCTCAAGTTCCTCCGTGTCATCGCTATGTCTCGTCTCTTGCGACGGAAGCGTGTGTTGATGGGCATAAGACGCTAACTCTTCCGCATCTGAGGCTGAAATAGTTGAGTCGCGACTCTTCCGGCGCTTTTCAGTACGCCCATGGGGGAGCGCCGTGCGCGTGGGCTGTGGAGGAGAGAAAAACCCCTGGTTTGTGCGATAGCGCGGCTCCGACTGCGGGATGAATTGAACCGAGGGAAGAAGAAGCTGGGATTGAGCCGAGTTTCGCACGGGAGTTGAAGGGAGAGACGATAGAGATTGAACATTTCGGCTATGCTTGACATGGCTATTGCTCCTCTGCGTGAAGCGCGTGATAGTGGGCGTTGAAGGTGCTGAGTTTTGGTCATTGAGAACGCGGTCAGCCAGAAGGAGAGTTGCAAAAGAGTCTTGGCTGTCGTGCTGATGGATCGAGTGTGGAGTATGTTTTGGCGTGGGCCGAGTGTATTGTGGGGTTGTTGGGAAGTTTTGGGATTGAGTACGTGGTGTTGTGGCTGGCGCATAGAGCCCTCCTGGTGACCTGAGAAGACGCATGTGCTCGCGGTTCTCGCGGATGCGTCCAACGTAGCGGTGATTCTCAGACAAAAGGTCGCTGATATCCTCTTCCTTTTCTGCGATGATTGCCTTGGCACGGTTGAGTCGTCGCTGGAGAACAGCGTTATCTTTGTCCAAGGATTCGCAGTATGATTTCATCTCGGCGATATAGCGCGCACTTGCCGAAGGCTGCTCTGGAGGTTGCGATGATGCTTCTCGGCGAGCCAACTCAGTAGCCTGTAAAATCTCCACTTCGCGTCGAGTCATCTCGTGCTCTACCTCCATGCGCTTTGTTGCTTCCTCTGTCTCAATTACTAGAAGACTATGCTGCAATTTGTAATGCGCAGCCGCCATTCGGGCTTCGTGAACTTCTCCGTCTAGCCTCGCATTCTCATTGAGAGCCGCCTCAAGCGATTCACGCAGTTCAGAAGCAGACGCAGTGGCTATATGGCTAGCTGGAATAGACAATGGCATGCCCGCCCCTCGTTTAATACCATATGCGGCAGTTGGTGGTGGTGAAGATAATATGGCAGGAGTCGGAGTCGTATCATGGTCGAAGCCGGAGCTTGGCGATCGACGCTTTGGAGGCTGTGATGACGGAGGCGGCGTGATGGAGGACGGAGGCGGTGGAGAGCTATACTTTGGTCGCTCAACGCTCTTGGGAGCAGGTACTGGCATGCTGCCTGTGTTAAAAGAGGTCGGAGGAGAGCTTGGGTTGGCAACTAGCATAGAAGTCGTCGGTGATCCAGCGGCGGCTTTTGCGATATCTGAGTCTGATGGCAGCGTCGCATGCTGGGGCTGAGGGGTAGTCGGAACCTCAATTTTCGCCGTACCCTCAAATTGAACTGGTTCATTCATGGCGACGAACGTCTAGGGTGATGGCTGTGTGAGTGATGCGATTGTCTTTGTTGTAGACCAGAGGTGAAACGATTGAAGGCGACAAGACCACAGTCCGGTTGTTTGGCTGGTGGATGGTGTCGCCTCACTGCTGCGACAACGGTATGGGTGTTCTCGACTGGCAAGCGATTGCGATGGATGTTATATAGAGTGGCGATTGCTTCCCGTCAAAATGGGTTTGACGTTTGCGACGGGAACAATCAGAATGGCTATGGTCGATAATCAAAGAGGTTGGACTATCGCACTAGTGCCCCACGCTAAAATGCGGACCGTTGCTCTTGACAACCCACCACACTACTAAAGTCACATGACCAATTCTCCCGAAGATCTCCCAGACCCTGGATTTTTGGGGTGACATGGGTATGCAGCGATTCACCTCCTATATGACCCCTATTGACCCTTCAGCCTTACTGGAAAGCTGGCAATTTTTATTGTTTGTTTCATGGAAATTATTCTTCGTTTCACACAAGGCGCAACGCCGCAAATGATGCTTATACTTTGAGCTTTAACATCAGCAAGAAGTATCCTACGAAATGGGGGACGTAAACAATTCGCCAGTCGCGTCGACGCGCTCATCCATACCACGCCCGTCGAGGCTCCCACTCCCATCACAATCACTGCGTCAATCCACATCGCGAAGTTCCTTAAGATCGTCAGCAAATACCATTCCTGTTGTCAGGCTACGTCCTAAGCAATCAAAAGATGTGCTAGCTTCAACGCAGGCAACGATCGCTCATGATCGAGATGTAGATACAGGCGTTCGTACCCCTCAGAAGGCGCCACTTTTGCGACCGAAACAAAGCAACAGTTCCTTCAAGGAACTGCAGTCGCGGTATGAACCAGCTCTTGCTTCCACCGCCCAAACCGAAATTTCTGAAGGTCCTACGCAAAGCGATCCTAGGAGCAGACGACCACGACCTTCTTTATCCGAGAGAGCCCAAGAAACTCTTGCGCAAATACCGCCATCTCCAGTCGTGAACAGGCGAACATCAAATTTCTTCAATCCGGAAAGTCCAATGCGCCCACCTTCACGGTCTACCAATGGATCCAGGCCAGGTTCGAGCTATGAGAATGACGGAATGATGAGGCCCCCATCTCGACAGACGGCATCTAGGCCGGGTTCAAGCGCGGGGTATAATAACCAGGTGGTGCCAATCGACTTTCGCGCTTCAACAAATACATTCAAGCAAAATTTGCATACTCCGGCTAAACGGCAATCAATTCAGACGCTAAAAACACCGAAGAGTGTGTCATCTCTACGCCTTGCAGCATCATCGAAGGCTCCTGGTGCGCCCAACCCAACTACTCCATACAGATCGCCTGTTCCGGCTCTTGGGGTTAAATCTGGGAGCAAAACAGTTGGACGAGCTGTGCGGCCACGGGCGTCAGTGACTGGCCTTTTCGACGAGCAGCCGCCTCTTGAGCCTAGTAGGCTGGCAGATTCGAAAAACCTAAGGACTGTACGCCCTCGGGCATCGATCGGATCGTTCAGTAAGCCCAGCCTATCGGAACTTCCCGACACCGGGTCCCCCAGGACAAGTGTTGGAATGAAGAAAGTATCACCTACGTTTTCAAACGCTTCATCTACTGGTGCCTCCACAACATCGCATTCTTCAAAAGAATCTACGACTACTGTTGGAAGCTCTCAGGCCAAGGAGACGACCCCCAAGAAGTCGTCTATAGCACTTCGAGAACAGATTGCCAAAGCGAAGGCAGCGAAGAGGGCAGTGATGGGAAAGACTGCTCCCATCATGCAATCCGAAGGGTTTGCAGAAGAGGCTCCTGTAATCCCATCGGGGACATTTGATTTTGGCCTTGAAGATCCTTTCAACCAGAATGTTCAAGATCCAGGCAAAGGTCTCCTTCGTAAGCGTATAGATGGTGCTCGCACAGATGGTCGCCTTAATATCGCTGCAATGGGACTGAAGGAGATACCTGACGAGGTAATGAATATGTACAACCTTGAGAATATAAATGGCCAGGCTAGTTCGTGGGCTGAAAGCGTTGACTTGACACGCTTTGTTGCTGCTGATAACGAATTCGAGACCATCGGGGATGATGTATTTCCTGATTTTGATCCAAGAGACTCGGCGGACGATGACGATGCACGCGGAAATCAGTTTGGGGGTCTTGAGACGCTAGACTTGCATGGGAATACTCTTATATCAATTCCTAGCGGTCTTCGACGGCTTGAGATGCTAACTACACTTAACCTTGTAAGTCACCCTCGTGGTTTAAGTTTTAAAACTAACGTTATTAGTCAAACAACAAACTGCAAAATGAGTGCTTTAAAATCATCTCACAGATTCCGAGCCTCCGAGATTTGAAGATCGCCAACAATTTGTTATGTTCTGAGGTAAGCAGTGGACTGCTCAGTCTTGTGAATCTCGAAGTTCTAGATTTACACAACAACCAATTGTCGTCTCTACCTGCTGGACTCGGCGACCTCGCCCGCCTTCGAGTTCTCAACCTTTCCGAGAACACTTTTACATCTCTACCATTTAACGCCTTTCAACGGCTACCGCTGACGGAGCTTTCCGCTGCAAACAACAAACTTTGCGGCACCTTGATACAATCAAATGCAGCCGAATTTCCTAAACTCCGCACTCTTGACATATCTGGGAACTCTATCAAGTCCCTCTCCTCTGGCTCACTGTCTCTTCCCTCGTTGCAACTCCTAACTATATCTGCCAATCGGTTGACTCATCTGCCAAATGTTTCGACCTGGGTATCGCTTCTCACGCTGTCTGCTTCTGATAATTCGATCTCCGCTCTCCCCGAGGGATTTGCCAGCCTCCCAATTTTGAAGACTGCTGATCTGCAGGGGAACGACTTGCGGATACTTGACGACAATATCGCACTCATGGATTCGTTAGATACGCTGTTGGTTAGTGGCAACCCACTCAAGGAGAAGAAGTTTAGCGGGATGAATACCGCGGATCTGAAAAAGGTACTTACGGGAAGGCTGGAACCGGATGAGCCCAAACCCGAGCTCGAGCTGGAAACAGTCGCTGGAATCCAGAACAATGGATCCGGGTCTACAAATGCTAAAGATGATGACTCCGACACTGGAACTGAATACCTGGACGCACCAAGCACACCTACTCTCCCACGATCTCCCTCTGCAAGCGAGTGGTCAATAAATACCATCATGGGAATCCTAGACCGTTCATACTCTCAGTCATACTCGCTGAACCCACTTGTCGCCGCTCAGATTGCGAGCGAGAACAAGATCAAGACGATGGAGCTGCACCACAACAGTTTTACTGAGATCCCAACAAGCATTGCATTTTTCGGTATTACCTTGACAACACTAAATATGTCGCACAATTCACTCACCAGCGACACTTTTATGAAAGACGAGATCGAGCTACCAGCGCTGAAGGAGTTGAATCTCAGCTCCAACACATTCAGTTCTCTCTCTCCAATTCTGCGTTTGCTCTCTGCACCGCGCCTTGAGAAGCTAGATGTTAGCTTTAATCGCCTTACAACACTCCCATTCCTTCGAGGGGCATTTCCATTACTGACAACGGTGCTGGCGAGCAACAACACTATCCGTGAGGTGAGTGCACAGAACGTGAATGGTTTACGAGTGCTGGACGTCGGAAGCAATGAATTAGAAAGACTAGACGCGCGGTTGGGCCTTGTTGAGTCGCTGCAGAGGTTAGAGGTATCAGGGAATAGGTTCAGGGTGCCGAAGCATACGATTTTGGAGAAGGGGACTGAGGCAGTGCTCGCGTGGCTGCGAGATCGGATTCCTGTCTCCGAATTAGAAGAACTGAGCTGATGAACGAGTAATAAGGGCTGTTTATGTCCATGGCTGTGGTTGGTAATGTGGAGTATTTTAGGGTGGAATGGAGATGAGGCGTCAGTGATTGGGAGGTTGCCGAAAGAGAATACCAGGGATAAAGGACAGGTCTATCCAATATATAATAATGTATTAACTACTATTAAACCAACCGCTATATTTTAAGCTACAATTCTAGTCGTGGTATTTATGCCGCTCGAGAGCTAGAATATGTCTCTATTGTCGATATTTTACTATCTACAAGCGATATAACCCTCTCGAGGTGGACAGGGCTTCAATGCGTAGATTTCTCTTAAATAACACTATAGATGTGATATTGCCATTGTGTTATATGGATGACACATATTTAACTATAGTATAACTAACGTACATGTATAGCGAACCGGCGAAATAAGCGAACCGGCGAATCCATTTTACACCTTAAATCACGAATTTCATAACTTAATATCTCAACAACCCTTTAATAATAAACTTTAAAATTACATACTTAGCCTTTTATAAGCATTTAAAGTACTCTATTTGATTTTTAAAGTAGTGAGCCTTGTGGTTATTGAGATATTAAGTTTTGGCCCCCACTTTTGACCTAAATCTTAGTATCTCAATAACCACAAGGCTAATTACTTTAAAATTAAAACAGACCTCTTTAAACGCCTATAAAAGGCCAAGTATGTAATTTTAAAGTTTATTATTAAAGGGTTGTTGAGATATTAAGTTATGAAATTCGTGATTTAAGGTGTAAAATGGATTCGCCGGTTCGCTTGTTTCGCCGGTTCGCTATGCAAGTACATTAGAAGAAGAACAATATAATTCTTCCCTTAGGCTGAGAGATGTTTGTTAAGAGAGATATTCAGAAATTCACCCTGTGTGCCTATGCTCATTGCCCGGCTGTGCAACGTTTTCCCTTACAAGATCCATGAGACGATCGTACGCCCTCTGATCGTCACCATTAATGAACTGATCTGCATTCTCCGTTGCATCATTATGTAACGAGCCATACTTGTCGCTCAAATTCGCGTAACCAAACAACTTTAGCACAGGGTTAGCCTTCAACTTCTGCCGGATACCTTGAACCCTTTCGCTGTCAAACTCCCCGTCGTATGTAAGCAATACTCTATCATCTCCAGCAATGAACTCAGTAACGTGCGCAATGGCGTAATTAACCCAAATTATCCCGTCCTCCCACTTCAACTACATGTCAACTATGATACAGCTTGCAGTGCCTAATTCTGAACCCGAGGATTCATCTATAGGTAGGTCAACTTCAATTTCCAGCTCAGTATCCTCATGCCGAACCCTTCGTGTTCTCTTTTTCTCCTTGTTCTTGCGCGTCTCTCTTTCCAACTTTGTGACAGTCAAATGGATTTCCTCAGTGCTCATGACTATAACTTTGTTCAATGCCACTCTCTTGCCCTTCTTTCTAGCTGTACGTACAGCTAGGACACTTTCCCTTTCTTGAATGTCCTTAAGCAATAGAGTATTCTGTGCACTTAAAGTTTCAGCAGTGCGTGTAAGTCGTGATATATATTTGCGCATTGGAGTGTCAACTGTGCTCTGACTTGCTAACATTAAATTGAGGGCTGTATTTGAGCTACGCAATTCAGTGTCAGTTGGAGGCGAGCTAAGGAGTAAAGAGCGGTGATTTGGAGTTTGTGGGGGTGGTGTAGTTGCATTTGTTGATATTAAAGAGGTGCGTGTATATGATTTTGGGAGATGATTATATGCCCTTTGAGGATCTAATGGATATATGCCTGCTCCTTGCCATGCGCCTTGAATGTTAGATGATGATATTGCCTTCGTTCTTGCTTTATAGTACATCTCAATCCACTCAGGCTTTTGAATACGCCTCACACCAGTGCGTGTAAGTTGGTCAGTCTCAACACTAAGTGCAGTTTTCAATAGACCAAAAACCCCAACATCAAGAGGTTGAAGGATGTGGGAACAATGAGGTGGTAATATAAGAAGATCGATATTATGCTGTATGCAATGTGCAATGAAATTACCAGTAATATGACTATCGTGTCTATCTGCAATCAAAAGGCGTGGTTTTCCATTTGCTTTCTCTCGTGTCTCTGGCTCAAAAACCAGTTGTAGCCATTGTAAACCATGAACATTCGATGTCCAACCCTTTGTACTTGCTGAGAATCGCCAATTAGAGACTCGAGGATTCGTAGACCATGCACTATTAATAGTTGTAGCTTTGAAAATCACAAGTGGAGGTAAGGCGCATCTGTCGGCAGAAATGCACTCAATGACTGAAACCCACTCTTGTCGCCCAGGAACTTGTTTCCAATATGTATGCATACTTGCATCTACTACTACTCTATTCATTTGACTTGTTCCAAACCTGACTCATCTATATTGTAGACATTGCATAAGTCGTAGTTGCGCTCAAGGAACTTGGATTCTAACACTGAAAACCAACACTGAAGTGCCTCATATGTTGCATCTTTTAGTCTTACAGATTCGATTTGTCAGGCAGCGATAGTAAGAAGTTCTGGATGACGTTTAATGAATCGTTGTATCCATTCCTTGCCAATAGGTGGATATTGTACGATGTGGCTTGACGCGTCGTTAACGCATTGTACTCGTTGTACTCGGATCTCTTCAGCCATTTCCTTAATCAATTGATGTCTAGTTGGGTATCCAGCTGAAGATAATTGACAGATCCATTTGACTAAGACACTCTCTTCAATTGCAGATAGAAGTTGCTGGTTTTGTCGTGCTTGCGCTCGAGAAGGTTGTCCAGACGCACGACGCGTTAATGTAATCTTGTTAACTTGGAAGTGCTTTGCAGTAGCATAAAGACTTTTAAATTCTCCATTGTTGTAAGCTTGTAAAGCCTCAAGGATACGACCTTCAGCATCCATAGCTGCTAAGCTTCTTCGACGTGGCATTGCTGTGTTGTGATGGTTGGAATGGAGGAGGGTGGGGTCAATTGGGTTAATTACGCCATTGGGTTAATTACGCCATTGCGCACGTTAAGTGAAGGCTTCGTCTCGTATATCCCATTAAAGAACTTGGCCCAGTATATAGAATTATCGGCCAAGCCGCCTCCGGTCCCTGCACTGATGCATTCCTTCACGTCGAGAGATCTGAGGACTTGGGCATGGCCCTGTATAAACGAGACCAGCTCTGGGCCAACGAAGCAGTTCTCCAATTTAAGAGACCGTAAAAATGGGAGGTCCTCAGGCTTTAGCGCGAGTGGGATATAGTTCGTCCCTTCCAGGCCAACAGGATCCCCTGCCTTGATATTAAGATGTTTTAGCGCGGTCATATGGTGGAAAAATGAAATATCTAAGCCTTCAAGGAACTCAGTATAGCCATATTGCGTATTTGTCCTCCAACATGCACCGTTATCCAATCCGAGGATGTTAAAGGTAGCAGACTCAAGTTGGGAGAGAAATTGGCGGAACTTATCGGTGCCAAACGTAGATGTCCACTTGGGAATAAAATCATCGAGAATAAGCTCTTTCACGTAACCATTGGCCGCGAGCGCCTCCCAAGTCTCCTTCATAAGCGCACGCCATTTCCATATCCCCTCTTCCTCTCCCACAAAGTCATCGTCATCCACATCCTCAAACAAATAAATTGAGCCACCATTCGCACGGCTATCCCATTCTTCACCATCATCGAAGTCAAAATCAAACCTGATCCGAACCGTACGTAGATTTGGAGTGAGATGACCTTCTAGGACCTTAGATGCGGCGAGAGGTAGAGACGGTGCTGTGAGCTCATCACCTGAGTTGGAGTGGCATGTGAACTCAATACGTGATGTATACTCGCCATGAGATTCAACGGCTGCCAGGGCAGACCTTGCCAATGCCTCACTGCTACCGAAGCGTATTGTGTTAAAGATTTCTGGCAACAATTGAGTTCGATACCCTTTGCAAGTTGCACTTAAGCGGACTCGATTAACCAGTTCGAGTTGCTTAGTAATTTGAAGGGACACTTCTAGAGGAAGGGCCGAAAGAGAGGCCATTTCCAACAATCCACAACCTGTTGCGGAGCAGAGAATCAGGGACTCTACCAGACAAGTTAAGGCAAACACAAAGAGCAGAAACAGTAGCGTTTTGACCATACAATCATGACTAAGCAAGTCCTTTTAGCCAGTAATCTCCTCGCAACGTCTCTCTTGACGCGTAGCCATGTCACGGCTAAAGGGTTTGGTGATGCTCGAGTTTGTCGGCATCATATTACATCGGCTCAAGGTCGGTTCCGACGATGAAGGTAATTGAGATGTGGTATATGGAACAAGGTCATTGCATCTTTGAAACGATGGATCTTAGTCTCTGCAACACCATTGCTTGGAATCCGATCAGCACCTTGTCTCTTTATTATCCCACCATGTCGTTTGACTTCGCGACGATGTTCGGGTGGGTTGGTTTTTTGGAGTTGAGCGACCAGCCTCAAATAGCCCATTTTATTTTCAGATTCCGAACCTAGTTCTGTGCTTCCTAAGGTCCTCTGCGTTTTCCTCAGAGACCCCTTTCACCAGTATTTGCAACTCTTTTCCCGCCGTCCATTCACCATCTTCAATTGCCTTCCCTAACTCTATTTCCCAAGAGCCTGTCTTCCGGCCATATACACTTCCAGGCTTCGCCCATTTCCACACGGGGATGGAACCACTAGTCAATAATTCCTCTGCACTACTACCAAACACGGGGATGGATAACAACTGGACTGATAGACCCTTATTTTGTGGCAGAGATGAAAGCTGCGCTACAATGCGTGGGATGATTTCTGGGTCTGAAGATACAGTCGGAGATTCGGTGATCAGAGATGTTAGGCATTGGTGGACATTGGAGGTTTCAATTACAGTAGGTAGCGTAAATGTACCTAGTTCCCGAAAATTTCGGACGTATTGGAAGCTATCGATGCCAAGCTTGGAGTAGATGGTGATCGAAGTCGTCGGAGAGGGAGCTGTCTAGTAATGAATCACCGTTGCACCAAAGCCATCGACTGATTTGACAACACTTATCAGCATTAAATGAGGATAAGAGAACGTTGCCAGATCTGGATCTGAAATTGGTATCTTTAGGACAGATTAGTGAATGCTTGACTGGCTGGGTACGGAGTACTACAGAGATAGGATGTTGGCTTTCCAGTGGGGCGCTTGGTCCCGGGTATGGTGGTGGAGAATCCTCCATTGTGCCCCCAGGTCTCTAGGAGCGTAAAGCTTTTAAAAAACTGTTGAAACAATGATAGATAATGAGGTGATAGCGAGGGTTGTAGAGGTAAATAGTTAATGGGGCCGGGTTGCATCACGACCAACACGATCAAAGTACTATAAGCGTGAACGCCTGGTGGGATTTTGATGTATGAGTGGTTGGACAAATGCGGGGCAAGCCAAGGATGTTGCCAAAGACCAAAATACCAATAATATTACACGGGCTCGACTGCGCTTTTGGGCTGGATAAAGGACGGCTCCCTCGGTCCTCCCTTCTAACATTCTCCAGAGCGTACGCTACGGTTATTGAGCGAGGTGCTTGCGTCCGTACCCGGGGTGTACTAAATTGACCTCACAGCGTTAGCTTTCCCCTTGTCTCTTCTTGCCGCTGAAACCATGCTAAGATAACTGACAAGTTGGGGCAAGGCTCCGTCAGCGAACCCAGTCTACACCTCCACGATCACGAGGCTCATCCCAAACGTTTCCTTCGACTGGCTCTCGTAGAAAGGGAGAGTAATCAGCGAAGACATAGGGGATTCTATCCTCCCTCTTGACGACGACCTTCTTTAATAGGGGAGTTCCGTGCCACAGCTCAATCTGGGCCAATTTTCGATTGGAAACTGTGACTTTGGTGGATGCGAGTGGGAGTCCGCCTGCTGGGGATTCACCTCGGCCTCTCTGGGAATCAATATTCTCTTCATATAGGCAGGGTTAGAGGATGGGGAGCAAAGGGGGGTGTCGAGGAGGAGGGATAGGGAGGATGGGGGTTGGTCAGGATTGGGAATAGATCGGGATTGGGGATACTGTTCTACTGCTCGACGGGTATGACGGATGTTGTCTGTCCGGCAGTCTGCATACAGGTGAGTAGGATTGCTGGATGGCGGGCGAATGGTATCCATGTTACTGTACCATGATAAGAAGTTTAGTGAGAACAATCTTTCTGATTGCTGGGCTGTGTGTGCTGGAGATGAGAGGATCATGGGGAGAGGTCAGGTTTATATAGAACCTGCGTGCTGTGTTGCCGACCACTTGGGCGAATCCCACCAACACCTATCTGTGTAACTTTTGCCAAGCGTAGGGACATCGAGACTTCCTAATGTGGTATGCATGTCGTTGACGATGCCATCCCGGTAGGCGCTAAGTTTGAACGCGTAGCCCTGAAAGCTTTTCCAGCATCCTTCGCATCCAGCTTTGGCTGTACGATATTCCCAACAGAATACTATACAATGCATTGGCGATTCATCTGGCAAATTATACCCCGTACACTCTCTTGTGGGTAACATAGATCATTGCGCATACTCAACCCTGTATTTCACCTGTAAATTTGCTAAGCCATTAGGACTGCAGTAAGACAGAGTTAGGCTTCTATTCCATAGTGCCCATGGTAGAACAGTCCAGGCATCCGTTCGATATCTATGGAGAAGAAGAGCGTCCGTTTCGAGGCCCCGAGATCACAGACCAGCGAACCTTCATCCAGGCTTTCTTTTCCTAACCCACCATACCACCAGCACGTCTAACATGCTTTATGTCCACAGCGACATAACACTGTCACCGTTCGCAAGGCGATAGCGACGACGATGGCATTATCCCTTTCAAATAGGAGACCCAGGACGGTGGTTCTAGGCTTGGCATGATGGCGGAATGGAGCTTCTAATAGCCGTGATGGCATTGCATATGTGCCTGCTCCTTCGCACCTCTTATTCTTATCCCCTTGGCCGTTAGATCAATAGTCTGCACTGACGATCCAATCAGACCCCCTTCACGTAGTGCCCAGACTCGGTCTTCCCGTATTTTAGCCGCCGTAGCAGCAAAATAGGATACCACTTCTTTCATGAGCTATAATCTGGCCGAGTTGGCCCTGGAACCTGGACTATTTGCGAAGAATGTATATGATAAAAGGTTAGTTGGCAATGAGCTGGTTGGCGGCCGTAACCTCCGAAGTAACCTCCGAAGATCTAGTCGGCGATGGGCAACCTCCGAAGTTGCGAAAGCATTGTAACAACTAAACAAGCCATGCTTTATGATGATTTTTATAATTTTATTCTTCCTCAGTGATGGATTTTTCTAGGCGTTAGCCGTTAGATTTTAATTCTTAAAAATTGGTTATAATTATGTTGAAGCCATGTTAGTATTTAATTTGAAAACTAATTATGTATACCTCAAAGTCATTCTGAAACTCCAAAATCCAGACATTGTGACTTAAATCTCCATACTTTCGCCAAAGATGGCCTTCTATGCTTTCAGAACCCAGCTTTGGCCCTCTTCACCCGAATACACCGAGGAGAATGTACCTAGTCAAGCAAACAAAGTTTTTATCGTTACTGGCGGAAACGCAGGCGTCGGTTTGGAACTGGTCAAGATATTGTATTTGAAGGGAGCCAGAGTTTATATGGCAAGTCGTTCGGAAACCAAAGCTCTAGATGCAATCAAAGAAATCCAAGCTCTTCCAGCAGCAACACCTGGTGAGGTCAAATATCTCCATCTCGACCTTGCGGATCTGGCCACCGTGAAGTCGGCAGCAGAGCAATTCGGACGCCAAGAGTCAAAACTTCATGTTCTCTGGAACAATGCTGGTATCAGTCCAGTCCCGGTTGGCGGAAAGACAGCGCAAGGGCACGAACTCTCGATTGGCACGACATGTCTTGGGCCGTCCCTCTTTACCAAACTTCTCCTACCTCAGCTTCGACAAGCAGCGGCGACATCTCCAAAGGCTTCGGTGAGAGTTGTATTCACATCATCGCGATTAGTGGACTCGAATGCACCTCAAGGCGGTTTAGTTCTTTCAAAATGCTCGGAACCATCCAAGGATCCGATCCGAGTATACGCAGCATCGAAAGCCGGAGCATGGTTTCTAGGTTCTATCTTCGCACAGAAACTCAAGAGTGATGGTATCATGTCCGTGACGCAGAACCCAGGCAACCTCAGGGGAAACATGTGGGAGGATGTAAATAAAGCCTTGGTGTGGGCACTTAGTCCCCTGTTGCATCCTCCCAAATTTGGAGCTTATACTGGGCTGTGGGCTGGCTTGTCACAGGATGTGATGATGGAAGATACAGGGAGATATGTCATTCCCTGGGGCCGTTGGCATCCTAAGCTAAGGCAAGATATACTAGATTCTATGAAGAGCCGTTCGCAAGGTGGGACGGGGTTGGCGGAGGAATTTTGGAAATGGTGTGACGATCAGACACGAGTATATCTTTCAGATTAAGTTAGATTTCTGCTGAGAGATTAAATTTATATACCCCTTATCTGTGAGGTGAGCCACAATATCGTGATGATCTATTCGACACAATACTTCAATATATGATACCAATCTGTGGCGCGTCCCTAAAGAGTTGGTTTTTGATAATACTCAGATGGCATGTAAAGTTTACAGTATTTGACGCCGTCCCAACCAAAATGGGTGGGATTATATAGCAGGGATACAATGAAACGTGCGTTAACGATGTTGTCACCCTATGACTCGAGAATATTAGGAGACGGATATCTTCAACATATATGCATATATATATAAAACTCTCTCTCTCTCTCTCAAAAAAAAGCGCTTAAAAAAACTCATATTCAGAGTCCAAGTCCGCCTCCCCCAATTCTTCATCCGTATACATCTCCATCTTCTCCGCTAATATCCTCCTCCTCTCCTCGCTAGTTCTTGACACGAAATTCTCCCCAATGACGCAGACACAATTTTGAAAACCTCCACGAAAACTGTATTCGGTCCTGTAAATATCATCAATCTCCATAGAATCGACATCCAGAAGCTCCCTTGGGAAGTCCTTTCTCTTCCCTATAGCAAACCTCGCAATCTCCCTCCGCGCCGCGTCTTGCCGCGCTTTAATCCCCGCGGCCTCGCTTGCGAGACAGCCGACCGGGTAATGGCTGACTTTGGGCGTGCTCTTTTCGACAAGCGTGCCGCTAATAACCATCTCATCTAGCTGCGCAACATCACGTATCAAGGTAAACATCGTCTCGAAGTGCGCCTGTATGAGTATCACTCTGTTCAGCCGCATTGTCTTCAGCGTTCCGCTGTGACGGCGGAGGAAGTTTTCCATGCTGGGGAGGGTGAAAGAGCAGAATTCAAGATCGATGCTGGATAGGTGCGAACTTGAGATTGCGTCCATGATGGGAGAGAGTTCTACGGGGGAAGGCCCTTTATGTTCTTTAGCGTAGATACGGAGATAGCGCAGTTTTGGAAGACCGCAGATGAGCAGCAAGTCGGTGTTTTGGCGGCCTGAATCGTACGGTCCGCGACTAGACGGATCCTGCGCTAAAAAACGCTGGCAGGTGACCAGGGGGAGGGCTAGGGAAGTGAGGGTTTGGAGGGCGGGGAGGGAAGCGGTGACAACGCTGGGATCCAGGGTACTGAAGATGTCGGCGCGGTGGAAGAAATCCTCATCCCCGAGTACTAGGGTTGAGAGGTTGGGGATGGCCGTTTTTGTCGCTGCAGCAGCACGCAGAAACCTGTCAAGAGCACGTCCGCCGCCGTACTCCAGGATATTTAGTTGTAGGATGCGGATATTGACACTTGGAGTGTTGACGAATTTCTTTCGCGCGTCATCGTGCCATCCACACAACCGCACCTCGGTCACGGCAGGAAGTCCCTCGAGCAGCGTGGCGAGCATCTCAGCATCCTTATTCTCGCGGACGGCCTCATGATACTCGGCAATGATCCGGACATGTTCTCTGTACGCGGCAAATAACCTCTCTGGTGTCCAACCAAGCTGTTTCAGGATCCTTGGGATGACGGACTCCGGAAAATCGGCCACTGTGACACTTTCGAAGTCTTCTTTAGTGATTCCAGAATACTCTATACCGTGACCAAGATTAAAGCCTGGTTCATGTTGAACGCGGAATATCCATATGAATACTCTTGGTTTGGGAGCTCTATATTGTAGGACGCCATCCTGGATCAACAGAGTAGTCACGTGCTTCTTAAGGCGGGCGGATTCTGCAAACAAGACGACTCTTGTGTAACGTCAGGAAAAGAAGGTAATTGCACGTGCAAGCATGGAGGTGAGGGGAGGCGGGTGTACCTTTCAAGATCCTCTGGCCCGAGCCAGAAAGGGAGGCGAGAAAGAAACAATGGCGTTGCACGGTCATTGAGCTCCCAGCATACAAGGGAGAGCGTTTTAAGGTCTGAGAGGGAGAGAGGTGAGAATATAAGTTGAATTATTTCGTTTGGAAGTTTCTGAAAGTCCATGTTCGCTGCACTGCCTAGTGCAGTTTGAGTAGAAGAGATGGCCACACACGTGGCTAGTTTGATACCAATAGTACAAAAACGGACATAGATGGGTAAGACCAACAAGAAGATAACCCCAAATATTTCCAGAACTAAACGCTTTCTTCAACTACTTATACTGTACCTGCATCAACAGGCTTTTCCCGCCGCTCTGCCTAAACGCGGGCTGTAGTGTTTGTAGAGTAACGCTAGAGAAAATAGAGCGCGGAATGTCAGAGCGTTGAAGCCCAGACAGACGAATTGCTCAAGGCAGCACCAGTCAATTTCAGTTTGCCAAGGCTAGAGACCGGATCACACGGGACACATCCGCTCGGTGACAGGAAGGCCCTCAAGGGCGAGATGGACCATGGCTACCTCGGCGGTTTACAAGACGGTAGGGAGTCGAACGGCACGCATGGCACTGACGAGCCTGTTAGCATAAGGCTGTGCTCATAGGGAGGGCATTTACTAGATATTATAGTATTTTCTCATCCATGCCTGACAACGTAAGCACAGAACAAAAGTGGAGTAAAGCGGTGGGAACTTTTGCCGTGCATCTCCCTTTGTGGACCAAGACCCCTTCGCACCGAATACGTCGATCGACGAAATTGAGCTAGTCCCAATTTAGCTATGAAAACGAGTACGCTTCTCTTTGACGATGACATGACAGATATAACTTACTGAACTGGTAGACAATCGGCGCTGCCTGGTTTAAATCTCATGAAAGTGTCAATCGTTTCCTGAATATCTCAATTTAGGGTCGCCGTTAATGTCATCACTGGCAGTGGGGCAGGCGACCTCATGGCCTCCCACTGGCGGCACCGACCAGAGTTTATATAAGTAAGTCATTGTCCCTAAAGGACTTGTCTCATTTCCATTCTGCATCTATTTCAAAAGCTCCTTCAATATGGTTTCAAAAATGCTCTTGGGTGTTGTTGCCTCATTTATCTATTTTGCTGGCTTCTCTATTGGAGACCACAGCTGCCCTCCTGATGGACCCCTACTTCCCCGCCCAACGACCCTCGCCAGCCAGGAGGCGTTTAAGGTTGGTGGGACAAAGCTCTCCCATATTTTAGACACTGTCATCAATGGCGAAATTGAGCCTGGGTTCCCAATTGAAAACACCTCCTTTTCGATTTCGGTCACCTCTCTTGACGATAAGCGTGGAAAACCTGCCTGGCAGTACCACCATAGGGGAGCAAACAACGTGAATGGAACTAAGAAAGTCGATGGAGACACCCAGTATTTGATCGGGTCCATCTCAAAGGTCTTCACTGGTCTTCTGTTGCTAAAATCCGGTCTCAACCTCGACGATCCTATTACGAAGTATTTGCCGGAACTGATCAGCAATGATTCTCTAATAAACTGGAAGGAAATCAGCCTCCGGGCTTTAGGGGCACATCTTGGTGGTATCCAAGGGTTCTGTATGTGCTGCACTACCACCCTGTACTACGAAACTAACTAGATCAAGATGGATACCCCGAAATGTCTTATACAGTGCCAGTTTTCGAACAGCTGGGATACCCGAAACTCTCAGATGGCGACTTCCCAAAGTGTGGTGTCTTGGGAATGAGCAAGGGATGCGACAAGACGCAACTTCTTGCGGGCCTTATGGATACGGCTCCCGTCACAACGCCGGGCCTTCGCCCTGCATACTCAACAATATCCTTTGTTCTCCTGTCATATGCAATGGAAACCGCCACGGGAAAGAATTTTACTCAGTACCTAGACGAACAGATCACCAAACCATTACATCTATCTAACACGGGTGCATCTCCTGGCGATGACAAGAAGGCCGTGATCGCTCCAATTGAAGGAAACTCGTGGGGAAGCGACTATGGGGACAATGTTCCGTGGGTATTTTTTTTCTGAACCTGCCATTCATAGCTGATAATGTAAAAGTGGTGGCGGCCTATTCTCTAGCTCCAACGACATGTCTAAATTCATTAGTTCTATTCTGACGCATAAGATCCTCTCCGAGACGGAAGTCAATACATGGCTGAAGCCACTGTCAACAACTCCGCAGCTCAATACCTTGGTAGGCATGCCTTGGGAGATCTACCGAAGCAATATTCTCACCCCAGATCACCCACACACAGTCGACTTATATTCCAAACGTGGCAGTGCAATGGGATACGAGGCTTATATGGGTATAATTGACCAGTACGGACTCGGTTTCACTGTTCTCACGGCTGGTGGTTTCTCTGAAGCTGCAACAAACTTAGCAGATACCTTACTTGCCGTACTTCTCCCAGCTGTCGAAAACGCGACGCGGTCCGAGGCGCAGGAATATGTAGGCAACTTCACTTCCAGCAAAGAGAACGAATCAAGTATAAGGACCTCGATGGACAGCGGACCAGGCCTAATCCTCTCAAACCTTACAAGAAACGGCTCCGATATTATTGGGGCAATTCAGGGACTCTGGGCCTCACAGCCTGTACCCCTCGGTGGGCTTTCCGAGACTCTACGACTGTATCCTGCAGACGTGTCCCGCAGCGCCTATGTAACTGAACACGTTGAAGGCAAAGAAAAGACCAAGACACAGGTCGAAGAAGAGTGGCGCCTGCAGTATGATATTGTATCCGGAAACGAGGCTCCTGGGAAATTACCCTCGACATATCTTGTTGCTGGTGCCTGTGGTACGTTCCAGACGCCTGGGATGCTGATGTATGGAGGCGAGGCGCTTGATCGGGTTGTCTTCGTTAAAGAACATGGTAAGGTGGTTGCCGTGAAAGTTCCATCACTCCGGGTCGAGTATGACATCCGCGAGTAGTGTTATATGTTGAAGCTGCTGAATATTTTATTTGTGGTAGAGGTGGTGTAAAGGGGCGGTAGTATCATCCTTGGCACCTCACATTATAGGCTACATGTTGGAGACGGTGATATTTAATTTAAATACATATAGAATTAGCACTCTATTTATAATGGATATGAGCTAGGACTTCGTAGTTGGTCAACCACATATACCTCTGAGTGTGTATAGGGTATTCACGTCATGCACAATAGCTCCTTGTCTTCAACTGAAAACGACTCGGAGCAGAGCAGCAAACCGTAGACCTAAGACTGAGCAAATTTATGTAAATTATAGCCGCCGTAATTGCTGGTGTATGTTACAGCTACTCAGTTTTTAGGGCTTACTCTTTGGTCGCTGACGAATTAACCCGACCGCCACGCCACACCCGTCCCGCGGTGGGTCAGTAAGCGCTCCTCAGAACCTTAAATGGTTGTCACAATCTCACCCGAAGTTAATTTATCCCAAGCATGGTGGCCTCACGGAGTTGGTAAGGGATTTTGGGCTGATATAGAGAGGGAGTTGAGGACGTGGGAGATGAAGACAATATCGAAGAGGAACAATTCAACACAACAATTGTGACGGGACAGGGAATTCATCAACCGAGTGTCATTAACGGCCGTTCAACAGCACTTGTCAGTCAAGTAATGTTCTACAGAACTCACTGAACTTGACATATAGCCTCATCGCTCCAACATACATCCCCACAGTCCAACTAACACTGGAGCATAGGACACCCGAGGTTCGTCCCGTACACATCCCCAGACACACCTCCAAGTTGCAGTGCGGCGCCGACGACACCACCCATACCTTCGCCAGCAATCATACCAGCCGCAACAGCGTAACCGTAGACATCCCAGCTGGCATAGCGGTACTTGCGCCAAACAGCCGCGATGACGGCACCAAGGAGCGCCGCATTGGTGAAAACAGGAACGGGCAACACGAAGGAGAGCGCAATGGCACCCCAGTTGGGGAGATAAGCACGGTACTTCTCACGATCACCCACGAGGTAGTAGTGACGAACGATAACTTGGATAACTGAGACGGCACCCATGACGCAAGCGAAGATGCCAGACTTGATGGGGATTCCGATGCTGGGGTCGGTGACTGCCTGAGCGACGGCGGCCCAGGCAGCCACGGATGGAGCTTGGAAAGGACAGTGGTCATACTCATCGGGGTGGATGATACAGGGATAGGCGGAGGTGAAGAGGACGAACATTCCCGGGGCTAGGAAAACGGAGATCAGCGTGCCGATGGCCTGTGCGATCCATTGCTTCAAAGGCGGGGTGCGAAGAAGGAAACCAGTACGGAAATCCGCAGTGAGATTGGTTGCCACATCGGCAGCACCAGAGGCGATACCTCCAGCAATAAGATTGAGACGCTGTGCGTCCTTGATGGAGTAACCGTGACCGGAGGTGGCACCGCCAAAGACGAGCTGAGAGGCCTTGGAGGCAGCGGTGAGGGGTGTGGTATCGGTGACAGCGCCAATCTGGATACAGAGGAAAGCAAATATGAAACCGAGGACGCAAGCCAGGATGGTGAGGCCGACATTCATCTGCCATTGGAAGTGGCAGATGATGAAAGAGACGACAAGGGTTACGACAAGGCCAACCATCCACATCCAATCCTTAACCTGCTGCTCCGGTGGGAATGGGTCCTCGACAAGGTCGGTTGAGTCCATAGTACCGGCATGGCGTGCGCAGAATGGAATAACTTTGCCGCGCTTCCTCGCCGCCTCGTCGATGGCAGTGTTGACTTGGCGAAATACAGACTTGAAGGCGATCCAGATGACCTTGTACTGGATGAAGAGCTCGGCGAGCGACGCGCATACCATGATCATGACACCGGGCCATAAGAGCCAGTAACGCGGCGAGGGAGTCTCCTTGCCTAGGTTCTTCAGAGAGTTGAAGGATACGTAATCGTGCCAGATTGGGTCCTCCTCGTCGTAAGCCTTGCCGATACACTCTCCGTAGTGAACGAGGAGTGGCCCGATTACACCCCAAGCGAGGAATGCACCGCCAAACATGGAAAGGGCCGAGTTGAGACCGATGAGCATACCAGAGCCGATGAAAGCAGGAGTGATTTCGATATACCAGCCCCAGTTTTCAATGTTGATAGCCCAGTTATTGTGGCCACTCCATATGTATAACCTGAGATGTCAGCCAAAGAATGCCTGGTTATCCGAATAGGTGGCTTACCAGGTAAACACGTGCCAATCGTAGAGGATACCAATGGCATAGTATGATGCAACACGGTGGATCACAGCGGCAATGAAAGTATAACCCAGAGCCTTCAACTTCTTAACGGCTTCTAGACCACCAGTGCCTGCGGCGTGCATAGATCTAATTGTGAGAGCCGTGGCAGTCGCTGAGAAAATTAGACGAGTACTTTAGACGAGTACTAATATGGTACACAGGTATAACTTACCAGTAGGGAAAATCAATCGGAGTTCCTTAGCTACCTGGATAATGAAAAATCGGCGAAGTGGGGTCACGAAGAAGAGACCGAAGAAAGAACAGATCAGGGTGATAGTGAAGAGCCTTCCAAGATCGTCGATGGGCAGTGTGCTCATCAGGTCAAGCTGGTACATGGCTGGTAGGGCCGCAACGAAGAGGCCGGCAATACCACCAGCTCCGGTAGCAGCAGCCTGGATAATGGTGTTTTCTTGTGGCCCAAAAGAACCGCCAAGTATAGGCGTGTTACCTGTGGTCCGCGAGAGAAACTTGACGATACCGTACCCGAAAATGGCACCAAACATGCTTGCGCTGAAGGTGAAACCAGTTTTCAGGCCTGAGATTGTTAGTAATCCCCTGAGAGAGGGGGGAATGCACCTACCGAGATACAAATTGGAGGCATTAACGAGCGCGCCGAGGACAATGCCAGTCACCAGAGAGCGGATAGTGAGGATATGGTCCTCGACGGGGTGAGACTCGTCGATAGGGAAAGGCTTGAACAGGTCTAACTCCTCGTCTTGCAAGAGCTCATCTTTCAATGAGTGAGTCTCGCCCTGTATGGGCTCGACCTGATAGGCGGTGATGTTGGCAGCCTTTGAGTCCAAGGCTTCATGGTGATGGCCAACATCTTTAGCCTTCTCATCGATGATCTCGTTAGAGCCCGACATGTCGACGTACACCGGAGCCTCGTCGGCGATGGACTTATCTTTCTCCATGATTATCGTCGTCTCGGTCACGGAGGGTGGGGAGATACAACCGTGTCTGGAAACTTGTAGCTTCTATGCATCAAGGGAGGGGGGACTGGCAAGAATATATGTGCATTGAGACAGCTCCTGGCGACGGCTAAGGGCGGTCGCGCGACCCTAACCTTGACCCCAGTCTGTCATAACCCATGGCCCGAGTGATACAGGTGGTAGACATGGACCATATTCCCAGAATCGCAGTCGCGATAGCTAGGAGGACAGGGGGATGGAGTGACAGGACGAACATCCTTGCTAGATACGGAGATAGTAGGATATGCGGTGGTCTGTAGATCACAGGAGGGATGTTTACTATGGGTTGGGGACCCGTTTGGATGGAAGATAGAGCTCCTTGTGGATACCTTGTGGGACTGAGACCGGCTCCAGAGCATGGCACTATAGGATGGTTATAGTGTTGTATCGGTTGTAGGGTGGTGTCAATCCAGATATGGCAGGTGAGAGAAAGGACAGCGGCAGCACCCTTGGCCGCCTGCCAGATACGATATCCTATCATCTGTTGGGGGCGAACGGACTCACGCCTGGACGCTGTCACCGTTCTGGGTGTTGCACAGCGTACGAGTAGTACACGCCATTCTGCGGGCCCCATTTAGAACTGTACAGTACAGTCTATTGGCACGATTAGACAGGTCGGTTTCAGTAGAAGCGGACCTGTCCTTTCTTCCCCATCTTGTGCTACTAGCCAATAGGTGTGACTACCGGCAATTGCTTAAGGAAACACCCGCTCCTAACGGCCGACATATCACCGATGGAGGCGCGAAGCTTTTGCACTGTGTTCTGTGCTCAGCTCTATTAGAATCCACCTGGCTATTGGCTATGTATATGGTACGTGCAACCCCTTGGCGCGGCACTCATATCACATAGCACGTACGTACTATATGTGCATACTGTACAGTGTACAGTACATGAGTGAGAGTGGAATTGTGATTACGCTACCTCATAGAGAAATAATATATTTCTACCGAGTATTTACCACCCTATGATAGTATTGTACAGCACTGTCGTAATGGTATATACATCGCAGACATGCGCGCTGAAAACAGATACGGAAGGACGGCGGTGTCTTAGTTCCAGCCGAACCCCCCTTGACGCCGCTTGCGACTTTCCACCTCGGCAGCGCCAAGCAACAAGCGCCAATCTACACGAAGCACCTACCCAATCATGCCACCCCTAGCAATGCCGAACTGTCAAATACAATCTCGAAGCACGTGCTGCTCCTTCCTCCTTCTTAAGAGCCTTCCTCATTCAGCAACAGCGGCTCCTTGGCATGATTGTGTCCAGCTGTTGAAGATGTTGGAGATGGCGAGAAGGAGTGCAACGTGATATGCGGAACTCGAACTGCATTTGAGGCGGGTGAAGGTGTTTATATTCCGCGTCAGGAAAGCTTAAATTCACTGCTTGTGCCGAACAGCACGGAACAATAGACTTGTGACGCCGATAAGCCTGTCACACAGAACATCTTCGATCACATTTTCAGACCGGAAAGGGCACGGTCACATGACATATCACGTGGCTCACAGCACACAAAAAAATTACGTAGCCAAATTGCACAATTGTACTGTCATTGCCGCCCAGATATGCAAGCTAGAAGCTAAGAGTACATCAGAAGATATCCCACCGACATGTCGCGACATAGCCAATGTTCCCCCACCGGTGTAACTCCGTCCATCATGCCATGCATCTCTGATTGATCCAACAAGAGTCCTCTACTGCTCAGTCTGGAAGTAGTTGAGGAGGATGGAGCGCTCCTGCGACTCCTCACCCCAATCCTTGACGACAACGCAAGAGCAGTTGACGACCTTGCGGGCATTTCCTTCACGATCCAAAACGCCTGTGGACCAATTAGTATAATTCTCAGACCAGGTCGAAATATAAAACAGCGGGGTATACGCACAAAGACCAGCCCATTCTCCGAGCTGCTTTCCGTCTGGGACCTTAATGAGAGGGATCTTGTGCTCAGAGCACAGGGCCACGACAAGCTTCTTGTAGGCCTCCTCCTCGCAAGCCTCGTTGAGGACGCACATGTGTGCCTGGCGACGATCGAGAGCCTTGGAGGCTTCGCGGAGACCGCGCGCAAGACCATCGTGCATGAGCGCGAGCTTGAGAACGCCCTTCAGCGCATCGAGAACCGACATCTGACCCTTGGGGGCCTCGCCGGAGACTTCGACCTCATCTTGCACCTCGACAGCGGGGGTATCCTCTTCTACGTCCGACTGGGAATTGTTAGTACATGAATGATTCGTGTGTGCGCACGCTCTCTGGATTTCTCCAAAGACTATCGATAGGGTGATGCTGGATTGAGGAATTGGAAGTACATACCATCTTGTATGGCTTTCAGGTTAATGTCGAAAGATCCTCGAAGTGGTTGTTGAATGTGAAAAAGAACCTTGCGATGTTCAACAGCGGGCCTTAAAGTGCGTGCCCTCATCGCTTAACCGCCAACACTAGTCCTAGGTAGGCTAGCTCCCACACAACACCACACCAGCACAGAGCTAATGTCAAAGTATCGTGAAACTTTTCTCTTCATTCCTCTTCAACGACAACTGGATCAATCCAAAACACAAGGTATGTAAACCACAATGCCATTGCTATATTTCGAAAGTCCTTCATAAGGGCGGAGAGAGCAATCGATTGTCCACTCGTTCTAGCTTGCATGCGCTTGACGTACTGCCTTGCTGTTCGAAGACACCGATACGCTTCTCTCCTTACGACAATGAGCTGAAGAACCCTCTGCTCAGCACGAGGGCACTCTTCCATGCTTAGAGCCCATGAAGGCTAACTTTATTTTCACAACAGGTACCTCTTTTCAAATCTACGATCTGAGAACCTTTTCCCACCGCCAAAATGGTCAAGACTTCCGTCCTCAACGATGCGCTCAACGCCATCAACAACGCCGAGAAGGCCGGAAAGCGCCAGGTCCTCATCAGACCTTCCTCCAAGGTTATCGTCAAGTTCCTCACTGTCATGCAGAAGCACGGTACGTTTTCTTCTATTTTCTTATTGCTTCTTTTTCCTTGCCATTCGGCATGATAACTAGATGACGGTTCCGATTCCTACGACCATAGTCCTTTAAGTTGCCGATATATCATCATGCGAGGATCTTACACGTTTCATGTTATTCCCATTAACTATGCGACTTTTAAATTTTCGCGATATACTGACATATTCCTCAGGCTACATCGGAGAGTTCGAGGAGGTCGATGACCACCGCTCCGGCAAGATCGTCATCCAGTTGAACGGCCGTCTCAACAAGACCGGTGTCATCTCCCCCCGCTACAACGTCGGTCTCGGTGACCTCGAGAAGTGGGTTGTCAAGCTCCTCCCTGCCCGTCAGTTCGGTTACATCGTCCTTACCACCTCTGCTGGCATCATGGACCACGAGGAGGCCCGCCGCAAGCACGTTGCCGGCAAGATCATCGGTTTCTTCTACTAGATTATCGGAATGGCAAACGGCGTTTTGGAGTATCATGAGCAATGCATCGGACATCAAAAGGATATATCCCTGTAATGGAAAGTCTTTGGGCGTTGGTTCCAATGTATGAATCTGTAACGGGATAAGCGGCAACAGCTAGATAGCCGTGCATATAAAGACAATTAGAAGCTCATGATCCCAATTTTGTGTTTGACAATGATATTCATATAATTGCTGTGAAGATTTTGATATTTCACGTGACCACATGCCACCTGAATATAACAGCCAATGACAATCAATATTCTGATAAGAGATAACGACGGACTCTAATGCCTTTGTTTACTTTCAGAAATCACCACACAAAATTACTGCCCTTCACACTTAACGGATCGTCGAGAGAAATGCCTAACTGAAACAATAGCTCTAAAACACTTTAGACTATCACCTCTGCCTTGCTAACGTATATTTTGGGCTACACATAAGGGATATCTATGAGTGGATGTTTCGCAGGATGAGACGCAGAACCCCGACTCGGCTTGTGTGTCTTATACTTGCCTCTGTTCTACTGACTACGACGTTGGTTTTCTTACGGGATGGAAAAACGCCAGCCTCTGTCCCAAAGATCTTCTCATCCGCAAGCTCCTTGCGAGAAGCAAAAAACGAACCAGCCACTTCAACACCTCCAACACCTCCAACACCCACAGCTGGCCCTGGCGACCACCCCATACGCACCCTAATTGCCAACGCAAACACCGACTTCGAAGCCCTCAAGAGTCGACAATCAACCAGTCTCTCCCAAGCTATCAGCGAATACAAGCGCCGCTATGGCCTCTCTCCACCGCCAAACTTTGACAAGTGGTTCGCCTTTGCCAAAGAGCGCAAGGTCATCCTCGTTGACGAGTTTGATACCATCCACGATCTCCTCCTCCCATTCCGGGGACTCCCACCTGCCGTACTGCGCGCGCGCGTTATCGAAGCACTCGGCCATGACAACGTGCTTATTGCTGTCCAGATCCGGCAGGGAAATGTCACCCACTCGGAGGGGGGCCCGAATTGGATGAAAGATGCGCTAAAAGGAATGACGAAAGAATTCACACAGTATCTGCCGGATATGGACCTAGCATTCAATGTGCACGATGAGCCCCGTGTGGCGGTGCCGCATGATGATTTACAAAGACTTGTGGCGAAGGGGAAGGAGAGCATAGAGGCGGCGATACTAAACGAGAAACCGAGAAATGGTTGGAGTTCACATGCGGATCTGGTGAATGGGATCAAGGAAGTGCCGACGTCGCGGTTCAATCACTTCCCTCACCAGTCAACATGGGCCCACTCGAAGCTTTCATGTCCGCCTGACTCGCCATCACGCTCTCTACTCGAAGTGGGGGAAGTGCAGGACATCAATAACGAGTCTATTACCTCCCCGCTAGGTTTTATATCAAACCAAACCGCGTATAGCGATATTTGCAATTCCCCGTCGTTCGCAAAAAACTATGGCTTCTTTGCCAGCGCAAACAGCTTCAACGTTGCCCAGGACCTTATCCCCATATTCTCGCAAAGCAAGATATCCAGCTTTCAGGATATCATATACCCGTCCCCCTGGTACTGGTACGACATGGTGCCTTATAATGCAACCAGAGACATACCATGGGCCGATAAACAAGAAAATCTATACTGGCGCGGTGCGACCACCGGCGGCTACTCGCGCTTTGGGGCGTGGCGCCGCCATCACCGCCAGCGATTTGTCTTAAAAGCCAATTCCAACGAGCAGATCCCGATCCTCGCCAAGGAAAACACCGCCACGGAGTGGACGGAGATGAGCGCTGCTGTACAGGACCACAAAAGCCTCTTTGACATTAAGTTCACTGAAGTTGGGCAGTGCGATACGGGTGATTGTGCCGCGCAGCGCGAGGCATTTCATATCCTCCCCAAGGTGGATCCGAACGACGCATGGCGCGCTCGATACCTCCTCGACATGGATGGAAACGCCTTCAGTGGCCGTTTTTATAGCTTCTTGCAGAGTGGCAGTGCGGTGCTGAAGATGGGAATTTCACGTGAATGGCACGCTGAGTGGCTCCGCGAGTGGGTACACTATGTGCCGTTGAGCTTGCATGGGAAGGACTGGGTCGAAACAATGAGGTGGTTTACAGATGCGAGCGCGGGAGGTGGGGCAGCGACGGAGGAGGGGAAGGTGGTTGCGGATAGGAGTAGGGACTGGGCAAGGAAGGCGCTGCGGAATGGGGACCTAGAGGTGTGGTTTTTTCGGTTGCTGCTTGAATATGGGAGGGTAGTGGATGATGCGAGGGATAGCATTGGATTTGCGGAGTAAGAGTAGGGACGGAATGGTGGGATTAGCGGCGTTTTGGATAACTAACATAGCATAGCATTGGCGTTGCGCAGAGTGATGATATAGATAGGAGTCCAGGCAGTTATATATCCATTTGATTCTCTATGAACTCTTCCAGTCGCAGGCCTGCACCATATGCTAACTATGACGCCAGATGTTGTATAATCTACTTCTAGGTCGATCTCGTGTCTGTCCCAGACGACAAATTGCGCAATCCTCCACATGGATCGAGAGGTTACGCACTCAAAGGTCGCTGGGTTCGCTCTTGTCTCGTACACTGCGGCCCTTGCGGACCTGTGTGCATCCAGCTCGAAACTCCGCCAGAGGAAGGCGGAGCTGAGCGAGGCAGGAGACAGTGTTTTGGAAAGGATGAGGGAAACGAGAGACACGACCTTCAGGATTGAAGTCTATTTCTTACGTGTGAGATGGGTCCTTGGATTGTCCCAAAAATCCGAAGAGGCGACCTACCGCCCAAGATTCATACCAGAAATCTAAGCTCATGGAACTTATCTCTTCGGTGCAATTTGTCAGTAGCTGACTTGCTAGTCATAGCCGTGGGTACTCGAACTCTTTTACTCAAAGGGTTGTTGTAATGGGCATTGTTATGTACGGACTGTGAATTGGGATTAAAGCCACGATGTTTGGAGATTTTTATAGGTGGAGACGCAAGAAATTGATGCACGTGATGTAGATGTAAATTATTAAGTGGGTCACAATTATGCTCATATTCAACATTGCAAATCATAAAATGTTACAGGATCCTTTGCAAACATTGTGTATTATTTTGGTTTTCTCGCTTTCGAAATGTCTGCTACAAATAGACAGGTAGACTTCACTACAATATCAAATTTCTATTGCTATAGTATAAGGGCCAGGCTATTCATTAGACCATATTCCTAAAGGGCGGTTGCCCTCATATGTCGAGATAGCTAATTCAAGTGTATTTGCCAGAGAATTAGTCTCGTTTTACTATAGATAAACTTCCGTATCCAACAGTTATAATTGTTCCAATATGCACAGCGTGGGATTGCAGCCCCTGCCTCTGAGCGGGTTGGTTATTGAATTATTGGTGTGATTGGTTGCCACAACCGTTTTGAAATTCGTCACCATTTGCTTTATAAAAAATCATTGCAGACCCGCCTCAACTCAAGGATTGCCATGCATGCCCAATTTTCTTGAGTTTATAGCCGTTTCCTTACAAGAGCATTGTTCCAGACTCTTTCTCGCATCACGTGATTTTGTGTATCCTTGTCAAGGGTATCATCTAGGTTGGCAATCACACCATACCCCCGCCATATCCCATTCTAAAGCATGCTTTTGTTCCCGTAGAGAAACCTAAATAATACATACAAAAGATGGCTCAGGTTACTCCCGACGACGACGGTGCCCAGCAGCGTCCCCTCCTCAGCGATTACGACGACACGACTTACAGTGCCGTAACTGCCGAGGAGGGCGGAACATTCACGCGGAATCTCGGCGCCCTTGAGGCCTTTGCCATTGTGATTAGCATTGTTATCGGCAGTGGTGTGTTCACATCCACAGGGTCAATTGATGCGAATGTGTCGTCTCCGGGCACGGCGCTAGTTGTGTGGCTTGTTGGTGGGGTGCTGGCTTGGACAGGTGCAAGCACTCTCGCGGAGCTGGGAACTGCGATTCCAGGAGAAGGTGAGTTCTGTTGACTATGAGTTCTATAGTGACAGAGGGCTGAGGTTATGTGAATAGGCGGCGTGCAACCCTACCTGCAGCGTGTCTTTGGCGATGTGGTAGGCTTCCTTGCGGCATGGACATGGGTTGTCGCGGTGATGCCAGCGACGCTGGCGATTCTAAGTATTGTGTTTGTGGAGAGCATCTTCTCGGCGGCGGGGGTAACGGACCAGGCAGGGAGGTGGGAGCATAAGCTCCTGTCTGTGCTGGTGCTTGGGGCTGTTAATGGGGCGAACTCGATAAGCACGACGGCGAGCACACGGCTGAACAACTTTTTCGTCGTGACAAAGTTTGTGAGCATAGTGGGTATTGTTGTGGCCGCCGTTGTAGTCGTTGCTCTAGGGTCGGCAGATCCGGAGAAGGCTATTGGAGGTGGTGATTGGGCTACTAAACCGTGGTTTAGGTTTAGGGATAGTGTTGCTCCCGACGGGAGTAGTATTCACTGGGGTGAGCTGAGCACATGGGAGACACTGGGATATTACTCTACTGCACTTTATGGGGCACTTTGGGCGTATTCAGGATGGGATAAGGTAAGTTGTAACTGTGTACTACAAGAAAATAACACTCATCTCTTTTGTAGGCGAATTACATCACGGCTGAGCTCTCCTCGCCAGCCCGGCAGCTCCCTCTCGCAATCAATACCGCTATTCCAGTCATAATTGCCTCCTTCATTGCTACAAATGCAGCCTACTATATCCTCCTCCCATGGGACGTGATTGCTACAACCGACAGTGTGGCCGTGGTATGTATATGATCTGAACCCTTTGAATCATTGATTTAGCAGTGGCTAACACCAAGTCCTAAGACCGCCATCACCAGGTTGCTCGGCCCCTGGTTTGGCATTATAGCCGCAACCCTAATCTGCCTAGTAGTAGTGGGCTCTTTGCTCGGGAACTCGTTCGTGGCTGGCCGCATGGCTGTCGCTGCTGCAAATAAAAACTGGCTACCCCCTTCTCTCGCCATTGTTGGCCGTATAGGCACCGTGGCCCCGAGCACAACCTTGTCAGATTCTCAAAAGGCGTCTACATCGGACGCCCCACACAATGCCCTTCTCCTCTCTACGGTACTATCCACTCTGTATATCCTTCTAGGCAACTTCCGCTCACTCGTCACGCTTAACGGTATTGGCGAGTTCTCATTCTTCTTCCTAACCGTCGTCTCCGCGATTATTTTGCGATTCCGGGAACCGGACTTACATAGGCCATATAAGCCTTTCCTACTCGTGCCGGTGACGTTTTCGGTGGTGAGCGGGCTAGTCGTTGTTAGGGGGGCGGTATTTGCACCCGCACAGGCAGCGGTCTTGATTGGAGTTTGGGGGCTTGGCGTGATATTTTATTACGGGAGGAGGGCGTGGACGAGGACTGAGGAGGAGTAAGGGATTATAGACAATCCTGACGACGAATTAACGCGAAAGGAGCACGGTATTAGCATTTAGACTTCAGAACGGTATCCTATAATCCAATCCACATTCGACTTCGAGAAAGGAACTCTTGCCGCCTACAGGTCTACAATCGAATCAGCTGAGCCGAGAATTTATTTATACCTGCAACACAATTAACATTGATTTATAAATTATTTTTGGGTGACTAATTTGGATAATATATCCCGAGTGATTAGAACCATCCATTTTTTTTATGGCTGCTGCCCATAGTTTCATCATACACATACACACAGTTACTCTTTAGACGCTGAGTGGCATAAACACATAGGATAGAACATCTGACAATCTTAGATTTTCACTACTCTTATCAACATAAACACCCCTTATCCACACCTACCATCCATGGACAATCATTCAGTTCTTATTGTCCCCGAGTACCAGACAACAGACAAAATAACGACGTCTCCCTGAATGAATCATGCTCGACACATCCTGCCATCCGCAGCCACATTCCAATGGTCACTCCCCACGCTCTTAGAGGCATAGAACAAATAATCTCCGTCCCACTTGTCCTTAATTTTTAATAGCTTCTGGTAGTTGCTCCCAAAGAATTCCTCTTTGTAATTCGGCTGCCTAAAGTCTGCCTCATTCATGTACGCCCCGCTTCCGGGCGTTACAGCTTCGATTTGTGGCATGATGGAGTCGGTCATCTTATCTTGCAATGCAATCATATCTGCCCATGGCGCAGTGAAATTCCACGGTGTAGTTAGGGTAGCGTGGATGATGGTATCTCTCCAGGCTGGGAGGACAGAATTTGAGACCGTCTCCGCTGGAGCGGACACGTCAGTACCGACCCCAATGAAGAGAACTCCGTCTTGTGTAATGTTACGGGCCATTTTCATGAACTCAGCGTTATTGTTTTCGATGGTCGAACGTGGGATTAATCGACCCCCATATTGAGCGATGCCGACTTTGATGTTTCCATAGGGCAATGGACCGAAGTAAGTATCATAGTGCTCGCTGTAAGTCGCTGACTGGGAATAGGAGACGTTGTATGGAATCTTGAGTTCGTCCAGAGATTCTACAAAGTTGCCCATTATTGATTTGACTTCTGCGGAAGTCTTGTTGTATGCTGTTAATGGCCCGATCTGGAAAAAAGCATCACTGAAGAAGTAGACCACCATCGACCCAGCGTCTACCATGGCTGGCAGTAGGGAATGAAACTTTTCAACACCAGCATAGAAGTTATCTATGGTGGTTGATGAGGATTGAAAAGTGAGCGACACGCCGCTGACGACAGCATCCGGATACGCCTTCGCAGTCATGGACACTACGATACCATAGGTTCCGCCGCCACCCCCACTCAACGCCCAGTAAAGGTCGCTATTCTGCGTGCGGGAAGCCGTTACAAGATGCCCCTTGGAAGTGACCACTTCCAAAGACAGGGTTTGATCGGCAGCAAGACCGAATGAGGTGCTTAATGCAGAATGGCCACCACCTTGCGTATATCCTCCTGCAACTCCAACCGTTGGGCATTCTCCCCCTATGGAAACTAGACCTTCAGCCTTTGCGGCTGCCATAGCTTCAAACCCCTGAACGCCAGCGCCCATCTTGATCGCCTTGCCATCATAGTACGAATCCTTCCAATCTAGAACTTGGGTAGACTTGAGATGATGTGTCCATACCCCTAATGCTCCGGCGCCGATTGACTTCCCGTTGTAACTAATTCGCTCGGTTAGAATAATTTCACATTAAGGAAGCAAGTAAAATTGAATATACTCATGCCCTGTGTTTCGAATAACGAGGCGGATGTTGTGCTCTCGTACAAAGCTTATAGCTTCTATGATGTCCTTAGGGGATCTGGCGTCGACGGCGTAGCTCACATAATTGCCAAGGGCACATGGTCGTGACGCCGGTGTCCATGGATCACAGCTTTGGTTGGCAAAGAAAGGTGCCATAACAGAGGACGAGGATTCCATACTTAAAATTGAGTTTAGTATAATCTCGGAGCCTTATACAGGGTCCTGCGACCTACTGTAGCTGCGGATCTATCCACTGAGCTTGTAAGGAGGCGCATTTTTCGGCATCATAGACAGGATCATGGCATATAGAGCCTAAAGGATAGGCCTTAATCAAACGCCCGCCAACTGTCGAATTGAGTTTTTCCCATTGGGAAGTAGTTGGCCAGCCATCGTCGCCTGGCAAGTGGCGACACCAAGCAGTAAGAACAGTAGGGAAAGCAGGGAGTGCTGCAATGGCGGCTAGAGGTGTCAATGCCAGTGTGAGGGCACCAGCATGTACGAAATTTAATACCTTCATTGTTACCCCAAACACTTTATGATGATCCCAGAGAGGAGAGTTGCAATGGTTTATATAACACTTGTATCCCGATGATGACTGTATCGTGTACTCCACACCGCTATGTGCGCGATCATTTGGCCGATCTTGTAGCGCAATCCGCTGGGAAGAGACAAGTGTTTCTTCGCATCTCAGCACCCGACAACGCTAGGATACTATGATTATTTTTCGATATCTGCTACTTATTTTACAATTTAGTCAAGACATACATACACCAAATATATGAGCATGAGGTAAGAAGGAGATGTGAAAGAAACAAATTTTACAGGATGTTTTGATTCTGCTCGCCCCACTTTTCTTCCGCCCTTGCTGTTTTACTTCAAGATCGTCTTTAAACTCGATCTAAGGGCTAAGATCTTACATAAAATTTATTGGCACAATCGAGAGCAAAAGGCAGTTCCAAGTCTTTGTTACTTTATGCCTAAAGTTCGTCATCTGGGCCCTTCCAGCGTCTGACAACATTTATTATATGACCAGCTAGCTAAGAATTGCTATAAAAAAGTGAACGATCATTTGCGATAATCAAACAAGGTTTGATTGCTCTTAAGATCTAGAAACTATGGCCCTCACATATGTACGATGGGCTGCAAGTCTGGGAAGTCGCAACCGGGCCCTCGATCGCCGCAGTCTGTCGTCTCTCAAATATCCACTCAGCCACAGAGGCTGATGTGGTGTGTTTTGAAACCGTCCATAGGTTCTTCCGAAGATCTATTGCGTTGCCACCAGCTGTGGTAGTCGAGTAGCACTCCGCGGCCTACTATACCTTTCTCCGCTATGACTTGGATTCCATTTCGCGTGGTGCGGCCACCTTTGCCGTCACTACCACCACCAACACCAAGTAATATCGGCAATGGTGACGCCGTTATAGAATCGTTCTTCGGTCTGATACGCAAAGTGGCGGAGGCCATCCCACTGCGAAGTCACCTGGGAATTGAAGGTCCAAACGTAATTATTGACCGTTCGTCCTACGCCGGGGATAAGTTCCTGATGGAATACTTCCCGGCCCAAGAAGGTTGAAGGGCCCTGGGCTGTCAATGGCCAGTTAAGAGATATTCTTGGGGCTATTAGTGCTTAAAAGATATAAACCGACCAGTAGAAAGCAGTGACCGTCCCACTGTGCGCCAGTCTTGATTTCACCTTTGCAGCTACAAGGACACGGTCATCATTGAGGAAGTTTAGCTCGTCGTCAGGGCCATACAGACCCCAGTCCGAGTGATGAGGGTGGCCCTTCTGCAGCGGGAGGTCTTCATAAGCGTGGATCCCATTGCTATTGAGATTGAAGCTAGCGGTGGCTATAGTGATGAAATGAACTCTACGGACAAACTGGATGATGGAGAATGGGTCTTTGAAGATAATAAAATGGACCACTTAATTGTTGAATCTAGTGGTATTTTACTAGGAACCTGCCAAGAAGCAAGTATCCTCAATACCACGGAGACTTGGGAATGATTTCTGCGAATGTGGGGGTAAGGGGGGAAGGATGTGGGGTTGCTGGCCAAATTATTCGGCGCAATTTGGCACCGAAGATCACCCGGAAACCATACTCTAAAATATATATACACCGCACAGTTGACGAAACTAATACTGATAATTTATCAATTTAGTATGTCTGAAAGATCAGATATAATAAGGGACATGATGCGCTTATCATATCGATGGCGAGATAATGGTATCTATGACGTCAAGAGTATCTTCTGATGAAATATGTTGAAAAGAGAACTGCTTGCCATGTCTGGGAGAAACAAACTTACTATTCATCACATTCTCATTCTCATTTATCTTACAATGACCGAAGCCAAATCTTCATCCGTGTACGATTCCTCCCTTGGTGGAGTTCCCACAACAAAGGACCAGGTACTGAATGCAGGTGCTGCCACGATCCAAAGCTTCGCCCCCGTTAAGTCGATTTGCGCACACCTGAACGCCTTTCATGTCTATGCCTCCGATACTTCCCGTACTGTCGAAGCAAACCACTATTGCGCTCATCTTGGTGCCAATGTCAGACAGTGCTTAATCTATGACTCGCCAAAGAACCCCGCAAAGTTGATTGGCGTTGAATATATTATCACAAGGCAATTGTACGATGCATTGTCAAAAGAGGAGAAGAAGTTATGGCACAGCCATGACTACGAGGTTCGAGACTGAGACATGGAATAGAATGATAGAATTCGCGCTTACACATCTAGGTTCGCTCCGGAATGCTCATTATGCCCAACCCATTAGTTCCCGAAGGGGTCTGGGAGGTCGCAGAAACAGCGGAGATGCGTGATTTGGTTGGCTCGTACGGCAAGACGTTCCATTTTTGGCAGGTAGATCGAGGGGACGAGCTGCCCCTTGGAATGCCGGAGCTCATGATGAGCTTCACCAAGGATAATCAGGTAAGCTGTAGCTCCTCAACAATAATCAAGCACATGCGAACATTCGGCATCATCTCCCTGCAAAGTCATTTTAAGATGCCTGATTATTTCATGTGTTAACGGCGCGCAAGGTACCATGGGACAAGATCAAGGATCGAGATGAGCGGTTCGGAATCGACTCAACGAAGAAGCGACACGCTAGGAATGACATCGCTCCCGTACCACCTCATCAGGATGCAGATTCGTGTTGGAAGTAAAGATAGTTGCGACATTAGTTGCACAATAGGCTGGCTACAATGCCTAGAACCCCTCTGCGTGATGACAGCAATGCTCCGTTGAGCATATTCTGTAGATAATATCGAGGCGGTCTTGAAGCTTCCGTCCCAATATCACATGTGTGACGAAAAAACTATTATATCTGGACCGTTAGTCCATGTTATATGAGGACTCACGGATAATATCACATCGCCCTTTGACGAAGCTTTAGAAATAGAATGAGAAATATTGACGTACTCGTTGTCAGATGAACGTATGTACTGCTCTGTGGGAAGTCTCAAGGTTTTCTCCACCTCAACACGTTGGATCGTGGAGAAACCTTGAGCGGATCAACCTTTGACAGGCATTACCCAGTACCGTCAGCCATTCCCCAGCTTCTCCGCATTCGTAGGGCGAGCCCTACTACATAGTGCATGTTTGTCTTACATCCGATCTCCCGCCGCGTTCCTGAGCCATAGAGCCGAGGTTTAACTGATTGACATGTGTTGCTTACCACGCATTTAGCAGCCTTAAGGGAGTTTTTTTTCCCCTTATGGTCTCCCATTACTCCATGGGAGCTAGATAGCGTAAAGAGTATGGCGATATACACACCAAGGCGCATAGTGTGTTGCCCAGGGCCTCTAGTAGTCCATGTTAGGATTGGCCGGAATAAACAAAGTCAATCCATGCCATGTATGGTAGCAATGGCCGTGCATTTCAGCGTCATGGTTCGCTGACTCGTTCGTTCCTTCCCCATGGGGGCGCAGGGGGGTCTTTGCTATATGACAGGGGTTACTCCACGACTTGCGGAGAATATTTCGTGGGGTGGGATTGTGGACTCGCATCTTATTCCAGCTCCAGTTAAGTTAATTAAGTTAGTTCAGTTAGTTCAGTTAGTTCCCCAACACCCCACACTGAAAATACTCAATACGTGGGCTTCACAATCCACACCTACCACCTGCACCAGTAATAGTACACCAATACCCCAACACTATACCCTGGCAATATCACAGGCGTATGCTGCACAATAGCCACGATTAACAATGATTGCCGTGCACATGCCTTACATTACCCTGTTTATTCCTCCAAATCCCTTCTGATTGCCTGCAAACTACTTGGGCTTTACACGGTAGCGTCGCAGTGGCCCATTAAGACTGGCTGTTCAGCCACAACTTTTTCTTGCCAATATTGCCAACCTTCACATGCCAGATGATAGCTCTCTATTTACATTTTGAAGCCGAATTTTAAAATCGCTGATCAGATTTTCCGTCGATACCGACCCTGACAACATCGGTGTAGGCTAAGAAAAACTAATCTGTCTCCACTGGAATTGCCATTTTTGGGATCACGCGGCCAATCGTGTGCGCATGTTCGGCAATGCCCCGCGTTTTTCGTGCCCACTCGCAACCTAATTTCAGCTAAGACATTGGAACAAAGAAGCCGTGATGAAGCCGGATCATGGCGAGATGGAGAATCTGGGTGGAGGCAGCTGACAAGCTCCGCTTGGAAGCGGGGGAAGTCCCGACGCTGTAAATATGGAGAAGCATATATAGTCCCAATGTGCCGGGTGAGATCTTGGATAACGAGAATTAGCTCCAGCAAAATTCGTCGTGGCAGTCAAGATGAAGTTCCTTTCCCTCCTCGCATTGCCCTTGGTATTGGCCGTACCCGTCGAGGATATTCCTCAGGGCCCAGCTCTTCCTGTCCTGGATGCTCCTGTTGAGCCTGCTCCTGAGCTCCAGGCAAGATATCCAACCCCAACGGTCATCATCCCGCAGCCACAGGCAACAATTATCGGCCTGGGGGGGGCAGATGTCGAGCAATTCCCGGGCATTCCGTTCGCCCAACCTCCGGTCGGTGGCCTGCGCTTGAAGCCTCCGCAACCCATCACCGAGCCCCTAGGAACCTACCAGGCAACCAAGAACCAGGACGCTTGTCCGCAGTTTTTCTTCTCGGACGCCCTTGACGATGCCATCCCGACCTCAGTTCTCGGCCAAATTCTCAACCTGCCCTTCGTCCAAGAGATTACCGGTCAGAGCGAAGACTGCCTCTACCTAAACGTGCACCGTCCGGCCGGCGTCGCCGCCGATGCAAAGCTCCCTGTACTATTCTGGATGTTTGGCGGTGGTTTCGAGCTTGGTTGGAATACCATGTACGATGGAAGCCCATGGGTCAAGTCCTCTATTGAGCAGGGCAAGCCCATGATTTTTGTCACCGTCAATTACCGTATTGGAGGATTCGGATTCCTGCCAGGCGCCGAGATTCTTAAAGATGGATCCGCCAATCTCGGTCTCAGGGACCAGCGTTTAGGCCTTCAATGGGTTGCTGACAATATTGCGGCCTTTGGTGGTGACCCTGAGAAGGTAACCATCTGGGGGGAGTCTGCTGGCGCCATCTCGGTTTTTGACCACATGGTTATCAACAACGGAGACCATACCTACAAAGGAAAGCCTCTTTTCCGTGCTGCCATTATGAACTCTGGATCGGTCATCCCCGCTGACCCCGTTGACTGCCCCAAGGGGCAGGTCGTCTATGACACTGTTGTCGAAGCAGCTGGATGCAAGGGCACGGCGGATACCCTCGCCTGCCTTCGTGACCTCCCATACCAAACATACCTCAAAGCAGCAAACTCCGTGCCAGGCTTGCTGTCGCACACTTCCGTCGCTCTATCATACCTCCCTCGCCCCGATGGCACCTTCCTGACTGAGTCTCCTGATGTCCTTGTTTTGAATGGCAAGTACGCACGCGTCCCCTTCATCATCGGCGACCAAGAAGATGAAGGCACTCTCTTTGCCTTGTTCACGAGCTACATTAAGACTCCAGCGGACATGATTAAGCACCTTACAACAATCTTCTTCCACCACTCCACTGAAGCTCAGATGTCCGAGCTCATCCAGACATACCCAAGCGCCCTGCTAGACGGCTCCCCTTTCCGCACCGGCATCTTCAACAACTGGTATCCCGAATTTAAGCGCCTAGCCGCCATCCTTGGTGACTTGACGTTCACACTCTCTCGCCGTGTGTTTCTCCTTGGCACTAGCACTATCGCGCCCGACGTGCCGTCGTGGTCCTATCTATCCAGCTACGATTACGGCACCCCGGTCATGGGTACCTTCCATGGCAGTGACCTAATTCAAGTCTTCTTCGGTATCTTCCCTAACTACGCCGCTGCATCCTTCCGTGCCTACTATCTCTCCTTTGTGGCTACCATGGACCCAAACAATGGTACCGACACCAAGTACCGCCAGTGGCCGCAATGGAAGGACGGCAATCAGCTCCTAAACACATACGCGACCCACAGTCAACTGATTACCGACAACTTCCGCAGCAAGACGTACGACTTTATCGTCAAGAACATCAAGAGCCTTTACATCTAAGTCGTCTACAGCTGGATCGTAATTTTTCACTGAGTAAAACAGGAATTCCCGATAGTAAGTGGGACTGAAAAACCCTTTGGAGGCCTAGCCGGTTATATGATCTAGCTGGCTGCACGATGCAAAAGGCAAGCCCGGCGTCGTCTTTGGATTGATGGGGGTAATGCGGTGTCAAATTTGGACATGGTCTATATAAAGCTAGGCGTTGTAGATTTAGCGACAATAATATCAAGTAAAAACTGTCTGCGTTGTTTGGCTTCATCATTCTTCTTGATGTATGACCAGTACCGACATTGGCAACTTCTACCGAGCCGAAAAAAATCCATATCTTTTATGGGCTATCATTATTAATTGAGAGTAATACGACAAGAATGACGACAAGAAATGAAGACAAATACGACAAGAAAGATAAAATACCAACCTCTGTGTCTTGGTAGCCTCTTCTTCCTGTCCAACCTGTCCACATGGAATTGTTGATAGATACTTAAGGACATCTTCTTTGTTGAGAGGCATCTTTGTAATATATGGGATATTGAAGTTCTGTGCATCTTCCTTAATCCATCTGATCCCCTACTCTCAATCGTTCGAATAGGCATAGCGTGGAATCAGGGATCCTAGCTGCCTGATAGGTGATCACCTTCCTTGGAGGGTAAGCGGGGTGAGAAGGCGAAGCAGCATTTCTCAGCATGTCGCACCTACCTTTGGAGGTTTCCAACCTCAAATTTTAAAAGTAGAGGCTAGTTATGAACATATAATAACTTTGTTAATTAGCAGGTTATGGGTCAAACTCTGCGGCTGCCATTCGCCATGGAAGAGAAATTATGCATCTCAAACGATATCCCACGACAGACTCTGCTGTTACCACCGTCGGATCTTCTGCAGTCGTCCTTAGAGCAAATTCTGAATACACTTCCGCCGAGAGAGAGCTACAATGACGAGCAGGCTTGTGGCTTTTTTATGGGCTATACAGGTCTCGCCTTCCTTTTCTTTCAGATCTCGGCCCTTTCCCCAGACCGGCAGATACTCGGTCACGATCTGACTTACTGGTCGAAGCGGTATATGGAAGGTGAAAGGAACGGGAGCGAATCTTTTACCATTAACAAGGAGCAGGGATGCGGCCTATTAAACGAGAAACTCTGCTTTGAGGCTTTGAAGGCCTGTCTCTCCAAGGAGCACAATGATGTACTTGCCTTCCTTTCTAACATGCCAGAGGTGCTTGGCCTCTACTCCACAGAGCAAGAGGATCCCTACGAGACAGAGCTTCTGTATGGAAGGGCCGGTGTCTTGTATCTACTACGGATGTTGCGTCACCACATCCCTAGCAGCGCGTCAAGTCTTGAGAAGCATATAGCCCAACTCGCAAAAAAGATCATGGACACGGATAGCGACGGCAAGGGAAACTGGGAGTGGAACGGTGACAGGGTATACGGGCCCCCTCACGGCGATATTGGCATTATCACCCAGCTTGTCCTCACGCTCCCGTCACTCGCACCCAACCTAGCTGGGAAGGTCGAGGAACTGTTGGATCTCCAGGGACTAGATGGGAATTGGCCGTCTAGTAGAGATAATATGGAAACTAAAAAAGGCTGGCAGCGTGTACAATATTGCCACGGTGCCCCCGGTTTTGTTTGTGCATTGCAAACGCTACGCCCTTTCTATCCAGAACTTCACGACCGTATTGACCAGGCAGTCGCGCGGGGACGGGAGACGACGTGGAGTCGAGGCCTCCTTGTAAAGGAACCAAATCTCTGCCACGGAATCCTTGGAAATGCATTGTAAGTCACATAATTGGCACCAGTGTCTCATTTTAATAAATAACCATGAGAATAGCGCATTCCCAGCCGGCCCTAAGAGAGAGCATTTCCTTGCTCTCTGCACACCAGATGCCATTACAAAGGCAAAAGAACTTGATCCAAAGATCTTCGCACCAGCTGCCTATGACACGGAGGTAATGATTACATTGCAATACCTTCCCAGCGCAGCATGGGCCTGGGCAGTTTGCGAAATACCTACTCCGTCGATGCTGATGTTTAATGACGTTTAATGGCAACACCATGTTCGCCCTCACTCATTTCTATTACTAGATTGTATAGATTTCCATGGCTATAAGTGTGTTGGTTGCAACGATGCGTGCATTCCACAATAATCATGCGTCCATGGACATGGACTCGAAATAATAGGACCTTCTCTACCATAGACTCTGAGCATGAAATTTTAGGTGATTGCCTGGAAAAGAGAAAGGTTTGTTTCAACAAGTCAGTGCCCTCATTTTAATGGCATTAGTCTTCGGTACTCACAACTTCTCACACATAGCCTGTCATTCGCAGTCTCTCACCCGAAGTGTCGTATTCTTGTTAGTAGGGGATTATCTGTATATATCGCGTCTATTTATACGGCCAGTCATATGTACTATAAAGAGCTACCCTACGCAGGTACTGCTGGGCGGTGCATCACGACATGCTTAACAAGGCCCATCCCCTTTCCCCTCTCATACTCCCACAATTTAATCTCGATTGGTGCAAAGTCCACAAACCCGTGCCTCCGATATAATCCAATACCAAACGGCGACGCCCCGAGTATTGACTGCAAGCCTTGTCTATCAGCTTCCCGTAGCCCCTCTTCGAGCATCATCGTCCCTAACCCCATCCGCTGGAATTCAGGCAAGATGGCAAGTATCCTCAATTCTACTCAGAATATCAGCTAGTTCTCATGTCCATACGTCATAAACTCCATCATCGAAGTAGCAACTCACTCGCATAGTCCTTTCCCTCAGTCGCCCTCGCCATATGCTCATCGGCTCGGACAAAAAGATCGGTACAGAGCTTAACATCAGCACCCGGCCCAAACCGCTCCTCGCTCGGGTCCTCCTGAACCGCCCATGCCTCCTTCGTCCCCAATCTCTTCTTCTCTTCCTCGCTGCCCGTCCGACCAACACATATCGTCCACCCCGCATAACCTACAATTTCCTCATTCCCTGTGGGCCCAACTCGCACTAGTTTCATATTTCGCACCGTCTCGCCCAGTTTGGGGGGAGCCCCTAGGACTGCAGCGCGCTGATCCATAGCGGCATCGCCGTTGCGGTCGGGCCCGAATCCAACGGCACCGACTTCTGTCTCGCCAAAGACAGCTGCTTCCACACGGGCCAGGGTGTGGAAGTCGCTCGGGAGAGCGGGAACTAGCCTAATTGTTGGGTCATGAGTTGCCATTGTTTCCAAACTGTGATAATCATATCCGTAAAGAGGAGATTATGAGAAACCAGGGCTTATATATTTTTAGTTGTAGGATTTGAGTTGGAGTCCCTTTTGGGCTCGCCGTAGATTTTTTAGTCAGCCCGGCCGGTGTACTGAAGAGGGATGGTGAAGGTGGGGCTACATCAAGCTTTATTTACAGGCATCTATGATGGCGGAGTGCAGGCGAACATTTTACCTGACAGTTTTAAGAATGGGTACTGGTTATGCGGTTCGTTGCGCTCCGGACCCCTGGAGGAATAGTGCGTGTTTGATAAACTCGAAGCTCCAATATAATCACATCAAGATATGCGGTTTCCAACTTGAGACACGATAGCCCTGTATTTTCCCACCCTCCATTTGTGTAGAGTACAGTCAGATACACAGAATCAAGAGTCATCGACGATCACTAGGCGCGCCATGCCTCGTGTTAGGGGTGGATCACGAACAGCGCCAGATACGAGCTAGGCAACAGTAGCAGCTCCCGAACTCCCGAACCCGAGACCCCGAGAATGAGCTTACGTTGTCCGACGGGAGTGATGAAAACAGATGTAGTAGACATCGATGTCGAATACATTAAAGCCTATGGAACGAACGATAATATCAAACCTACTTCCCATTCACGCCTAAATATATGCACATTAACACATACGCACACACAGCACTATGCCCTACACACCTCGTATAGCAATCGTCGGTGCTGGCCCATCCGGCCTCGCCCTCGCCGCCCTCCTCCAATCTCACTCAATCCACCCCACCATTTACGACCTCCGCGCCAAGCCAACCCCCGCCTTCTTCGCCGCCCCTTGTGGCATGCTCGATCTCCACGAGGAGTCAGGGTTAAAAGTAATCCGCGCCGCCGGCCTCTGGGATGCTTTCCAAGCCGCTCTGGGGGGTTGCTCAGAGGAATGTCGCGTCCTTTCTCCCGCTGGGGACACCCTTCATACTGACCAAGGAGAGTTGGCATCGCGGCCGGAAATTTCACGGAATGCGCTGACTGAACTTCTCCTTGGTGCCGTGGCACCAGAGTCGGTGAAATGGGGGACTAAAGTCTTAGCCGTACACCGCGCAAAGACAGACACTGGTGCGACGGAGGTAACACTCGATCTCGGCTCCGATGGGAAGGCGACGTACGACTTCGTAGTCGGTGCCGATGGCGCATGGTCCCGCGTGCGCTCGATGTTGACTGATGTCGTGCCTGTCTACACTGGGGCACAATACGTCAGTGCCACGCTGCGGGAGGCTACGACAAAGTACCCCCAACTGGTGGATCTGGTAGGAAGTGGGACTATGATGGCCCTTGGGGGAGGAAAGGGAATTATGACGCATCGCGGCCCGCAGGACTCAATCCGACTGTATGTCGCCGTGAAGACGCCGCTTGAGAATTGGGCTAAGGAGGTTGGGATTGGAGGGAAGACTGCCGCCGAGGCGAAAGAGGTTTTACTGGGCGAAGGGGTAGGGTTTGGGAAGTGGGCGTCGGAGTTACAGGAACTGCTCACGACAGCATGTGATGAAGAGACTAGTGATCACCCAGGTGAGCCAGTCGATGTGTTGCCGCTGTACATGCTGCCTGCTGGTTCTCGGTGGGAGACAAAGGTAGGCGCGACACTGGTGGGTGACGCGGCCCATTTGATGACACCATGGGCGGGCGAGGGAGTAAATCAAGCACTGCTTGATTCGCTCGACCTGGCGAATGTGCTTGGGGGTGTGGGACAGGTGGATAACGTGGTGGAATGGCAAAGAAATCTGGAGGCGCCAGTGGGAGAATTCGAGGAGGCGATGGTAGAGAGAGCGAAAGGGGAGGCCGAGAAGGCGTCAAGAAACGGGGAGATGATGCTGGGAGAGCATGGAGGGCAAGCGATTGCAGATATCTTTAAAATGTTTGAGGATATAGCGGCGAAGGGAGGGGAGTTCCCTGAAGGGTTATTGTAATGGGGGTGTTGGCGGAGGGGGTATGGAGCAGAGATAATATGGTAGGATATTGTATAGTCTGGTTCTGTTAAAAGGTTGCAAAAGCGCCCCTAAAAATAAATAAAAAACTCAACTCACTTCCCGGTCCCCACTTCTTTTACAAGCATAAAGGGATGGCTGAGTATATCGATTTCGAATTCACGTGCTTCGAGTGTCACTTAGAGAATGGACCTCAGGAGGGATGGTTGCCCAACATGACCCTCATACGGCAAGACCCAGTCTTATATATGTTATTTGTAGCGACGAGGCCGGACCACCCCACCAAATTGGTGTCCATTCTATATCCTACCCAATACGTCCTACCAGGCACAATTTTGCCTGGTATGGCGTTCACCAATACACATTCGCAGGATTCAAATATACAGTGGTGCAGCCCATATCGTCCATGTTATGGTATTATTTTCAAGCAACAACAACTGTAACTATGCGGCAATGTCCCATGTCATTCTTCTTTTGCTATCGTTGCTTTCTTGCTATCGTTACTTTCTTGCTATCATTACTTTCTTGCTATCGTTGCTTTCCTGCTATCATTGCTTTCTTGCTATCATTGCTTTCTTGCTATCGTTGCTTTCTTGCTATCGTTACTTTCTTGCTATCGTTGTTTTCTTGCTGTCATTGCTTTCTTGCTGTCGTTGCTTTCTTGCTGTCATTCTTCCTTGCTGTCATTCTTCCTTGCTATCATTCTTTCTTGCTGTCATTCCATCGTTGCTTCCCGAGTTAGGCCTCAGAGTCCAGATTGGCAAAAATTGACTTATCGCAGAAACTTTCCATCTCATAGCGCTTGAAAATATCAAAGGCTTCTTATAAATTTGTCACTGTCTGCAATCCCCATTCTTCTATCCACTCCTTGACCGCTTCCTTCTCTTCTGGCTATCCAGTCAGCAAGAAACGTGTGAGCGATTCAACAATCGTACTATTCCATTATTGCTGCCCAAGTAGGGAATCTGAGAGGGCCCAAGATTGCGCAACTCTACTGTCGTATGAAACCTGTTTGAATCCATGCCATGTATACCAAATAGGCTTTGGGGGTTATTACCGGTGCGATCAAATCTCTATTTTGGCAGGATAGTTTCCCATGACCCAATTTTGTTATGGGCAACATCGAGGTCTCCTTGTGACACATAATATGGGAATATTAGCTTCTGTAAATTGGACGCCCCTTCTTCCCGCCCAACTCGTCCATATGGGATTGTAGACAGGGACATGATAACTTCTCCCTTATAAAGGGGCATCTTTGTAAAGTATAAAAGATCAAACTTCTGTGCGTCTGCCTTTGGGAAGTCTTTATCACCTATCACTCGAATTAGATAATCGGATGCGTCGCCTCGTTGTTGCAACTCATGTATCCACGAATCGATATGATTATGCAGCCCAGACCAGCCTCCACACAGTTGCTATCATTATTATTTGAGAGGGATATGGCAAGAAAGTCGACAAAAACAGCAACCCCTAGATATCGGTCGCAAGGACGGTGGGGCTCCTCTACTGGGCCTACTCAAAAGCAACAAACGCAAGAGAGTCCCATTAGAGAATATCAGGAGCAACAAGCGCAAAAGTTGTGATAATCTACCAGAACCTAGCAACGAAGAGAGGCTGCAAGAAAGGGAGTCCCTTGTCAAGCGCAAAGGTCTTCAACCTGTTCTTCCATAAAGCATTTCACATAAAATGCTTCAAGGAACTCATGAAACTTCTCGAGGAGAGCAAGGACGTTGAGGAGTCGAGGCCGTTGCAGAAGGCAACGGCCATATACAACCAAAAGGATACTCACAGGAGTCTATATAGGGCAATGGAGGCTGCAGCTGTTACGGATCCCGAAAAAAAAATAACGAGGCTTGCCACATTGATCGGCTGGGAAAACCAGATCCAATACTATCAGCGTTATGATGTCTGCATACAGGCTCTAGCAAGAAAGGAGGCGGCAAACGGGTATAGACCCCGTTTTCTCACCATCCCCCTTTTCTCACCATCAACCTTTTCTCACCACTACCCATAGTGTGTACTTCTTCCCGGTTGAATGTCCGTGTGACAATTGTGTGGCTGGACATTGCGTCGAATAGATTCTTGATCCGTTTGCTGAGTGACATGATGTCTACCTTTGGGCCGAGTGGGAGAGTTACTGTGGAAACTTTCTCACGGAGAAGCTCGGCAGTATATCTAGCAACTTGCTCTTCCTTGGATTCTATTGGGGCTGTGTCCGACCCGCTGCGCCCGCAGTGTCCTGGCATCCCCAATAGAGCCTTGTTACTCTTGTTGCGGCCAGCTTCTGGTAAAATGTCGTTGTTTGCACTACTGGTATCCGGTAGAGTATTGTTCTTTGCATTCCCAGTTTTTCAACAGAATATTGTTGTTTGCGCCCGCAGAGACGGTAAATAATTTTCTCTTCTCTGGAGTCTCTGAAACGGTGTGCAGCATTTAAGTACTGAGTGTTTCTCGTATGGGTAGTTCAATGAAAGTCATCGCATGCTGTTCTGTATTCTAAAAGTGACATTCTAACTAGAATGGGTCACTGCTGTTGCCAAACCTTGTTCATTTGAACTCGACCCCGCCGCTACAATCGAACGAAAGATAGTGGCCGGTAACTAGATCGTCGATGTGCTCAATAGTCTTCCGGAAGATCAGCTGTGGCTCGCGCAACAAGATATACTCAGACGAGTTGAGTCGATAGATGATCTCACAGGGGATATAATCTTGAAGCTAGTCAATCACATCACCACAAAGGTGTACGTGTCAGACCTCATAGATGCTGGGATTTCGGCAAGGTTTCAGGACCTTGTTGACCGCACAGTCTCTACGATATAAAAGCGTGACCGAAGGGAGAGCACAGAAAGGCAATTATGGCAACCTGGCCACAGGAATGGGTTGGAGCCTTTCTGGATGGTTATAACGGGACAATTCCTATGTTGAAGTCATTAAGGCAAGTGGCTGTAGTATACCTATTTAGAGAGACTATATTATTGACAAATGGTGCTACACGAAGGAGGGTCCAAGTTGCAAGAAGTGTTGGTGGAAAGGGGGCTAACAGAGCCATCTAGATGAGGGCTGAAGACTGGGCGACAGTATATAAGGGTTGGGTGGGTTTTATCTGCCAACAATGTCTCCAGCGCTCTCAATAACACTAGCATCGCCGTTCTCAATACTTCTATCCCCGATGCCAACATATCCAACAATGCGCTCGGAAGTGGCGATATACGATTTTAACTATTCCGCAGATGTCTACCAAATTTCCCAACAAAACAGAGGCGCTTAGTAGTAACACTGCGGGTTAAATTTCCCTAGAGAAGATCGTCAGGTTTTTTTAAAAAAAATGTGAGAGTAACTCTATGTAGTAACGCTGGAGCGTTTAATTTTCCCTACAGAAGTTACAACACTTCATCTTATGGAACCAATAATAATAGTGCTTGGCGTGAAGTGAGAACCCTGGCATGTCTCAGGGACAATTTTATGCAGCTGCTTTGGGACAAAACGCAACAAGAGGCTGGCCATGCGGATATAGCAATGGGATGAGGCCTGGATTCGCGGGGGTAGGAAAACATAGCGATTCATGCATTTACCCGGAGGGTATGTGCTGCGGTTTCTCATGGCCAGCCAGCTTATCATCTTGTCTGGGATAAATGCCAAGATCAATGACGACCATTATCGATCACTCGTACCTAGGATATCGCAATAGTAGATGGCAATGCCATTTTATGTAACCTTTACGGGAGAGAACATGAACGAACTGCCATCTTCTTCTTTTGCCAAATGGACTATCTAAGCGACTATCACGAAGATTCTTGACTCCTTCCCTCTTCAGATAGACGCAATCTACGATCCTCGGCAATTACTACCAGCCGTCCTGCGTCAAAAGAAGCGCCAAGCCCCCGCCACGCCGAGCCGCCGTCCCTGCGCATGGGTGAGGTACCTGTTTACCACTGCCCGTCTGCCCCGCTGTCGCCATCCTTGGAAAGTCTTGGAAATGCTTGGACCTTCTCAAAACAGTCCTCTCGCCGAGCGGGACGTGCTATCGTAGCCACAGCACGGGCGCAATAGGCAGGACAATGTTAGACATGCGCTCTCATGCTCTCGTGATCGGCGTCGTGTGAGCTTGATGAGGGCTGCCGGATGCGGGGTTAATAGGGTAACTCGTAGGTCTGACAGGTCCGAAGCAATCGGATTACTGCAGCTCGTTATCTGCTGTGATTGCTTGCGTGACAATACTATGCAGATTAAGGAGCTATATAAAGCTCGTTGGCGCTCCACGACGTAGGTTTTTTCGGTAGGTTACTTTCGCTGTTTCCCGATCTCGGTTCAATTCGCATCATGAAGGTCTCTCTATCTCTCGCCGTGCTTTTCGCGGCCCTTAACACCGTTTCCGCTGCGCCACCAGGCGGCGGCGGTGGCAGCGGCCATGGACACGGCAAAGGGCCAATGGTAAACTCGGTATGTGCTGTCACGGTCAATTGAACTCCACGAAATCTAACGAGCACCTAGAAAGCTCTTCGCGGCATGATCAAGGAGAAGGCTCTCATGGAGAAGGCCCAGACGCTCCAAGACTTTGCTGCCCTCAGTGGTACCCCAATCACTCGCGTTATTGGATCGCCGGGTCACAATGCTACGGTCAACTGGTACTACGACACCATCAAGAAGCTAGATGACTATTATAGCGTCTACATCCAGCCATTTCCCGTCGTTACCGCTGAAGGTAACCTCACCGTCAACGGCGCCCTGATCGAGTCAGCAACTATGTCATTCACTGGCGCAGGCCACCCAGTCGCAGAGCTCGTTCCTGTTGCAAATGTTGCGTGCGAGGCTGTAAGTTCCCACATGTTATACATCGACCGCCACGCATATAGCTAACGACAAAAAAATAGGCCGACTTCCCAGCCGAAGTCTCCGGGAAAATTGCGCTCCTTTCTCGCGGTACATGCACTTTTGGATCAAAGGCCATCCTAGCTAAGGCTGCCGGTGCCGTCGGTGTGGTCGTCTATAACAACGAGGACGGTGTTGTGCAGGGCACCCTCGGCGAGGAAGGGGATTACCCCCCTACCATTGGCATTTCCAAAGCCCAGGGCGAAGAGTTTCTCGCTGCTATCAAAGCTGGGACTGCGCAGACTGCTGATCTCGTTATTGAGCAGAAAACTGTAACTACCTATAACGTTATCGCCGAGACCCTGGATGGTAACCATGATAACGTCATCCACCTCGGTGGACACTCCGATTCCGTCGCAGCTGGTCCTGGAATTAATGACAATGGTTCCGGTGGAATTGGTATCCTTGAGGTTGCTCTGCATCTTACTAAATTTAAGGTCAAGAACGCCGTTCGCTTTTCGTGGTGGGCCGCCGAGGAGGAGGGTCTTCTCGGCGCCCTTGCCTACGTCAAGGCACAACCTCAATCCGAGCTCGACAAGATCAGATTGTATTTAAACTTCGATATGATAGCATCACCTAACTACGTCTATGCAATCTACGACGGTGATGGGTCGACATTCAACGTAACCGGCCCAGCCGGCTCGGCACAGGCCGAACATTTGTTCATCGACTACTTCCGGGATGTTGAGAAGGTAGATTCAGTACCTTCCGATTTCGACGGCCGCTCGGACTATGGACCATTCCTGGATGCCGGAATTGCTTGCGGGGGTCTCTTTACAGGTGCTGAGGGGCTGAAGACGGCCGAAGAAGCGGTGATGTTTGGTGGAGAGGCAAAGGTTGCATACGACATCAACTACCACGCTGCGGGTGATACCGTGGCTAACTGCAATGGTACCGCCTTCTTGGTTAACACGAGGGCTATTGCACATTCAGTTGCTGTTCTGGCAAAGAGCACGGCTATCTTGGAGGAGCCGCTGGTGAGGAGGGGTGGTTATAGGGATTTTACTCGCGCGTCTGGAGTACCGAAGAAGGTTGCCGGTGGTTGTGGGACTAAGGTCCTCTAAAAAGGCATATATGTAAACTTTTTACTTGATAAAAGGATAGGGCGTGGTCAGGTCTGTGTTGGGAGTATAGGTTATGATGGCGAAATATGAGAAATGAATAAAGCCAATCATATCACGTGACGTGACGGACCAATGTTGCAATACGAAGTTGCTACTCGACTACATCAGTTAGTTATGAGAAAGGATGGAAGGGGGAAAACCAGGGAGCCCCTAGATTTTGATAAGCATCTCACCATGCCAATACCCGTAGCTATCAAAACGGCCTAACCAAAGGCGGCCGCTAAGTCCTCTACAATCTTGCTGCCCCAAAAGCCATCAACTCTCAAAAAGGTATTATCAAAGACAATCAAAGTGTTTAGGTTTGTTATCCCAAATCCACATCCACCTTCAAAAACAGAAGATCTTGGTATCACAGATAGAAAGGATGAAAGTCTAAGTACTTCGAAGGTATCGCGGAAGAGAACGCAGGAGACAGGGGGAAGTTGTTGCATCTAAACGTCAGAAGAAGTAGACAGCTCTAATTTTAAGAACCTAGAGTCAAAAGAGCTTTTGACAGATTTGATATTGTTATCGATAGCAATATAGGCTATACTACTCTTCTATGCTTTGATATGTATTCCCGCTACACCCCCAAAAACGCCATATGCCCTGGGTATATATCTTTAAGCCAAATAGACAAGTTGCTCGTCAGTCTTCTTCCGCATTATACACGCCTCGACTTCAAGTCAAAATCTCCTCCATTTTCTTAACCTCATTCCCTCCATCTTCTCCCCAGTTCTCGACTTCATCGGGTATAGTATCCAGCCCAGACAGGATGGCCGAATATCTCTCTTCCTCCTCGCGTTTCAAGCTCCTCTCAGCCATGTATCGCTTGGTGGCTTGGTCGCTGGCTGCTTTGGCCTTCGCGACCCTTGCATTCTGAGCCACAAATATTTCCTTGAAGCGGGCCTTTTCATCGATCAGTTCCTTCCGTCGGAGGCGTTGAGGCTCTGTCGGGCCAGATAAAGCGGCCGCTTCCGCGACCCTCCTCTTCTTCATGTCTGCCTCCACCTCTTTCCGGATCTTTGTATTTTTGTTAGACATATACATTTAACTTATGGTATACGGTATATATATCCTTGCTTCCATCGCAGCCCCCCCCTTCTCTCTTCGTTCCCATATTTCGGTTAGAAGTTCTGTGGGGTCGTGTGGGCTTTATAGCAGGAGATACCTGTGTTAGTAGCTAGGTAGAGATATATGGTTAAGTCGTGGCGCTAACTGAGGGTGCTACAGTGTCTGATTGGGTTCTCTCAGAGATTTGACCTCCTCCCCCCGCAATCTCTTGAGAGATCGCAGGCCCGCTTGTCAGCTGTCTAATTCCTCAGTCGCTATACTTAGGTCGCGATACTTGGGTCACCATGTTTGCGGCACGATATTTGAGTTACGACGTCCGAACCACACAGTCTGAGTTATTATATCACTATACTTAGATCACGATACTTGAGTCACCATGGTCGCATCACGATATTTGAGTTACTGTATCCGAGCCGCACAGTCTGAGTTATTATATCACTATACTTAGATCACGATACTTGAATCACCTTGGTCGCATCACGATATTCGAGTTACTGTATCCGAGCTGAACAGTCTGAGTTATTATATCTCACTTTATCTACTCTCTCACATTACACATCTCTCTTCCCTAAACCACATTTACAGCATCATTGCCGCGACCAACCCCGCCAAAACCGGCACCATCGCAGCCACATTCGCAACCGCACCACCAGTGGAAGTAACTCCAGGGGTAGCCGCTCCCGTAGTAAGGGTGCTGTTCGCCGCTGCGCCCTTCACCGATCCTCCCTCGGGCACCTCCTTTCCATTAACATTGTTCCCGGTAACAGCATCATAGCTGTACACCTTGGTGTAGTTGTACGTAGGCTTCTCAGCACCCCAGGTCGACTTAACGGAATCGAGGACGCCGAGGCCGTTACCGCACTTCGCCTCGGTGTTTGGCACGGGCCAGGTAGGGTCGTAGAGGTCGTCGGACATGGGGCCTGGGTAGGAGGTGTTGAAGTACAGACCATCAGTGTCGACGACGACGTTCTGGAAACCAGTGACGTTGGCGACGGTGGCGAGGACGTTGGCTCCGCAGTCCCAGCGACCGAGGGAGGGGAGGTCCCAGTTGGCGGAGACGGAGGCGATGGTGGAGTAGTGGCTGTAGAAGGTGTTGTCGGTGGTGCCCTTGAGGGACTCGGGGATAGCACCTCCAAAGAGGAGGGTGAAGACCTTGTTGGGGGTGGTGTAGGTGTCGACCTCGTCGAAGGAGAGGATGATGAGGGTGTTGTTCATGAAGTACTCGTTGGCAAGGAGAGGGGTAAGGAACTCCTTGGACCAAGCGGCGGCATACAGGATGGTGGTGTCGTGGCCGTCATTGGTCATGTTGGGGGTGATGAAAGACCACTGTGGGAGCTGCTGGTTCTTGAGTTCCGTCTCAAAGTCGACAAAGCTCTTAATCGTGTTCAGACGCGTGGAGTTGGAGGTAATGGAGTCGTAGAGCGCAAGAGGGTTGTGCTTGCGGACATAGTCGTTGGCGAAGTTGTCCTGGTTTGAGTAGTTGAACCCGAGGAAGCCAGTGTATGGAAGATGCTCCTGGTAGGTGCCGAAAGAGATGCCCTTGGTGTCGAGCAGGTCGATGACGGTCGAGACATTCTTGGGGAACGTTAGGAAATCGTCATTATCCATTCCGAAATGGTCGCCACCGATGACAGCGGCGTAGTTGGGCTCTGAGGGGTGGGTCACGGCGTGGTAGTTGGACAGCGTGATGGCTTGCTTGGCCAGCTCCTTCAAGCTTGGGTCGTTGGCGGCGAGAGCATAGTCCTAGCAATATTAGTTGGAATTCTGTTAAGAGGAAGGCAGGGTAGCTAACGGTGTTCTCGAGCCAGATCTGGACAATACGGTCGAAGCTCTTGCCCTTGACGTCCGAAGTGAGGACAACGGGCGTTGCAGATGCGGCAGATGCGGAAATGGCAGTAGCAACTGGCTCAATGGTAGACTCAGCAGGGCGAGTGGCCGAAGCAGCCAGAGCCACATTGGCGCCGGCGAGGGCGAGGGCGGCGGAGAAGAACATGGTCAATGGAAGTGAGGAGTCTTCGATTGGGGTTCGGGGAAGGGCAGAGTGAGGAGTGAAGGAAGAGAGAGAGGGGTAGGCGATATGGAAGTTGCTGGGCGCTGATCTTTATAAGTTGGAGATGAGGAGCAGGACAGGGGCTTGGCAGCACGTTGGAGCTCGTGGGACAGAAAGCAGGGGACTGGAGACACCAGCTTATGGGGACGGATGGATGTGACGACTGTAGGGAATAGCGTGCTACAAAGTGTGGATATCGAAAGGAGACTTGAGGTGTTGGATATGAAGCTAATGATGGTTAGTATTAGAATAGCACGGCGTATAGAAGCATTAGAGAAGGCTTAGGACAGAGGTAACGCGGCGAGAAAAACGCATGGCGATGATCCCATTGGGGAATTTGGAGATGGAGAGAAAAGGGAGGGGGGGGGGGATACAGACAGCCACCAAGGTTGACTTTCAAAAAGGCGTGGAGTCCACTACAACCCCCTGTCGCGCTAAATTTCCAGCCCTAGCGCGGGCCGTCGATAGGAACGGGCATGTTCTGTGTTTTGACCAGGCACATGTCCAATCCGCGAACGAAGATTGGTCATCGCGAGACACTGTGAGTTCACCATTCAGTATACTAAGTTATACTATTGTTATACAGGTCATAAGTTAGCGATTACTCGAGCATTACTGTCAGATGTCAGTAAGACCGGAGAGTATATTTGTATAGAGCGTGCGTAATCGGATAACTTTATCCGAGTAGTAGTTAGTGTTTTTGTATTCCCGAGTGGTGCTGTGGTGGATTACTCTAGATAATGCGACAGTGAGCACATGTGCTGGCTGTGATGCTCTATGGAGTATATATATCTATATATTACACAGTACTGTATAGTTTCACAATATTATGTATGGCGATAACATCACTCTACTATATACTACATATGGTAATATATATCGTGACAACAAATCAATCCCCTCATAAAATAAGCCTCGCCGAGCTTTGGGCGTCCTGGGCATTCTGGGCATTCTGGGCAAATCTTGACTTTCCCGTCTTGTCTCGGTGCTTGTCTCTCCTTGGCGATCGTCGCGATTTCCCCCTCCATTTGATGCTGACTAATCACAACAACCTCCATCAACCCTGCCAACACTTTGTCAACCCTTGTCAACCCTTGCCAACCCTTGCCAACCCCTTGTGATGTTCTGCACGAAGGGGAAGGCACCATGAATAAAAAGTCGGCCCTCATCGCACTTGCCATGGCCCACCTCTTCAACTTCTTCCACTTCCCCTCCACTCCTTCCCGTTCGGTCCTCTCCTCCACGTGTGTCTGTCGCTCTCTCTCTTTCGCTTTTCTATCCCTGCCATTCTCTCAGCTTTCCTTTCTTTACTTTCTTTCTTCCAACGTTGCATGCTTTCGGGATACTCACTTCGCTTGCGTGCTTCTGAGCATTGACTATTCCCCGTTATCAATAGTACGAGTAGCTCTTCTTTGCTTCTTTTTTTTTCTAGCTTCGACTCTAGCTTCTGTTCCAGCATATCCCCTTCCCATTCCCATGTGCGCTGGTGCCGAGAGCCGTGGCCTTACCCTTGCTCCTCAGCCTTGCTTTTGAATGGTATAGCTGCGTCCATTCTATTTAATGGACGGCACAATTGAAAGAGCAACCAAGGCAGCCAGGGCAGCTCTCGAGTACAGTCAATCCCGGCGCTCCCCTTCTCCGGTAACTATGGTGCCTCCAGAAACGACCGGTGCCACTGCTGCCAAGGATGCCTACTACAATGATCAGCCAGGACTACGACCCGCGAAGCGTCGCAATCTCTTGTTGTGGACTGTTCTGAGTGTCGTCTTGTTTGTAATCCTCGGTCTTGGCCTCGGCTTGGGACTCGGGCTTGGTTTGAACAAGCCATCTCGGGGCTTCTCATCTCCGGCCACCGACACCGATTGTCTGTGTGAGACTTGCCCGTGTGAGACTGAGAATCCCCGGCCGACAATTCCGACGGATCTGCCGCCATGGCGTCTTCCAGATGAGGAGTACCATCTAAGTATGGATTGGGATCTTCATGCTGCCCCCACTACTCGCGTGTTCAACTTCACTGTGGAGGAGATCCAAGCTGCTCCCGATGGTATGTCAAACCTTTGTTGCTCCAAGTGTGATATCACTATGGGCGAGATCCAGGCGTCGATGGCATGTCGATCTTAACCCAAATCACTAACATCTGCAGGTGTCCTCCGCAATATGATTACCATCAATGGAAAGTTTCCTGGTCCAATGATCCGGGCAAACCGCGGAGATCGCCTCAAGATCAATGTCACGAACAATCTCAGTGAGCCCACATCTATCCACTGGCATGGCATGTTCCAGTACGGCAGCAACTGGATGGATGGCACATCAGGCGTCACACAGTGCCCAATCCCACCAGGACATAGTTTCTTGTATGATTTCTTGATTGACGGCCAATACGGCACATACTGGTACCATTCCCACTACTCGGCTCAATATACCGACGGCATGGTCGGACCACTCATTATTCACGCCCCAGAGGAGGCCGAAGCGCGCAAGGGATACGACCATGATGAGGTGATAATGCTCCAAGATTGGTACCATGACGAGAGTAAAGATCTTCTGCCAGCATATCTTGCTTCGGGGAATGAGAACAATGAGCCAACTCCTGACAATGGATTGATACAGGGAACGAACATGTAAGCCCGCTATTTTATTCCTGACCCTGCTGCAGACTAACATCAACCAGATTCGATTGCTCGTTGTATGATGCATCTAGCAACCGCACGTGTGAAGCCAACTCAACGAGACCAGTTTTCGGAGTCACTAAGGGCTCTCGTTACCGCTACCGACTCATAAATGTCGGTGCATTTGCGGGATTCTATTTCTCGGTGGACAACCACACAATAACCGTCATCGAGGCAGATGCAACAACTGTTGAGCCCGTCGAGACTCACCGCCTCTCCATCAACATCGCACAGCGCTACTCGGTCATCGTATCCGCCAACCAGCCCGAAGGGAATTACTTCATTCGCGCAGCCATGATCACGACTTGCTTTGCCAAACCCAACCCCGTCCTCGACCCCCTCGTCCTCGCCGTACTCTCCTACACAGAGACGGCCGATATGCCCTCAACTTCCGACTGGAGCGGTGACGATGTTACTATCTGTCAGGACCTCAATAGCACCCTCCTTATCCCCAATGAAGTGATTTCTGCGCCTCCTGCTGATGTACTCTATTACCTTATGGCCTCTTTCCAGATTGGCGCGTACGCTCTTGACCGCGCGTACTTCAATGAAACCACGTGGACGCCCCCCACTATCCCGACTATCAACCAAGCCGTCGATGGAATTAACAACGCGTCCACTGCCCACAACTTTGCAACAGATGGAGTCAACTCTGGCTTCTCAGACAACCAGCTCGTAGTCTCCGTCCCGAAAGGCCGGGTCGTCGATTTCCTCATCCAGAACTTGGATGATGGCGCACACCCCTTCCATCTCCACGGGCATGAGTTCTGGGTCATGGCACAGAGCCCAGTGCCCGCCACTACGGGTTATTTCCCATGGGAGACGTACGATAGCCTCAACACCACGAACCCACTCCGCAGGGATACTCTGACGATTGGTCCTTTTGGATGGGCGCTGCTCAGGTTCGAAGCCGACCATCAGGGTCTGTGGGCATTTCATTGCCATATTGCTTGGCATATGGAGGCGGGGCTGCTGATGCAGTTCATGACCGGTGGGCATGAGTTGGCGGGAATAGGTATCCCGGATGATGTGTTGGCGTTGTGCGATGTTTGATGCGCAATGCGTGTGTACGAGATATCAGCATGCTTGAGCTGGGGGTAGTAATAGGGGCGTTCAGATGCGACTAATGATTATTACGGTTTAAAAGGGAGATTTGCATTCTTTCAGCCTGGAGTTTCATTGTTGGTTCTGCTTTTGTTTGGTTAGAATTGTTTGGGTTGGCGCAAGTCACCGAGTATCGGTATTGGGGGTTTGCGTTTATGGCATACGGTTAATGGCAGCGATAGGAGTTTGGAGTATGCGTACACTTTGTGTATGCTTAATACAACATCAGTCACTCTCTTGTCCTCGCCGCCATTGTGATGTTTCCCGCCCCCTCTTTTATCCTTTTCTAGCCCACCGGCGTATAACCACATATTAATGCCCGTACTTCTACAACGTACGTAGCACATTCGGTATTCGCTAGTAAAGGTGTTATAGGCTTGCCTATAGGAGGAAACCATATTTAATTATAGAATAATGTTGTTGCTAGCGATGGAATATTATGGTGTAGCGTGCATTGTTGGAGAGGCTATCATTATTATAGAAATTTCTCAGGCTTAGACACACATAGAGACAGATGGCTTCAATATTCGACTAAAATAGAATAGTGATCTTAGGTATATATGGCAGTAAATTTACTATTTAATACAATTCTGGGAAAAAATGTACGTGGAATTTTCAACTTCAATAATATAATGTTGATGTTCATAAAAATGCTTAAAAAATATATAATCCTCATCAACACATTTCTTGCTGTTGTATTATCTCTCAGGGCCGCCTTGCGACTCCTGGGAAATATGAGTTCTCGTGCTACAGATATATCGAAACCAGAATCATCCCCAACCGCCCCAAAAGTGTCAATGTTACCTCGCATTCATTTACATTTTCCTGTGCGCCACCACAGCCCACCAATCCCGCCCCCTGTAACTCAACCACAACCACAATCACAATCAATTCACACACCAAGCTAAGCGCGATTACACCACCCGCCATGCACCATGCTGACTGAGCGGCCGACTTTACCGCGCCCGCCATAGGTCCACCAAAGTATGTACCTCGCTGACTGTCAGGATAAATTGGGGGTATTTGGAATATCACCCGCCTGCGATACCGCGATGATGGCGAATCAGAGGGGTGGCTTTGCAATATGTTGTCATGGATGGTATGGATGCGTGCGTGTTCGTTGAGGGGAGGAGGCTGCTTACTCCGTGCTACCCAATGGAGATGAGATGGTGACGTGATATAGTATCTGTCGATTGAGGGCGGGATGAGCTCGTCAGCGAGGGGCGCGGGGTATATAATACCCCTCCTCAGCTTCTGTAGCTCGAGATGATCGTCCCTCCCACCTGCTTCTTGCGACTTGATTATTGTCTCTATCTATCGAGAATAGTTCGACGTGAACCAACTAGGACATAGCACTTGCAATATAACAGCAATAATGCCTCTCCCATCCGACGAGCAAATCCTCGCGACCTCGCGGGGTTTGATAGATCAGCTCCAAGCGCTGTTTGGGAAACACCCTGGCTTTCGCCCTGGTGCGTCTCTCGTCCCCGTCTATTTACCGATCCTTTCTACCATGACCCTCTCCATGAAATCTAGGCTCTAACCTAACACTTTCCAGCTCACGCAAAAGGCCACCTACTAACCGGCACCTTCACTCCCACCAAAGATGCAGCTAGACTCAGTTCAGCACCCCACTTCACTCTCCCATCAACCCCTCTCCTCGCCCGCTTCTCCACCTCCACCGGCCTCCCCGCCATTCCCGACACCGCACCACCATCCCTCCCCCACGGTTTCGCCGTCCGGTTCCAGCTTCCCCCACGCGACGGCCGCCGCGTCCACACAGATGTAATCGCGCATTCCACACCCACCTTCCCCACCCGCACCGGCGCCGAGTTTCTCGAACTGCTCCAAGCAATCGGCGCCTCCGCCACGTCCACCGAATCTCCAAACCCAGTTGAGAAGTTCCTAGGCTCGCACCCCGCGGCACATTATCACGTTACGAATCCGATTCCCGCGACGGGGAGTTACGCGACCGATACTTTCTATGGCGTTAATGCCTTCCACCTCGTTGCTGCGGATGGGAAAAAGACGGCAATTCGCTACCGCATCATCCCTTCGTCTCCGGTTACCACCTTATCAGCTGAGGAAGTAGCGGCAAAGCCAGATAACTTCCTGCGCACTGAGCTCGAGTCTCGTATCGCGGCCGGACCAGTGGCATTTTCGCTAGTTGCACAGATCGCCGCGTCGGGAGACCCAACTGATGACGCCACGGCGCTTTGGCCCGAGGATAGGGAGATTGTAGAGCTGGGCCGGATCGAGCTGGATACACTGCTTGATGAGGAAGAGGGCGCGAAGGAGCAGAAGCGCGTGATTTTTGACCCGATCCCGAGGATTGACGGGGTAGAGGCGAGTGATGATCCGTTGTTGGAGATGCGGGCGGCTATTTATTTGATTAGTGGGCGGGAGAGGAGAGAGGCTTGAAGGCGAGGGAGATATCGAGATGCTCTTGTTTGCTTGCCAATGCTAATTGTTAGCGTCTGATTACGTTAGTCACTAATACTGTGGTTGGATCGGACCACTTGTCAGTGTAATTATCTACATAGGAAATCGTATCTAAACACTACTTCCTTTGCTCCTGTCTGCTTCCTGTCTAGCCTTTCAATTGAAGCTATTTCTATATGTGTAGCTAAACCTAAACTTATAGATACGCATAGCATGATTTATATAACAGTGTAACTTATATTACTTATCCACCCTATAACAGTAGCTCCTTCCCATGCAACATGACACGCCCCACAGGTAACCTTATAAGAGCGTATCCTTGGTACTCGAATGTGGCACTGTAAGCAACATTGCCAACCAAGGAGATGAGAGGCAACCGAGGAAGTATTGGAGAGAGACTCCGAGGTTATTCCGTAGCTGCCTGCATTGAACAAGGCTTTATAACCACATGCGACATATATTGCAGAAATCTTGGTACCAATTCTGTAGCCTATGCGTGCCTTTCGCGTGGTTTTAGTGTCGCGGATCTCAGGCTTCTAATACATATGGGGTATTCCGTACAACACGCGTAACCGCGGGATAACCATCAACAATCACAGGGGGTAACTTTCGCTCAGAGTGTGTCTCCAACCATTGTACTGTACCAAGGTCAGCTAGATTATAATCTGCGGTCTGTCCGATTTGTTGAGTTGCTATTCGCCTGGCTGTGCGACATGGATCGGCAATCTAACGTTACAAGGCAAGGACGACTAAGACCACAAACGCAGGGGTGTCGTTTTTCAGTGGCTTTCATTCGCTCCGGCAATCTGCGGGTGGCTGGCTCGGGACTTCGGAATGGAGAGGAGTATGAGCGCCACAAGAGCTTCTTAATTTCACCAAGAATATTGTCTCGGCGGGAAAGCTTTTAATAGACTTCTGTCGACATCAGTCAGTATGGTAGTATCCCGTTCTGACCGCTCGTGCAATCATTTACAGGTGCCAGTTAGGCCAACAGCTAAGACACACGACTCCGAATCCGTCAACTTGATTTTCCCTGCACGAGCGTCCACACAGGTAAGCAATGACGATAATGTAACAGGGGTGAGCGGCGTGAACGGCACAAAGGATTCCACTAGTGCTCGTACCCCATACCATAGCAGCAACAACAGCAAGAAAGATGTGGGGATATCTCCACAATATGTCAACACGCGTTCGTGTCAGCGCAAATCTTCTCCATTCTTAAGCATAGGAGATGGTGAGATTGGGGAACGGGGACTGGGGTTCTGAAATGAGGGGTAACAGGTAAGAAATGGGGGTGGAGCTCCCGTTTATATGGGCCTCGCTGCCCCCCAAGATGCCAATGTTCTTGCTTTCATCTTCCACGTTTCTCGAGCAGTGCAACAATGGCCGAACCTAAAGCAGTTGTGCCTCCTGTCGAGGCTACCAACAAGTGAGAGCTTCATAGTTCCTCACAATATTATACTGAAGCTAACCATTTCCTAGCAATGAAGCTGGGTACAACCCGAACCACGTTGACCTAAACTCGAACATTTCCGGCAGGTAAGTTTCGCGAAGCATCCGCTAAAAGGCTTGTGTTGACGAAAAATAGAATAGAGAATCCACTTGCTGGAATCCCTCGCGATGTTCTCCTCTCAGAAGTGGAGGAGTTCGCAGAGGAAAAAGCCCTCACTGAGCATGTCGCTCTCCTCAAAAAGGGTGCTCTCGTTGCTCAAGATCCTCTCAACTATGAGGATATCACAGGCGAACACAGTTTAACTGACTCAGAGATTGAGGATCTGCGCAATGAGATCCTGCATAAGTGGCGCCACCCTCTAACGCTTTATCTAACCATCCTCCTTTGTTCAGTCGGTGCAGCTGTCCAAGGTTGGGATCAAACCGGCTCTAATGGAGCTAATTTGTCATTCCCAGAGGTTTTTAACATTGGGAGTGATGACACTTCGGATGTATTGCTTGTCGGCCTTGTGAACTCAGCGACATACATCGGCGCATCTCTCATCGGGTGCTGGATTTCGGATCCCTTGAACTTTTACTTTGGTCGCCGTGGCACAATCTTCTTCTCCGGCGTTTTCTGCTTTCTCCCGGTTATTGGCTCTGCATTCGCACAGACTTGGGGGGAGCTCTTCGCCTGCCGTATCCTAATGGGAATCGGAATGGGCTCAAAAGGCTCAACTATCCCAATCTTTGCTGCTGAGAACGCACCTGCTACTATCCGTGGTGCTTTAGTGATGAGCTGGCAGTTATGGACAGCCTTTGGTATCTTCCTGGGATACTCTGCCAATCTTGCCGTTGCTAAAGTTGGAAAGAACGCGTGGAGACTTCAACTTGGGTCAGCTATGATCCCAGCTATTCCTCTCCTCCTCGGCGTCTACTTCTGCCCCGAATCACCACGTTGGTTAATGAGTGCGTATCTCCAACTACTCTTGACTTGGTAATTAATGCTAACTCTGAGAATCAAGAGAAGAATAGATACCCACAGGCAATGGCGTCTCTATTGCGACTCCGTAATAGCCCCCTACAAGCAGCCCGTGATCTTTATTACATCCACAAGCAGCTCGAAGTTGAATCGTCCATCGTTGGAAAGAGTAACTATGCAACCCGATTTATCGAGCTCTTCACCATTCCTCGTGTTCGCCGCGCTACCCTTGCCTCTTTCACTGTCATGATCGCCCAGCAAATGTGCGGTATCAACATCATTGCATTCTACTCGTCCACTATTTTTGCGAACTCTGGCTTTGACCACTACCAAGCACTGTGGGCCTCGTGGGGCTTCGGACTTATCAACTTCCTCTTTGCATTCCCTGCGCTCTGGACCATCGACACCTTTGGACGACGAGCACTGCTCCTCTTCACGTTTCCTAATATGGCGTGGACCCTGCTAGCTGCTGGACTCTGTGCATTGATTAACGAACACTATAAAATCCACTTAGCGTTGGTAGCACTGTTCATCTATCTCTTTGCCATGTTCTACTCCCCAGGTGAAGGTCCTGTACCATTCGCATACTCGGCTGAAGTCTTCCCGCTTTCCCACCGCGAGATTGGAATGGGCTGGGCAGTGTCAACCTGCTTTTTCTGGGCTGCTATTCTTTCAATCTTCTTGCCACTCATGTTGGTAGCTATGTCTCCCACTGTAAGTTTGCACCAAATTCAACCCCAATTTCACGAACTTCCTGCTAACTCATCTGAAAAGGGCGTATTCTGCTTCTACGCGGGAACTAACGTGATTGCCTTGGTCATGATATTCCTCTGGGTCCCTGAGACCAAACAACGCACCCTGGAAGAGTTGGACTACATCTTCGCCGTCCCTACCCGCACGCACATGCACTACCAGATCAACAAGGCCCTTCCATACTTCATCCAGAGATGGGTCTTCTTCCGCAAAGACGCCGTCCTCGAACCTCTCTATAAATTCGATAGTGCCGGAGCGACCGACAAATCTAGAATTGCGGATATGCATGCAAATGATCTCCGACGCGCCGAGCTGCGCAAGGATAACAGTGCCTCCGATGATAACGTGGAGAAGGCTGGGAACCCTAATGGAGGTTCGGGCGAGATAGTCGAGAAGATTTAAGAATACTCTTCATACTAGAAATTGACAGGGCACACACGAGATATAGTGATGGCTAGAGATAGATCAATGGGGTTGTTGTCTGGAACTATTTATATCGTTTTATCCCTAGTAGTCGTCGGTTAGATGTAGTAGCAGCTTCGAATAGAATTCCATAAATATATATTGGCTCTTTATGTCGCTTTAAGTCTTAGAGGGTTTGGTATGCTTGAGAATGTTGGAAAAATAGAACTCTCAACAATAACTGTATAAGGAGTCAGAAAAATTTCTCAATTTTGACAAGGAAGCTATTGGGTATTCTTCCTTCACATTGCCCCAAACAAAGCATGCGACTGCTCTAGAGAACTTAGCTATAAACTTCAGGGCTCAGGCTATGAGTAAAAAGGATGATATTAGAGTCATGAGTCAACACCTGATAGTGGCTCGAAAAAGATTCGAGCGGCACGATTGCTAGCGCGTATGAGAACTATGCTCATGGTAACTTTGGTTTACTTATTGAATTCTAGTGCCTATCTATATGCGAAGTAAAAGTTGTATCCTATGCTCAGAAAGCTGCTAGTATGTAATTTCCGACGCTATAATTTCGAGAGTGGTAAATGCGATCAACGGCTGACGATCTCATCTAGCGGAACACAGGGGAAGCGATCATCGGTACCGTATTTGTCTTCATCGATCCAGTTTTGAAATGCTGTCTTGGTATCGCACACTGGAATGCCCACAACACCTGGTGTGCGAATACCTAAGTCATACAGGCTGCTCACCGTCTTAGTGTCGTTTGGGTCGGCTAATGCCCAGCCATTCTTATCCCCATTATTATGGTATCCATTGACGCCGCTAAAAAACAAGATGTTAGATACTGTGCTATGCAGATAGTCCACAAAGGAAAGGATTAACTCACCCTACCACAAAATCCTCCAGCGTAACGCCGCCCCAAAGTGTTCCATCTAGTTTAGCAAGGCCAGCTGGTGCCGAATAATAATTATGCTCGCAATGTCCATCACGGCCAGTTGTGCAATCGGCGGCAGTTCCCTTTAGAACGACAAGGTAATAGAGCTTGTCGCCGGCACATGCCCAAGTTTTGTCCGCAACATCCTTTTCGAGATAATCAATGGTAGGATCGACGGTGCCACAAGGAACACCAGCATCGAGGATGAACGGTTTTTGTTTCGACAGCTGCCATGCGCTGGGGATGAGACGGGCAAATAAAGCTCTTTCCAGGTAAGTGAGGATATCCTGGTCGGATAGCAGACCAGGACTCCCTATCATTGCGCCGTCGGCTATCATGTCCCCTAGCATTTTGATCGATTCCTTACTACCATCAAAGAGCTTTTGGTTAAGAGCATCTGCAGTATATTGCCATCTCTTCGAAACTTGGCTCAATTGCTCCAATACTGTGTCTTTCTGCGCAATGGCAGCCCCACTCCGGGGTGTTAGAACTGTAATAATTTATTGGGGCAAGAACAAAACTTACGCAACTTGGCCATCTTTAATGAGAGTCATGGAATTAGAAACCATACCGTTAACCGAGTCTTTAACTGTGCCCAAGGTGTTTGAGTTTTCTTTGAAGTATGGCATTCTCTTAAACCCTGAAATAGCTTCCGTTAGTCTATGTTCTGTAATCGATCGCATTACAGGAATTATTCATCCCCGGGGCTTGAAACAAGGTAGAAGAAGAGGTCCCACAAGAGTTCCACGTAGGTGCAGCTGCGAGAGCGAACCCCATAGATACTAAATCTATGGTGATCTTAAGCCAATCAGGGGTTGATTCCAGGGGTGCAAAGTCGGTTAGGAACTTCGAAATTTCGGTGTTAACTGTTACTTCCATGTGGTAAATAGCGTCGTAGAAGTTCAAGAGGGCCTAGGCACGCGAGAGTTAGCATTAAAAAGCTGAAAATATGAGGGGATTCCCCTCTATTCATTGCACATCCCTAGTGGCAACAATAAAAGCTTCTAGTAGGGCTAGAAAAGAAAGAAGTCGAGCTGGGTTGCTTCGGGATAGAATACTTACAGACTCAATGGTAGTTATAGAGTTGAGTATAAAATATGCTGCGGCACCAGTTCCTTTAAAGTCGTCGCAAGCATAAACGGTAGTGCACATGTTTTTGTCCGCTGTAATTTCACAATGTATACCCTCAGGTCCGTTGAAGAAGAAGCTGATAGTTTGTGAAAAGTTAAAACCACCCTCGTGTGGATTCGCCGTCCACGAATCTGTGGCATCTTTCCACGCAGCATCGGCTCCAAGTCCATACCAGCGATCTTTCGGGTTCTTCATCGCGTTCTTTACCCATTCATTTTCACAATTCAATGAACGCCAGTTAACGCCGTCCTTGCTTGGGTTTTGGTACTGGTTCTTATAACAGTCTGCGTCCGTTTTGGGGCATTCGTCTGCCGACTGGTATTTCTGTAGGTCGACTGCCCAATCTGTTGTGCCGCCGAGGTTTAGCTTCTTATATTGATTAGTGCGATCTGCTTTGGTTGCGTCGTCCATGTATGCAACCCATTGTATGCCATTGTATACAAGCATGTTAGAATGGCTTTCCTCGTCAAACCAGGTCTTGACGCTGTCGTCCCTTGCACTAAGGCTGCCGCCCTTTGAGATAATACTAGTAATCTCTGCATGTGATATATAGCCTGCGGTATCTGTGCATGGTCCCTTTTCGGCGGCGGATTCTGGTCCAACAAATGTGCATTCTACCCCAGTGCAACCAGCCTTTTCCATCTTAAACGAACGGCCATAACTGGCAACCCCAGTGACAATCTTAGCTGCAGGCACACCGGCCTTGGTTATCATTGAAAGTGAATTGAGTGTTTCGGTCAAATTAACATGTGATCGAAGACAGTTTCCGTTAGGGCAGTCTGGATTTGACCATTTGCTTCCATAATCCCATTGCCCGTGGAGGTCGTAAGTCATGTAGACGATATAATCAAGAACAGGGGCCATTTCTTTGATAGGGAATCCCTTCAAGTACCAGTACGATGCTGGCGCCGCAATAGAAAGTGACATCCCGTCTGAAAGACCATCGCGAACCATGTGTAGGAATTCCAAGTAGTTCGCCCCATCGTCTTTGCTTCCAGGGGGGATTCCTTTAATATCTGCACCGGGATATTCCCAGTCAAAGTCAACGCCGTCCAACTTGTTGTCTTTTATGAAGCTAACAACGTTGTTGGCAAAAGTTTGCCTGTTTTCCTTGGTGACAACGTTTCGGAAGATGGGATAAGAATCAGCATCCGTTGAGAATGACCACCCTCCAAAGGAGAGAATTTTCTTTGCTGTTGTTGACATCTTGATAAATTTATCGAATTGGGACTGAACTTTGCTGACATCAACTTTCCAATCTGTCGTAATCGTGGCGAAGGCAAAGTGAATATGACTGTAGGTCTCTGAGCCACCCGAGTTTATGTCGCTAACGTCCATTCTTAAACAGCTCCTGCCTTCTAAATTCCACGCTTCAAAGTATGCAAGGGTGATAAATGACGCAGGAGCTCCGCCATTGTTCACGATGTCGGTACCGCAGTGTGATATGCAGCCGTTTTTTCCGGGGGCGGAAGTCCCTGGGGCACCCGTTTTTGATTTTGATATGGTGCAGAAATCTGAGGTTGTACCACATTGACCCCAAATATTGCAGCATGCATTAAGTGGGCATGGGTTTAGGTCAGCTAGCTTTGTCCCATCTGTAGGCGCCTTTGTGTCTGGTTTCTGCGGCCCACATATAGCGTTGGACATTGGTGCGGGCATTGGCGGGTCACCCGTACTAAGGCACATGTTAACACCCTGATTAAGGGGGTCGCAACCAGTCCAGCCCCAGGTATTCTTGTTGAATTCCTCGATTTTTTCGGCAGTAAGGCTGTTCGCGGCGGCTAGCTTAGAACAGTTATCGTCGGCCTGAACAACGTATGAGAAACAGCTTCCATCCGCTTTGGGTTTTGGACTTTTGTCTGGCACGGTGCCAGCTGAGCAACAAACCCACTGGCCAGGCATAAGATTGGCACATAAGCCAGATGCGGAATTATACTTGGTGAAATCAGCGCCGGAGATGCCGCAATTGGTGGCCAAGACGGGGCAAGTATTTCCAGACTGCACTTGGATTGCCTTACAGTCGCCTCGTTTTGAGTTGACATGGGCCTCAGTAGTAGATAACGTGCTATTGCCATTTTCTATGTGAGTGGGCTTTTTCATCAAAATGTTGACATTCGTACGGGTCTCCTTTCCCTCATATCCCGTAGCACATTCCGCATCGCTCCAGCTTCGAACGGCATTCTGAATAGACGCAAGGTTCGATACTGAGTCAAGAACAACACCAAATACAGCGGTTGAGTCGCGGTCGGTACCGCAAAGTTGTAACAAGGATTTGGTGATTACCGTTTGGCTTTGAACGTTGTCTATGAGTTTTTGGATAAGAGTGCTCGCTGCATCGTGGTTCTGAATGCCCGAGCCAAGGTAGATTCCAACTCCAGCGGTTCTAGAGTATCCAAAAGCCACAGGTTTGCTGGAATCACTGTTGCCGAGATAGTCCTGGAGATGCTCAATAGCTTCGAGAGCATCCTCCTTGCTGATAACAACATCAGAGGTGTCGGTTGTTACTAATTGTACTTCTCCTTCAGACTGATAGGATTTGACAGTGGCTGTTGCAACTTTGCTGAGGGCTTGCGGAACATCTTTGGTGGTACAGGCGTGTATTGGTGAATGGCTATCAGGGTCGTCGATAGGGTTGTAAATGGCAAAGTTTAACAGCATAGTCTGGTTACACCATGGTAAATGTTTCACGTTGTCGTATACGGTCCAGCTGTTTGGATCAGCGCCAGCGACGCAGGGCTCTGGGCAGTGGTCAACGGCCGAGTAGAAGGCTGCGCCCTCGACTAAGGTGATGAGTGCTGCGAAAGCGGCGGCCCCTCTCGCGGTCGCACGTAGTGACACCATTCTCGGCAGGTAACGACTGCTGAATGATAAACCAAATGAGACAGTCTGAGCATGAGTTGGGCGTACACGCCCTCCCAGCTTATATATATACACATCCTAAGATTTGAGAAATCCCCCAGAGGAGCACGTGGCAAGGAAAAAGAAAGGATTCTCATTTCTCTACCATCTCGAGGCCGCCGAAGGAATGCCTCAGCCATGGGTAGTTAGTTGTTAGGGATCCGCTCCGTACAGCCTATGGAGTTTCAACGTGCGTGGTGAAGCTTCAAAGAATTGGTGCGTAAACTCATTCTTGCTAGCTGTCGGCCGAAGCTCGGCTGGATTAGGCAGGGGTAGCAAGGTATATTAAGAATGATGCCTCCGTTCAAGACATTTTAAGGCTCTGAGGCTAAATTGCCACGTTCAGGGGCATCGACGAATGATAAGTGCCCCTTCCACCTTGTGGTCGACAGCAACAAAGCTTGTTAAGTGATTGTTCACTGTAATGTATCTGTCATTGGAAGGGGAAGCTTGTAATTCCTAGCGCAATTTTGGTGGGGTCACAATCGTAGATCAGAGCCGCACTCAGCACAGTAGGAGCACCAAGTTTCCATTATGAGTGTGGCGGTTCAAGTGAAGGAACAATACCTTGTCGTCGCAATAGACTTACTACTTATTAGCGTTGAAATTCGCCAACGGCCGCAATCCTACAGTGATCCTTCAGTGTCAACCTAGCAATGCACCTCGGTCCAGGAAATATCCCCATAGGTATTGAGTATTTCCCCGCGAGGGCCTTCCTAAGCCCATCCTAATCCAGTGCTGCGTTTCTTACCTTAATTGATTAATTGAAGATGAATAGTTTCGGCACTGCAAGATACTATCAGTATGGCAATTAAGTTAATCACTTAATGGCCTATGGGGTGCTGCTGCGACCTCCGATCCCCTGATCCAAACAAGAAATCTAGACAAGCCGGACAAGCCGGATATTGTCTCAAAGAGCCTTGTCTATGTTTTGTTATTCTGTTTTGTTCTACGTTCGAAGGAATACTACGTAGCATGGAATTCGTATGGGACTGTGACAAGGGCTAGAATCCTCCGAAAGAGTGGTAAATTGATATTGGGTTGTGACAGTGGACTAGTGCCAAATCTGGTATTCCGCGTAAACGGTTCAAAGCCATGCCCGAAACGGTGTACCGCGAAATCGAGTACCGCGAAACAGTTTCATCAACAAACTTCGTATGTTATCGTCTTCTTTGGTCTCATATTGTGATAAGTTTGATCCCATCGATTCTAACTTCAGTTTAAAGATTTATCTTCAGGTATTATACATGTAGAGCGAGGGAATTGACGAATAATACTAAACTTTCTATCACGTGCTCACGATCTAAAAAAACGTGACATTCTGTACATATACAACGAGGTCATCGTTGGCATTCACATCAATGATATCATCACCCTAATCACTCCGTCACTACTATAATATCCACTTCACGTGCCAAAACCTAATGCCTCGTCCGCGAAGATGTTCCTCTCCCTCCACCGTGCCTTGACGCACAGCCTCGATCGCAATATTATCGCGACTTTAAATGCTAGAAGAAGAACACTGCATTCCTCCCGCACCATGGCTGAAGGGAAGAAGACGACGCCGAAAATGAGGCAGCGGGATATTGTGTCAAGCTTTTTATGTGCGCCACCAGAGGAGGAGGGCGGACAGCATCGGTTCGTGCTGTTTAAGAGAAGTCAGGAAGTTTCTTCTTATCGGTAGGATGCCTTTCTAGTTGCAATTATCATTCTGAGCGGACATTGTGATATTCCCATCTTGTTTCCTGTTATACAGATAAAAATACATGTCTACCCTGCCACCCCCACGCTCCTCCCAATAAACTGCCTAGTGTATAGCCATATCTAACGCACATCAGCGGTAAATGGGCCGTCTGCTCCGGCACCATTGAGCCCACAGACGCCAGCCCCCTTGCAGCTGCCCTCCGCGAAATCGCTGAGGAAACCCAGCTCAAACCCCCAGATATCACCCTACTTCGCCGCGGTCGGCCTTTTACTCTCCGCGACGAAACCATTAGCACAGATTGGACTATCCACCCCTTCGCCTTCCTCCTCGCCTCCCCCTCCACTCCTATTACCATAGACTTCGAACACACCGAATACACCTTCGTAACGCCCTCTGAGCTCTCCCAGTACGATACGGTTCCAGCCCTCGCAGACACGACTCTCCGCGTCTTACCTGGCGCGGAAGTTGAAGACGCCCTCCGAACCCTCCGCAATGACCACACCTCCGGCGCCACCGCCCTAGCCACCCTCGCCGTGCTCACCCTCCGCCGCGCCCTCCTTCCTCCTCTCTCCACCACCTCAAGCACTGCAGTCCAATGGCGCGCAACCCGCCTCCTAGCCTGGACACTCGCCAAATCCGCTCGACCTGCCATGGCGCCCGCGATCGAAGCCGCCGTCTTCGGGACGCTCGAGCGGATCGCACATTCCATTGGTGGGATGGGGGACGAGGAGCATATCAAGATGGGGCTTGATACGCTGCCGATAGAGGGATTTAGAAAAATAGCTACCAAGGCAGTCGAGGATGTGTTAGAGGCGAGGGAGACGGCAGTGGTAAAACTCGCGTCGAACTTCACGGCCTGTGTGCAGCATAGTGCAGGGTACCAAGCTGCGTTTACGGAGGAACGGCCGGTAACACTGGTTATACTATCGGCGTCGGCGAGTGTAGCGGCTTGCGTAGCGGACTTGGCGCGTGCCTCGGCGGCGACGAAGATGGGGGTTAGGGTTCTGGTGTTAGAATCACGGCCAGGGTTTGAGGGCGTTGAGATTGCAAGAGCGGTGCTGGACTTGGTGGGTTCTGACGCGGCGGTGGAGGTTCAGATCTTGACGGATGCTGGAGTGGGTTGGGCGGTGGGGCAGGCAGATTTTGTGGTACTGGGTGCGGATCGGGTGACGGGGGAAGGAGACGTGAGTAATAAGACGGGATCTCTTGCCGCGGCTGGGTTGGCACCGACGGTGGGGAATGGATGCAAGGTTGTGGTTGTGTGCTGTGAGGAGAAGATTGTGGGGGATGGTGGAGGTGGGGTTGGGTTGGCGGAAGCGGAAGCGCAAGGTGGAGAGGAGAATGAGGCGTCAGAGGTGACAGCGGCATGGCCGGCGAGGGCAAAGGAGGTGGGGGAGCTAGAGGGTGTTACCGTACGGAATCCTTACTTTGAGTGGGTGCCGAGCCGGCTTGTAGATGTGTATGTGACGGAGGCTGGGGAGGTTGGGGTAGAGGGGTTGAAGAGGGTGGCACGGGAGAGGGAGGAGTTAGAGGAGCGGCTATTTGATGGTATATAGAGCGACTGATGCTATATGAGGTTGAAGGTTGCTAATCGAATTGGTCCGTTACCCAACCACAGACTAAATCCCAATATTTCTCTCTTAATATTTGGCTCTTTATCACATCGTACACCATACTAAGCAATTCAGTTCTTTCCTAGCCGTAGCCTGTAGGCAATCAGCTCCTTACTCCGGCTCACTTATATCTAATTCCTGGCTCATTTCCTAATCACTTCCTCCCCTCAACCATCATCACATGATACCCAAACCCAGTCTTCGCCTCCCCCCACTTCGGATTCCCCACTGTGCTGGCCTCGAGCTCAAAAGCCACAGCCTCGAAGATAGGGTCTAGGTCGCCCCGTCGTTTCCAACCCAATGCACCACCTGAGGTTGTTAGTATAAGTACTGCACCTTGTCCATGGTACTTTTCCTGGTGCTACACCACGATATCATTGTCACCGCCCGCTGGCCTGAGCTACCCGTGCATATCTGCACGTGCTAGGAGAGAGGAAACGCAAGTAAGGAACGAAAAAGGGGGAAAGAATTAAATGAAGGAGATAAAAACTACACACCTGCTCTCGCCTTGTCCTCGCTCATCTCTCTCGCTACCTCGTCGAACTTGGCTCCATCGCGTAGCTTCGCAACGACTTCCTCCTTGCGGGCGTGCTTCTCGCACAGGATATGTCGGACATTGATCTGCTGTGCGCCCTTGACCTTGGCTCCTCCCTTGTCGTCGTCGCCCTTGCCAGCATCTTTCCCCTTGCCTTTTCCCTTCCCCGCACCTGCGCCACCCGCGGTCTTGTCTTTCCCCTTTGGTGCCATGCTGGTTGCCGTTCTGATCACTCTGATCACCTCGCGGTCACCTTCCTTGCTCTGATCACCTTCCCGTTCTCCCCGCCGGCCACCTTCCCCTTCTTTCCCTCAGGTCACGTTCTCTGCTTCCCGTTTCACGACTGTTATCTGATCACACTCCTTCACGGTTGTGCCTTCTCTTCTCGTACAGAGTATGTAAGTATTACCTGATAAACTTGCTCTAGGTCGCTATAATTCGCTATAAGCCACTGGCTGCTCCTTCCCTCCTTCGCTCATTCACACGTCGACAGCGGGGTTCTAGCCAATCCAATCCACCCCACTTACGTACACTCTAGATAAGAATCACGTGGATATACAAAAAGTACTTGTCAAGGGTCGCTATTCCGCATATTCCTCCGGATCACGGAAGAACGGAAAAACATGGGAAACGCCGGGAACCATCGGGTGTGACGTCGTGTGGAGTGTGGATGGACTCGATTACTGGATGAGATTTGTTGTGGATGGCGTGGATTTATCTGTGGATGGTCACATCTCGTCACATCTGCTGGATCGAGATTGAAACTGTGGATGAGACTTTGTGGACTTCGGCCCCCGGCGTTGATCCGTGCCGATGTCGCCAGTAATCAGTTTGCCCTTGTGGCCAATCAACATGGCCAATTCTGATCAAAATTGTGGAAAGTGGCAATCGAGGCGGTGGAGAATGTTTGGGCGGTGGGAAATGGCGGAAGGGACGATGGACAAGCTAGGGATGAGACCACGAGGAGGGGCTAGACAAAGACCAGGTGAGAAGGTGGAGGGAAGTGTTTCGATGCTTCGGTTTGCTTGATCTTCATTTATATCTATAAAGGGATATATCTTCAAGCCTTGGTATTGCCATTCACCATATTACTCACGACTATTAACGACTTTATCAACGACTCCACGATATTAGTGGCCGATAACCACTCAACGGCAGCACCACAAACCGAGGTGGCGAACGACATCTGAACAGATCAGCAAGACGCCTCAATACCTCAAGAACAATCACAACATGGCTCCCGGCCTCACCATCCACGATAGCCCCCCTCTCTCCAGCACTACCTCCAAGCTCACATCTCCCCCGACTACCTCCCTCTCGCCAACCCCCTCCTCTCCTGCCTCCTCCCCAAATACAACTTCTTCCACCACCTCGGCACCAGCTACGACCAAGCATGCTCCACGCCCTTCCAACGCCTTTGAAGACCTTGTCGACTCGCTGACGGCCATACTGGGCCCGACGTCCGGCTTGACGAGCGAGGGTGTTGATGTCGATGCGCTGACGAGGCTGATGGCGGAATATGAAAGTAAGGAGGAGGACTGGGGGAGGTACGCGCTGGGAGATCCATCGAGGGGATATACGAGGAATTTAGTAGACGTAGGGAATGGGAAGAGCAACCTAGTATGTGGTTCCGTGTGCCTCGTTTGTTCGTTTGGTTGGGTGGGATCAGGAAGCAAATAAGGCTCGTCTAGAGATACTCGCTAACGCTTCAACAGCTCATCCTCGTCTGGTCCCCCAACAAGGGCAGCCTCATTCACGACCACGCAGATGCACACTGCCTTATGCGCATCCTCTCCGGCACGCTGCGCGAAACCCGCTACGCTACACCTCCATCACCCGCCTCCGCACCCCCCACTATCCTCAAAGAGACCATATACTCCGCAGGTCAGGTCACCTACATGTCTGACTCCCTCGGCGTGCACAAGATCTCGAACCCGGACCCGGAACGGATGGCCGTGAGTTTACACCTCTATACCCCCCCGAATGCTGCGAGAGAGGGATGCCATGTTTGGGATGAACGTGGTGGGGGGAGGAGCCACGTGAGGCAAAATAATTATTTCTCGGTCATGGGCGTGAAGGGAGGCAGGGTAGAGGACCTTTTGTGAGAGATTCGTGAATGCTTATAGTCTCAGAGTTCCATGAGGTTCTATTAGTGTTTTAATGGTTTGTGAGGGTAGATGGGGTTCGGGAGCGGGATAGGTTGTAGAATTAGATAGCTTTTAATGACATCATCCTCACGCGTGGGCTCCCTCTACTGCTTCAACCACAATCGTCACTCTCTGACTTGGAGAATTAAAACACTAATATCGCACGAAGAATCTACTATGCTATGTCAGAGTGATCGTTCAATTCTGCAATTGAAAGGCAGACTGTTTACTATCGAGCTCCCAATTCCCAACACCCTCTTAAGACATTCCGGATTTGATACAAGGTCTCACATCCACTTCCACGTATATACCAGCAAGACAAGCACCCCCACTACCCACACCGATACAAAACACCCAAAATCTACGCCAGAATGTGGCCCTTGTCGAGAAGCCACAGCTCCAAAGGAAGAGGTTCCTCCAAAGCAAACGGCTCCTCCAAAAATATCCCCCAGCCCACCTCGAAACCAAGTGGCTCTAATATCTCCATGCCGTTCCATCCTTCATCTAGGAGACCAAGCACATCCTCCGGGGGTCCTATCCCACGAACAACCACTCCGACCCAGACTACACCCGGTAGGACACCTTCGCCAACATCGCAAGCCCCAGTGCCATCCCTACAACAGCAACATCAGGAGGAGCAACAGCTCCAAGCAGAACGACCCCGCCCCCATACGCCCCCCAAGAAAAGAGCCAGTGGCGCCTCGACCGCCTCCAAGCGATCTTCTGGTCAAATAACGCCCTCGTCAGCAAAGGGACACGGCTACACGACCAGCGCCGGAAGTGGGACCAGCCTCCCTGGATTCGGACGCTGGGGCCGTCGTAGCTTACCGTCTCCGCCTGACTCCGTCGCCGGGAATACGGATATTAACGCAATGCAGCCGGAAGAACGCCGTAGCTGGGGCGCAGCAGGGACGGGGGGGTTGGGTGCGATGAATGGGGTGGGGCCGCCGAGCGAGCAAAGACGGAGTTGGGGGGCGGGAGAAGCGGGAGAGAAAGGGTTTGGGAGGGTGGCGTCGAGGATTAAGGCTGCTGTGCTCAGGGGAAAGGAGGAGGGGGGGGATAAGGTGGGGAGGAAAAGGAAGGGAGGGAGCGCGGAGGGGAGTTTGGGGGGGAGTAAGGTGGCAAGTGCGTCGGGGAGTAAAGTGGCAAGTCAGGTTGGAAGTGCTGTTGGGAGCAAAGTTGGAAGTGTGAATGGACGGGCAGAGGAGGGGGAGGGAAAGAATGGTGGAAGTCCTGGGGCAGGGTCGCCGGCGATTTCACCTGCTGATAGTGATGGTGAGGCGCCGAAGCCCGGGTGGGGTGATAGGGTTAAAGGGCGGCGGAAACGGAGTCAGCGATGGCGGGCGAAGAAGGTTGATGAAGATACAATGCCACCCGGAATGGTGACTGCTGTAGAAGGAGGGAGAGATAGGCCGTGGGGACGGCGGGCGATCTGGCGGAAGGGGGATATCGAGAAGGATGAGGAAGGGGAGAAAAAGAAGAAGGGTGCAGGGTTTGTTACGATGATGGATGCCAGTCCCGCGCCAATCAGGTTGCCGAGTTATGAGAAACTAGCGAAGAAGGTGGAGGAAAAGCGGGAGAAGGAGGAAACAGAGGAAGAGAAAGAGGAGGAAAAGGGGGTGGAGGAGGAAGACTTAGAGGACGAATTGGAGGAAGAAATCGAAGAGGGAGCTGAGGAGGACGAGTGGGACGAGGATAGTTTGTTGCGACTGTCCGACTGGTGGAGGCAGATGCTTGGAAAGGGTAAAGATCCTACCTGGCAGGAACTGGACATGATGTACGCCTTCTTGAGCGACCTTTACGAAGAGGAGACTCCCTCTTTAGAGATGATCCTGACTACGCGATTGCATAAGTTACTCGAGGCGCTAATCAAGGCGGCCGGCGAACAGGGGCTGCGATACGAGGGGAAGAGATTCCGCAAGGTCGCGCACAAGGCGACTGAAATAAGGGACAAGTGGATGAATGACATGGACGGCGAGCTATACAATATGAGGGCTGAGCGGCGGGAGATGCTGAAGGGCGAGAATGGGAGACTTTCTAGGGTTTATATGCGCCCGGCGGATGAGCATAGTTCGCGGTGGGTGGTCGAAGGGCAGTGTGTGGAGGAGGGCGTCGAATTCGAACCCGGAATGTGAGTTGCAACCCAACCTTCAGTGAGAAGACAACAGCAGCTAACTAAATAGGTGGTGGCTCAATGACGCGTGCGCCGAACGTGATGGTATGTTAACGGACACTCGCGGCAATGTATCAGTGTCACCGCAAGCGATTCCCGTAGTGACGCTGGCATTTGGTGAGGAGATGCCGACACAAAAGCCGACAGTCACGAGGTTCACCCATAGTGGCCGCATCGAGACAGCTATGCTTCCGCTGTTGCTCGCGCTGGATAAGCGCGTGCAGGTGCTCCGGCGGTATAGCCTCAAGTCGCGGTTGGCTCCCGAGGCGGGGCTACGGTATGATGGGTTCTATGATATTGTCCTATATAGCTTTCAACGATTGTCATGGGACGAGAGTATTTTCAGGGTAGTGATTGAGTTTGAGAGGTGCATGGGGCAGAGACCGATGGAGGCGGTGTTGGCCGTACCAACACCAAGTATGCTGGATGATTGGGAAATTTATTTGGAGGTCAAAGCTGATAGCGTGAGGCGGAGCATTGGCGAAGCGTGGTATCGGGAGAGTTTGAGTAAGGAGAGAGAGGAGGAGAGAGATCGGCTAAGTTGGCATCAAGTACGCGCCGACGAAGATGCGAGAAGGGCGGAGGAGGATAGGAGGAGGGAGGCGGAGGAGGAGCGGCGGGCACAGGAAGATGCGAGGAGGGCGCTGGAGGACGAGAAGAGAGAGGCTCGAATGAAAAAGGCGGAGCGGGAGCTACAATATTTGGAGCAGCAGGAGAAGATGGGCGTGGAAGACGAGGATGAGGACAGTAAAAGCGAAAGAGACTAGAGACTAGAAAGTGTAAAAATAAGCTTTGTGGGTAGGAAGAAAGTGGTCCGATTGGTAGCAAAAATATCCAGCGGATGTAATATATTGTACAAAAAGAAACCTTAGTTATTATTGGTTACAAGACCTAAATAGCAACACTTTCCGACAGGCTTCCTCGTGGTCTGAATAAACGCTGATACAGTCTTCTGTCAGGAGGTGTGTTTGAACAACGGAATTGATGACATGGCTGCCCCTACCAACCAATACTATAGCTAATTAGGATTGGGGCTGGGCTTTCTCTCTGTATTGAATACCTCGTAGGGAAATGATTCTGTATATTGACAGAATGTTTTTTAATCTTTAACAAAAAGGTGGCAGGAGGGTGTCCAGTCGCCGATCTCCCGTAGTGTTTACCCCACATCTCGGCTGACGCAGAGAAAAATCATAAATCGACGCTAGTACCAAACGGTGCTCCAACGACCAGCAACTTGAGTCTATGTGGCTCATCAGAGGCGCTCAATCACTCACAAACGCACATTCCCGCACAGTCACTGGCATCTTTATTTGCTTAGCTGGGAAACTGACACGCGAGATAAATAGCCAACTCAAGATGGGTCACGGGGAAGGCGCGGCTAATGGGGCAGGCGAAGAGCATACGCGCAAACGGGTGAGGCTTGAGGACGGAGTGTCAACAGCAGCAACACCAACCATTGATTCTTCTGCAACACATACGACTATTAAAGAAGACATGGAGAAGAGCAAGATTGCTGAGTTGACTTCGAATGCTAGCCATAGCAGGGAGAGGGAGGTTGGGATCCTGCGATGGGTGAATGAGGAGAATGTCGGGTTTGAAGGTGTTCTGAAGCAGAGGTATGTTGAGAGCTAGTCTTTGGGTGGTTTCATCGCTTGAAGGGTTCCAATGCAATTTCTAAAGGGTTTCTATTATGGTCTTGGTGGTGCAAATATTTCAATCACGTGGGATGAACTGGTTCAGAATCAATACCTGTGGCACGGTCATTAATGCTGACCTATCTGTTTATCTGCCTGAGTCTATTGCTATTTCACTTACTAACTGTTAACAAGATATACGGACTTCCTTGTGAACGAGATCACACCCGATGGAAAGGTTATCCATCTCACCAACCTTTACCCTCCAAAGCAAAGCAAACAGCAACAAGCCAAACCTGCTCAGTCGCCAACGCCACAAGATCCAGTGAAGGCAGCTCAGCCTGTAGAATCTGTACCAGGCCCAACTGCAACTGTGGCCAATGAAGTGGCTCAAGCCACAGCACCTACAACAGTAGAGCAACCCAAAACCTCAGCTGCTCCACCGACCCCCGCCAGTACAGCAGCTGTCGCAGACTCGTTTGCTCTGGGATCAGAAGATGGAGTGCTGCTTGACAATTATTTTGGTGCCAATGTCAGGGAGCAGATTGTCAAGATGTACAAGAAAATATTGGCGAAGCCGAACGAAAAGGCCGCCACTTACGGATCAGTTACCTCGGAGCCAATTCTGGACCGTGAACTTCGCACAAAGCTACACCAGGTACGAGGCTTCCCGAAAAACTTTAGATATGGAAACTAATAATGATACAGGATATGAGACGTATTTTCGACTCGAGACTAGAGACCAACACCGACAAGGATGGGTTCATCAGGATTTCTGCAGCACCAAAGGCTGGGCCCAACAGAGGCCCACGTGGCGCCCCGAACCAACAAACCCCACGCAACCAGCAGAAAGGCAAGCTTGGTTGGGCAGAACTCGGTGGTGAGCATCTCCACTTCTCCTTACTAAAGGAGAACAAGGACACCATGGAAGTCATCTCTTTCATATCGAGCCGCTTGGGCATGAAGCCTCGGTCTTTCGCGTTTGCCGGAACTAAGGATAGGCGTGGAGTTACTGTTCAGCGAGTCAGCGTCTTCCGCAAGAATGCTGAACAAATCTGTCATTTGAACAGAGATATGTGGGGCTCCAAAATCGGCGACTTCACATACGAGAAGCACGCACTTGAGCTTGGCGATCTTACCGGGAATGAGTTCCACATTACGCTTAGGGACTGTCAGTTTCCAGGTGCTAGTAGCCTAGATGACGAGAGTAAGCTTGCACTTGCCAACAAGGTTGTTGGTGGTGCTGTCGAATCTATCCAATCTCATGGGTTCCTCAACTACTACGGGCTTCAGCGATTTGGTACATATCTCATTGGCACAGACGAAATCGGTAAACTCATCCTCAAGAACGATTACAAGGGAGCTGTCGATGCTATTCTCAGCTACAGCCCAGAGTGTCTCTCTGCTGGTCAAGATCCAGATTTTGTCACATCGGACGGGAAACCCCTGTCCAGAGATGACATTGCGAGAGCAAAGGCAATTGACACCTTTAAGGCTTCAGGCCGCGCCAAGGAGGCTTTGGACAAGCTACCAAGAAAATTCAGTGCCGAGTCGACGATTATTCGCCATCTAGAACGCGGAGATAGAAAGAACGATTACATGGGCGCAATTCTGCAAATAAACAGAAATCTCAGACTGATGTATGTGCACGCTTACCAATCGCTAGTTTGGAATCACGCAGTCAGCGAGCGCTGGGTCCAATTTGGAGATAAGGTTGTAGAGGGGGATCTAGTCCTCGTAGAAGCCAATGCCGATAAGCCTGCAGTCGAGGAGCTTGATCAAAACGGCGAAGTCGTCGTTCTCCCGGCCGCAGATGACACAGCCGTGAGCACAGATGACATGTTCCAGCGTGCTCGCCCGCTATCTGCTGAAGAAGCCGCATCGGGGAAGTTTACAATCTTTGACATCGTCCTACCTACTCCTGGTTACGACATTGAGTATCCCATAAATGCCATCGGAGACTTCTACAAGACCTTCATGGGCTCAGAGCGTGGCGGTGGTCTCGACCCAGCGAACATGCGACGTCCGCAGAAGGATTTCTCGCTGAGTGGAAGTTACAGGAAGATTATGGGCACGGTTGGAAATGATGTCACGTATGAAGTGAAGGCGTATACTGAGGACAATGAGCAGATGGTGGAGACGGATCTAGATCGTATCAATAAGAGCCGCGGACAGCCTACCCGCAACGCCGAACCAAAGCATAGGTATGCGGGCAAGGAAATCTTTGGCAACACAGATGCCGTGGCTGGACGGAATGCCTGGGCTGAGTCAGCAAAGGCCATTGCAGACGGCGATAAAGCGCTTGGGGAAATCACACCCAATACCAGTAAATCCGATATTCCTACAGTCCATGAGACGTTCATTCAGAGGGATGGTGGAAATGGCGAGCAGACAGGAGTCAGAGAAACCGTTATGCTACCCGAGTCTACGACATCTAGTGCAGGTGATACTGCGTCAAGCGAGGGTCCGGCTGCAACTACTATTGCAGAATCCACAGATAAAAAGCGCGCAGCGGATGATATGACTGCAAATGACAACGAGGCTGCAGAAATCCGACGAAAGATTGCGGTTATTGTCAAGTTCCAGCTTGGGTCGAGCCAGTATGCGACTATGGCGTTGAGGGAGCTGATGAAGGAGGGAGGCGTAGTGACATATAAGCCAGACTTCAGCGGCGGGCGTTAAGATTAGATGTATTATACAATAGCAAAAAGTCAGGATATGACAGTGGATGGATGGTTACCAATGGAGTAGACTTAGGCATATACAAATGAAAGGGGTGGATTTGACACAAATTCACAAATTTAAACATTTTATAGACATAAATTTAGGAAAAAACGACGTTTATATTGAACTATTTGTATCTAGATCAAACGAGGAAACTTACTGTATCTAGGCTAAACGAGGAAACTTACATGCAAAAGCACTTGGTGGTTGGTTTGATCCCAAGCTTCTTCCTAATCCTCTCCTTCTCCCTTACAGTGTCCCTCCGACATCTCGCGCACTTAGTAAACTCGTTGAGATTCCGCATGCCACCTTTGCACCAGATGCTACGTTCGGCCATATTTGACCGCTCCTCGGCAAGTGTACACTTTCTGCGAGTAACTTTGACATGATTGCATAGTTGATGACAGATAGCTATCTGTATGCACATTGTGGATGATTGGGGCGGAAATGAAAATAACCAATTTGCTGCTTGAGTAGACTTACTGTGGATGGTTTTTCTGCGGTTGATGGATCTCTGTGTGTGTTGCGCGTTTGGATAGGAGAGGGTACATGGGATATGAGGTTACTTATATAGGCAAATCATGAATAAGTAATGGCATATTGTCCATGATAAAACAGCAACAAAGGAGATAGCCGTCATGAATAGAATCGTTCAAATACATCATTCGTTGTGCGAAGAATAAAGAGATCAATAAAGCAGAAGAGATTATTTCGGAACTCGTTTTCAAAGAAAGATAAAGACGTGAGGGTCTATTTCATGTGAATTTTCCGAGGTGGTTACCTAAAGGGTTGGTTCTCATTGACCCCGTTTTCTTACCGCCCAGGCTAAAGAAGCAAATATTCATCTATCAAAACAATAGCAGCTACAGCGCGTCCAGAACCTACTCCTCCAACCACATAAATGTGTCTAATAAACACCAAAAAGCAGAGGGGAATGTCAAAATAAGGTTTGGCGCCTGTCAATGCCAGGAAGGTTTAGCGGCCCCATTGTTCGGTTTCAGCCTTCGAATCACTGATACCATTTGAGCGGATTACTACATTGTGGCCTCCTCTCCTCCTTGTAGCTGAATTGGAATTCGGCTAGAACAATGCGCCCTCATATTACTGCGAATGAGCCATCGTCATTGGCCAGCTGTCTTCAAGAAGGACAGCTCTACCTCTTCATTGACTCGGTGCTTGAGGCGTCCCTTAGAATTTCAAAAAAGATGTGAACAATATGAAGTTATAATGCGGCTGGGATTCCAGCAATTTCCAATTATTATAGTATCTCCTGCTATTGGAAAGCTGGGGGAAATCTGGGGAGGGGCCAGGAAAAACAAATGCCGGCGATCACGGAGGGTCATCTCCCGCGATAAAAACGGGCAGGGCACTCACAGGGTTATTCTCGCACTATTCCATTGTAGCATCCATCACCGAACCTTCCAAGTGAATTTTAGACGGTAATCGCGCTTACATACTAGTATCGGGGCCTAATGCAATCCTACTGACAATACCGAGACGAAACCCCGCATTAGATGAGATTATGAGCATCCCCTATATGCACCTCAAGTACCCCACATAACTTTAGGATGCCAGATGCGACCGTATGGCACCATCTGTATGGATAAAAGCGATATGGCCTGTAGGTATGCTGTAAGCCCATGGATGGCCTTGCTGGAGCATCATCCGGGCAGTCGAATTTTCCGTCCCAGTATCGCACCAATGCGGACTGCAAGTGCTCTTATAAAAGCTCCTTGCCGAAGCCATTACAAAAAACACTCTCTTCAGGATTTTAGAAAGGGACTTTGAGCCTTTCTTTAAGCGCAAGGCATTTTGTTTAAATATGGCACCATCAATATCACTCGTAGCGGTATTTGCTCTCTGTGCCATCTTCGGCTTCGCACAAGGTGCAGATGTACCAACGCCAACTACGCCAGGCGCTTTGAAATTTCGCGACTATCCAGGGCAATCAACTAAGGTATATAATGCCTCTGCGGCGAAGACAACTCTCTCATATAAGTACACCAATGAAGAGCTAGCTATGCTATGGAACCAAGTTGGCAAGATCGAAGTAGGCCCGATTACAACAACAGTCTCTCCAACTCCTGAGCCAACAGCCTATGCAAGGCCGGGAATGTTTCACCCAGAGGTCTATTTTGTGCCCAGTTACTCGGCCGTCAACTAAATTTAATAGATCCCAACTTACGAACCAACCCTCAATGGCTCCAGGCTTCCGGACGATTTCATGTGGGGCATATCCGCCAGCTCCTATCAAATTGAAGGTGCCGCGAGAGACGAAGGAAAAGGGCCATCAATCTGGGATCTTATATCTCACCGCGGGTACGGCAGTGTCGCAGATAATACCACCGGCGATATTGTAGCACAGCATTACTACTTGTACAAGCAGGACTTGGCGCGCATCGCCAATCTAGGAATCCCATACTTTTCACCGTCTTTTTCATGGCCGCGGTTTTTCCCCTTCGGTGCCGCCGGGTCACCTGTCAACCAGGAGGGCGTTGCGCATTACGACGATGTCATCGCCAACATGATCGATTTAGGTATCACACCTGTGGTCACATTATTCCATTGGGATACTCCCTTGGCGCTTTTCAATGCCTACGGCGCCTGGACAAGCCCTGAAATCGTGGATGACTTTTTCAACTACGCCAAATTTGTGATTTCGCGCTATGATGATTATGTTCCGGTCTGGTTTACCTTTAACGAGCGTCAGTACTGCTCTCATTTCCCGAGATGTCTAGTGACTGATAAATTACACAGCCCAGTACTGTAATTGGCAATACGCATCATACCCCGCTGGTAGCGAGAAAGGAAATTACCCTGCATATCATGGTATCAATGGTGGCCTCGAAGCCCGCATCGCCTGCAGCCATTACACACTGCTCGCTCACGCCAAAGTTGCGAAGTGGTACCACGAAGAGTTCAAAGGCAAGGGACGCATCACCTTCAAAAACTCTGGAAACTACTATGCCCCGCTTAACAAATCTTCAGAAGGCGATATCGACGCTGTAGCCAGGCAATATGCATTCAGCTTGGGCTGGTTTGGCGGTCCTTGGTCGGATGGCGATTACCCTGATATGTTGAAGGAGACCCTTGGAGCCCTACTGCCAACTTTCACTAAGAAAGAAAAGGACATGATAAAGGGAAGTTGTGACTTCTATGCTATTGATGGATACACTGCATTCTTTGGCACGGAACTCGAGGGTGGCTCTGCCGCCTGCGCGGCAAACAGTTCTGATCCGTCGTTCCCCGAATGCGCAGGCAGTACACAATTGGACCCAAGCGGCTTTCCAATAGGGCCGCAAGCGGATGCCGGCGTTAGCTGGTTGACTTCAACACCAAAGGCCATGCGAGCTTTCCTAAATGTACTAACCAAAGAACTATTCCCCAGCGCTCCTGATATTGTTGTGTCGGAGTTTGGCTTTGCAGAGCCTGACGAAGGACTATCGTCGAACCTCGGGTCGATACTGTGGGATCTGAGACGCGCAGATTATATCCAGTCTACTTTAGATAATATCCTGGCGGCTAAAATTCAAGATGGTAAGATATTTCAGCAACCAAATGATCCACTCGTGGCATAAACTCATTCTTCTGCAGGAGTAAATGTGACGGGGGCCTTCGGTTGGTCAATTATCGATAATTACGAGTGTAAGTTCTCTCTCCTTCGCACATCAAGCCCCTTTCGTTCTTGTCCAACTAACGTCCGGATTCTTAGGGTTTGCTGGGTCAAGTGTCAAGTTCGGCTTGCAATATCTCAACTACGAGACTTTGGAGAGGGTCCCCAAAGCATCTGCATTCCAGTTTGTAGATTGGTTCAAGAAATATGGAGGGGCGAAACTCCCAGATAAAGCGTAAAGGGTATACGCATGGCCGGGAGTTATGGGAAGATACCACGGCGAAGAACCCGCTAATTGCTAATTGGGTAATACATAGCAGAGTACATACTAGACACTTAAAAACCCAACGCCGTTTATTTCAACAACAAACAAAGATATGGGTCGCCTACCCAACTGTTTGACATGCGGGTGCCTGGGGCCTGATAATTGGCCTACAGTGAATCCCAACATAAGAATGGGCTTGGGACTCGAAATACTCTTTCAAGTTAGGCATTCCTCTGTGGAGGATGTTTCCAGCCTGACGAAAAATAAGGAGGCCTAGAGCCGTATTTCTAAAAGTCGGGTATTGTTTTCCGAGCATTTATGATGTGAAAGTCTTGTTGTGCCACCAATGATACGACAAATCCGGCCGTGGAAGCGTCGATGACGTGAAATCTAACAGGACGACTGTGCTTTGGACGATCGGCATAAGACCCTGCACGGCGTCCTTGCCGGGGAAGATCTCTTGTGTGCCGGGGCGGAAAATAACCCCTGTCCCTGGCCCGGGGAGCAGTTCCGGTCGCCCCGTAGACCCCTAGACCCCAAATGATCGTTGGCCCTGTATGCAGTCCAACCATCCCGACAGCCTTGAATTGTGACAGGAAGACTTGAGACGGTGAAGGCTCCGGTCATATATCACCTTCGGTTCTCTCCTTGAATTTTATTACCTTGAAGATCTTCGATGCCGCGCAACGACAGTTTACACATATTCTCGGGCGTTTAAATGTTGCTCTATTAGCACCCATCTGCGTGCATTTATTCATATCCAAACACTTCCACAACGCTTTGGGAATCCGCATTGGGAATCACATCCCCCCTCCTCATAAACCTTTAAGGCTGACACCAACAAAGATTATTTTATTCACTTTAATCCTTGCCATAATAATTCTACCAAGGTTCGTCTTTATTCACTTCTCCCACTCAAAATATATTTAAGTCACTCCGTCACAATGGCCGCCTCCTCACCAAAGTTCGATTCCGACGAAGAGTTCCAAAACGCCATCATGGAGAGTGCAGGTATAAAAGGAACTTCAAGCTCTCCAGGCCCTGCCTACGCCAAGAACGACGCTCACATCAGCCTCGTCAAGACTAGCGATAACCCCGCGCCCTGGTGCGACGAATTTGAGAAAATGATATCAGGCATGGAGTACGTCGAGTCCCTCACTCGGTACCCCGCACTCACAACTGACAAAAAATAGTTTCGACGCCCGCAATGCCCCAGCAATGATGGAGCACAAATTTAAAATCATGCAGCTGCTGCGAAAGTTCAACGACCCCGCGCGTCTAGACGAACCCGGCATCACTCTTGCTAAACTCCGAAGCAGCGGCGCTGAGATACTCAAGCAAGCACTTGGAAAAATCGGAGAGAACTCCGTCGTCGAGACACCCTTGTATGCCATTTTTGGCTGCAACACTTTTATCGGCTCGACCGTATATGCAAACCATGGGTATGTTCAGTCCCGTCCCCCTCGTCAAAAACCAACACATGCCCCCACCCGGCCCCTCGAGCGGCCGCCACCACCAACACCGAGTCATCCAACAGCACAAACTAACACAGCACAGCCTCGCCATCCACGACTCGGCTCCCGTGACAATTGGCGACCGCTGCCACATCGCTCCCAACGTGACCATTATTACGGAAAGCCACGGCGTTGACGTGGCGCCGCGCCGTGCGGGGCTTCTCTACGCTCGTCCCGTCTCCATTGGCGACGACTGTTGGATCGGCACCAACGTCGTCATTCTGCCTGGTGTCACGATCGGGAAGGGCTGCACGATCGGGTCATGCGCCGTGGTATCGAAGAATATCCCCGACTTTTGTGTCGCAGCAGGGGTACCCGCCAGGGTCATCAAGGAGTTGGAGGATCCGGATGCGCTAGCGAATGGGTTCGAGGAGTAGCGGGGTAGTTGGATCCTAAGGCAAGGCTGGTGTTTGTTTTTGATTTTTGGGGCACTTTTTGTAATCGAGGCGCTGTTGGATGGGTTGTTTGGATGTTCCACTTTGTTGGAGCACGGATGGGAGAGCTGGAATGAAGTGTGGGCGGGATTATAGACAATATCGCTCGGGCGGAATTTTGCAGTCAATTTAATATATCGATGACTTTATATAAATCGGTTGGGCGTACATCGCTTCTGTCTTTCTATTCTCAAAAATATCCATCCCTTCGCTCCGTATCATATATAGACCTGGTCTGTCTCAGCCACCTGTGAGGCGTCGCAATATTCCCCTTCTGTGGAAGTATATTTTCCAGTCGCCACGTTCCTACATACAACCCCATAGCGATAGTGACATGTCATCTACCATTTCTCGGTAACAATTCCAGGGTCTCTTTTGCTTCTCGTTTAATATTTCAACGGCTTTCCTACGCATCCAGTGCTTTACTGCGTCTTCTTTTCCACCTTTGGCGCCGCAGACTTGTGAGTCCCGTGGAAGCGGTCCAACCACCCCACCGTCCCGAAGTTTACCATGAACTTCTCGTGATGCAGATCATGCATTGAGGCCAAGTTTCCGCCAAAGTCGTACCCGCTGTGCACCGTAACCGTCTCGAGGAGCACATACGCGATGAAAAGCCACGCCGTGATGATATGCGAGTTAATTAGCTGCGGCGGCAGCGACACGGGCAGCATGTTGGACACGAGGTGCTCGAAGGGGTGGGCAAATTCAGCCGCCATTGCGACTGGTGCAACGAAGCGGTGGTGGAACTTGTGGATAGGTGCATAGAAGCGCGGCTGATGGAGCAGGCGGTGAGAATAGTAGAAGATAACTTCGCGAATAGCGATGCAGATGACGAGATCGCGGATGATTTCAAAGGCCCCGGGCAGCGAAGTATCGATGCGATAGGATGAAGTTTCTCCGAGATAGGAGACTCCAAACAGGAGACCGACGTGGAGGACCGTGGCCATGATCTGGTTGCGCACGACGATGTAGAAGCAGTACCAGAGCTCTGGGGGGGTTGCCTTAGGTGCCGGCTGGATTTTATGACGATGCGAGAAAGCGGGAAAGAAAATATCGATGGATTGGTAGAGGGCGCAGGGAATCCAGAAGAAGGCGAGTTGGACTATGAGCGTGCCACAAATTTCGAGGACCTGCGGGGAGTAGGCTTCCACCGTGGATTGCCATGTTGGCTGAAAGTTGATGGCCGAGAGTTTAGGCATTGTCGTTGAATTCGACATGGTGGCTGATCAAGTTGGAGAGAGAGTATCAAATGCGCAGTAGCCAGGGGCTTCAAAACATAGGTTTACCTTTGACTCCAACTGTCTTCCTCGTCCTGATTAACTGCGATCAGAACAATAAGGGAAACGATATTTTTTGGGGATATTCCAAGAAACTTAAATACTTTAGCTCCCTTTCCCCCGCACAGAGCTACCGGAATTATTAGTGGCAATACCCCACCATCGGCGTCGCTTCTAAATCTTCACATGCATTTATGCTCTGTCACAAGCGAAAGAAACCGGCGCTATTTCTAGTGCCGCCGCGCCCGCCCGGGACTCTCAACAAAACGAATGACGGGCAAGCGACACAGAGCTGTGAAGCTCGCTTCACAGTTTAATACCCAAGAGTTAATCATTTCGTGCTATGTGCCTTTACTTGAATAGTTGTCGACACCGGAAGTCATGTTATCCAGTTGTGCCATTGCACCCACAAGGATCTACGTAGGGGTGTCCGTAGAGTAGAAGCTCTTCTAGGCTTTATGGCGCACGGGAATGCGGACCCTTGACGGAATGCGCACAAGCATCAAGAACCCCGCGTGGATCTCCAAACCCCCCCAACAAATTAAGCCCTGGTCATTTATTCGGCATTGGGGTTTGGTGGTGTCAGAGTCGATTTGAGCTATGCTAGATCGCTCTTCGCTTGGATGCTCCTGAGCTCTCCGATTTCTCCAATTCCACATGCTGAGTGCTGGGACAACAAGGCATCTCGCCGTCACAAAATACCCCACAACCGAGGCATCGGGGTCAATTATCTAGTTGCTGGAATAGTATATGGCTTCCGATCTTGGCATCACCAGCCTTGCCAAACAGGCGAGGTGGAGGGATGTCTCCATTTTTGCCACTCCCCAAGTTCGCTCCAAAAATCGATGGTTATGTTCTAAATCATGTGACTTGACTAAATTGCTCGCGATGAATCCACGTTAATAAAAAAAATAGGGCTAATTTTATTTATCATGTTAGATTATCAATATGTTTATAGAAAATCTGTGTTCTATTTTAATTCTAATCTAATAATCCGTGAGTTATGCTAATTGACCATTCATTCCCGACGCCAATGCACGCATGACCCATATAACCCCAGTGCAACCAAGTCTCCTATGCCATATGATCCCATCGTTTCGCTAATAACACGATTCTTCTTGTCCTTGACTCTCTATAGAATCAAATCTCACCAGCTCATCTGCTATTAAAACACCAATGAACTCCGCTTCTTCTTCGCAAGCTCCCACAGAGCTTCAGTCAATTTCGACTGGGTCAACCCCCCCACCGCGTCCGCACCTAGAAGAGGCTGGAAAGGGACAGTATCTGGCTTGCATACTGTCCCTTTAACCGGCACGGCGCCCGTCTGAAAATACTCCTTGATGTAATTGGCAATGCAGGTTGAAGGCGTCGAAAGAGTGGTATGCTACAAAGGGGTGTGAGCGCACATCCAGATGAATCATTTGAGGGCATACTTACCCCGAACGAGTCTGAAACTAACACCGACGCATTTGCGAAACCCTCTGCATTAGCGTAGGCGCTGTGAAGGGGTGTTGTGTTATCGGCCACATTTCCAATGAAGAGGATTGGGTGGCTGGTGTTCCCCTGGAATGGGCCTGCCCATCATGTGAGAGATTTTCTTGCATGTATTTTGGAACTCGTACCTGCAAACCTCCATTTCGCTCGAGTTCGCCAGCCAACGCAACTCATTCTCGTCATGACGTCGATGGAGCCTACTGATTTGCTTATGACTTGTAGCGTTGTGCTATATGCTTCTACGGCTTCTATTGAATCGTCGGTCTCGCCGCCGTCCGTACAAAGGACAGCTTCGAATGCGTCAGGCGTGCTCTCCTTTAACACTGGACTGACTATTGGGCTGCTCAATGGGCAGTCGCATGATAGCGGTTTCTGTGATGCGCTGTAATAGTCGATGAATTCAGCGCCATCACCCTTATCGAGGGACGCAAGAATGCGGGCCAGGGTTGGGAACATTAAGATGGGCATGTATAACGAAGCATATACAAGCTGTTTCACACTAGAGTAGTGGATCACCTCTGGCAGGTCCGCTACATGAAGCGTGAGAGGCGCAACAATTGGCTGGCGCTTGAGGCGTTCCAGGAGTGCATCCAGGCGCTCTTCAATTGCTTCAGGTGTTGATCTGTAAAAGGCGCACCCGCTTGATCCGGCCAAATGACAATATTTGTAAAAGGCAGCCATCACCTTGTCTGAGTCACTGGAAAATGTCGTACTGTTATTAGCCATCCACTCGTTATAGTTGACATTCCCATCATTCACCATCCGTTCCACCTTGTCAGGCCACATGGCCGCAAACGTCCCTCCAAGCATCGTGCCATAGCTGAAGCCCCAGTACTTCAACTTCTCCTCCCCCATCTGCGTTAGGATCTCCAGCATATCTCTCGCGACAGATGTCGTGCCGATGTAGCTCAAAACCCCGTGTTCTGTTCCTGTAGGGTCAAGTGTACCACCCATACTACGTGCGCAGACACCTGAACGTGCAGTGGCTCTCGCGTAGGCGTCATACAGCACACCCGGATGCGCGTCCACAGCTCCGACGTCCAAGAGCTGCCACACCCTCGCGCTTTGCTCAGTCGGCCAGCACTGGACCTCTGGTGTTGACAGCCCAACTCCGCGCGGATCAAAACTGATGAGATCGTGGTTCGTCCCGATAATCTCTTGGAGATGCTTTCCTCGATCCCTCATAGCGGCAACCCCAGAGCCGCCGGGGCCACCGGGATTAAAAAACACGGGGCCGCGGTAATCATCGACGTCTGTCGCTGTCGCTCGTAGGCGGATGATGGCTATGATGGCCCTAGCGCCATCTGAAGGATCGAGCCAGTCAAGTGGTACGTCGAGTTTGGCACAGTCGAACTCACTGAAGCATTTACGCCATGTGATATTTCTGGAAGGAGCGATGTCATCCCAGCTGTCATCCACCTCCGCGTCCGGCGCAATAATGGGGCTGTCATGCAAGTTGGAACTCAATCTGGGAGGTTCCCTCTGCCCCAGAAATGATGGGAGTCGTGAGAATTCGAATATTACAACGGCTGCCACCAGCAGCGTACCGATCCTGACGAAAGTCCATGGAGGTGGCAATATCGGTTTCCACCTTCCGGCGGCGGCTCTTGGCTCAGTCACGACCCCCATATTCCGAGTTGGACGCCCGCCTTGAATAGTCACCGCTTATCGCAAAGTCGTATCCTAGCCTTCAGATAGAGCAGTATACCTAAGCTTCACACAATAAGCTCCCAGGCAACCCGGGTCAGTACCTGCATCTGTAGCAAATCCATAGAGCGGTTCTGAGCTTCATATTGAAGTGGAAGATGAGGGTTTTTTGTTGACCCCATTTAGACCGTTCGCTCAGATCAGATTGGGAAGGTATGAAGGGAGATCTGTGCTTTTCGAGGGTGGGGGTTTCTTGTCTAAGACTGGCTGCGATTAAGTATTTTTGATAGGCATCCCAGGAATAAAATAGGCAAATAAGAAGCAAGCGATTACAGATCACGAGTGGTTAAGAACTCTAGTGTCCAGCTGAACAGATGCACGGCCATTATTGTGATACCAATCACTGCCAGCAGGAGTAACGTGCGATGGGTGATTGTTCAAACTGTGAAAATACTCAAAGCCGCTCTAGGACACAAAAAAAAGTATAATAGTATTATGAATCTTCGAACTTACGTTATGCAGAATTCACGATTAATCACCAAGTCGAGTGGGGTGCAGTATCGATCCCAAGTTCCCAACAGCGCTCGAGCCCAACGCTTTGTCGCGTGAGTTAGTCAAACATCACGGGTCACAACAGGGCCCATCATGCAATGTTGCACGTCACCAATCATATGCCTCATACTTAAACCTAACATTTTCAAGGTTTGCTTCGGAAATTTACTCTATACACAATACCACTCCAAGTGCCTGTGTTTGCTTCATATATGATTGTCAACATTTGGCCATTTTTGGAGGTTCAACCCAAGGACATTTACCCAAGAGCCCTTGCACCAGGTCTCCAAGTGGGTCATTGGACACGGGAACTCCCCGTCGGGTACCCCCGCCGCCCTGGTGGTTGCCACAAGCCCCCTTAACCCCATCATCGGATTTAGGGGTGTTGTGCTGGGTATGTGCTCTGTACCTAGGCCGCAAATTCGGCATTCCTTTATTCTCAATTTTGAGAATGAAAGGCTGGACTGAGCTATGGTTAATTAACCATGACTCTTTTCCATCAAGCTTTGTGGCTACAAATTCGGTCAAATTTGCCTTTGGAATACGCAAATTTGGTAAAGTGTATACTATATATACTGTGCAATACGGTACCATCACAGTTGTGATTCGGCCGCGATGAAACAGTACGAGCAGGAGTACGTCAACTTTTTATAGCCAATATTCGCATTCGGCTGCTATTCAACAACCATATATGAGGATAACAACCACATATGAGAAGCTTAAAATGTTAGAAGTCATATTCATATGGTGTCATTGCAATTGTCTTGCGCCTGCCAAATATCTACAGTCTGTAGGTACCTTTTATTACTTTCACAGGACTCTCTATAAACGAATCTGCTCTCCGGTCATATACTCTATCGATATATTTATATTTAGCTGCGCTCCTGATCGGCGAAGGATCATTGTTGTGGAATGGTTGCACGTCAGCTTGAAATTTTTTATGGTAGTTACGCACCCACGTGTCCAGGGACGCACCTATCAGTTTCAAACCTGGGGATTTACGGATAAATAGCTGTAATCGTCAGATTTGACCATTTGCTCCGCGGAGAACAGGCGGATCGGACAATTATATCCCATGGTGGGGAAACTGCCATATTTGTGACACAGCAATTATAGTCACAGAAACGGTCGCGTGTGTCTAGGAATGGTAAATAAGTACCATATGTAGCAATACAACCAACCGATCCCCTGGAATAATTGACAGAAAAATATCTGCTGAGCCTACAAAGGATCATCAAACCTATTGGTTCATCTGAAGCTTTCAGCTCGAAGCCAAGAAGCGGGGTAAGCTAGGCAACGGAACCTGGCCTCTCATTTAGAACATGGGCAGCACAGGTCCCAAAGGAACACCGTATTTACAGCTCATCATCAGCGACGTGCAGCCCCAGACGCTTTCCCCACCAGGTTCCCCGCTTATTCCCAGGCGTTTTGGCTGTACTACAAGCTCACTCCCCGCCTTAGCGTCTAAACCCTAAATTCATTTCCGCGTGCCTTGTCCAGTTTATTCCATGCTACTATCAAATACAATTTTGGTGTTATAGGTAGCCATTTCTTACGCTAACTAACCGCCGCATTTAGCAGTTGTAGCCTCCAACATCGCTGCATTGAGAGGAAATCCCAGTGCTGCTTTGTGAAAGTTCCCAAGGCTTATAGAGTAGCGCCCATCCCTTCACCTTATTTCATTCAGATCTCACCGATTGAGTAACGCCGCAACCACCCCGCTTGGTCTAAATGGCGCTGTTGCTCTGCGGATGTAACCCAGCACCTATCTTGGTGGCTACAGGAGGCTTCGCTGTCTCTTGGCGCTGTCGAGGTCCGTCCACTCAGATAGCAATGAACCGTCCAGTTGTACGAGGTCGGGCTAATATTTATGGTGATTATGTTCAGTCGGTCCAACATCTATGTTGATTACGAGCGAGTAGAGGTTAGACTACACAGGTAATATGCTGTATATTCCCTCTTTAAGCATAATTTAGTTCTACGCAGGGGGGTGGCATAAGCCAGTGAAGCGGCCGATCGGCCTAACATTTATAATGATTATGCCCGAGCTGAAGTTTAGATCTACAAGACATAACATAGTATGGTAGCAATACAATATTATACATGCGGGAAATATTAGATGGGATGGAAATAGAATGCCAATGGGCATCATGGTAAGAACTACTGAGACTCACCAATGTTTTCCTCTTGTTCTCATAATGAGATGTATATTTATGTTACAACATGTCCATGGATTTACGTAATTTAGGTAGTGGAAAGCAATAATGTTACACTCCACGATGTAGTTGGAGAGTAAGAAAGTGTGAGCTGATGCAGGATGAAGGATAATAACGTGCTGTTGCAGTACCCCTCGAAGACTTGCTAAGTTCTCACTCGGAAGTCGAATATAAATAAGAGGTCGAATCCACCTTCATGGCTTTTACTCCGACTCTATATCAGGCTCAAAAACAAGTTTACTATCCAAAATAAGACAGTCCCAAACCCGACATCATATATTCCATTAACAATGAAGCTCCTTAGCCTTGCCTTGTTTGTTCTTCCCCTCTTCACGGCAGTATCTGCTGTTGCCGTAGCCGAGCCTGGCAAGTTAATCTCTATAAATCACCAATAGCATCTCTTGCTAATAATTATCCAGAGGCTCCTGCGTTCGAAGTTAAAGTTAAGAAGGATTCAGACACCGCTAGCACGGTAGAAGTCCGCCGCGAGTTTGCGGAGGAAGGCAACCTGCAAAAGCGAGCTTGCACAAATAATGGATGCAAGTGTGCCAAGGGTACCAAGCAGGGACAGTATTGTGGATATTGTTCCGCCGTCACTTCTAAGGGGAGCGCAGACCTTTGGGGTGTGAACTCGTTTGAGTGTAACTCTTCAGGAGGCTGCTGCTTCTACGGGTACACTTCGCACTGTGCTGGAAGCAATTGGTCTACCTGGTGCCCACGATAGACATGCAAGGAGTTGCTAAGCAAATATAGAGGGGGCACCACTTGTGTTTTCTCATGGCAAGCACACTCGCAGATCTTGACGAAGGTTCTCATATTTTGTATGTAAGCTTGCAGTCTCATTGCAAGGGCCACTCATTTAAACAACAACTTTCCGCGGAAGCCTTTATTTACCGACATTTTACATATGTGAAAGCCCTGTAGATTCATTTTTGGGGTGGGATAATGAGATGTTACAGCCGTCGGTGGGTGGTTTACCCGAGCAGGTATCTCGGTGTTATAGCACAACTATCCCCCACTAGGCACTTCAAAGACACTCTCGCAGCACACAGTGCATGTCCCAGCAATAAATTCTCTCTGTCCAAATTGTAGAAAATAAATATAGTCTTGAAATTACAAATAAATTTTATTCCAATGAGATCAATTATCACGCTTTCGGTATCATTATTGCCTTTATGCATCGATTGGTCAACATGGCTGAAATCTTGCGTCACACTGTGTGAAAAGTAAACTCCATTGTCAGGTTCTCTTCTAAATCCAGGCCAATACAATAATATTCTTTAATTCTTTGATCTATTGAACAATAGGTACCATTTGGGTTTCATGGAGATCAATGGAGTAATGTTTTTTGACCCTTTGAACAGCAGGTATCCTTTGGGATCAACCCAACACCTGCCTTGTCTTAGTGAAGTAATCCCTGAACTATCATTGTCGAACACAACAATGAGATGTAGTTTGAAAGGAACCAATGATCCACAAGCTGCTGCTCTCTTCTAAAACGCATGCAGTGAGCTTATGTTCCCTTTGTTGACAAAGTACATATATAGCCCTAGAAAATCGAGGATTCCTCTGAGAATAACAACAGTACCTCCAGCAAAACAAAGACAGATATTGGATGCAAAAGCAAGCCGGACTTGCAACACTAAATCAGCAAACAGAGATACTGTACACTTTGTTCCATCCCGAGAATGACGACCCCACTAACCTTTGGCGTAGAGCTGGAGTTCCTAGCCGCCACCAACCACGTTAACAACAAAGATCCCCATCCCAGCCATCCAGGTCGCATCTACTTTCCACAGCCCCAGAACCGTCTTATTCCAGACTCGGAACAGCGTGCCAGGCTCCATGAAGCCCTTTACCTCGCCTTGCACGCGGCTGGTCTTCCAATGGGAGACCTGCCAATCTTCGATTACAAGACCTGGTTCGTAACTGATGACCTAACTATCTATCCTCCCCACAGAAATGCGCCCTGTAACAGCCCAGTCTACCGCTGGCACTCTGCGGAGGTCATCTCACCAGCGCTGTACTTCGCCCCTGAAGCACTGACCCAAATCCGCGTCGCTTGCGCTATTATCTCCACTCGGTTCCGTACTGCCGCCACAAGTACGACAGGATTACATGTCCATGTTGGAGACGGCAATAATGGATTCAACCACAGTACAGTCCGTAACCTCATAGCTCTACTCTGGGGGTTTGAGCCACAGCTCCAGACGCTATATCCCCATCATCGCCGCACCCAAACTTGGTGTATGCCCTTACGTGCCGATACAACGTATTCATGGGAGCATCCTAGATGGAGCATTAGCAGCTTGCTTGAGGACCTATTCAGCCCTAGGCTTGGAACCGTTGAAGCACTGGTGCGCGAGTTTCAGGTGTGTGGTGGAGATCGGTCTGCCGTTGAATTCTCCAACCTGGATGACCCTATGGTCACGGTGAAACAGACGATCGAGTTCAGGGCTCATCCTGGGACGCTGGATGGGGACGAAGTGGTCATGTGGGTAAAAACCGTGGTAGGGCTTGTGCAGTGGGCTAGAGATGCTGATTCGAACCAGCTTATGTCCCTAATGGCGTACGCTGAGGCGGGAAATAACGAGTTCGGGGTAACAAGCTTGTTGGAGAAGCTGGAGCTACATGAGCAGGCAGAGTTTTACAGGGGAAGGTTGTATCCCCTTGGGCCAGCCGGAGCGGATGCAGGGAGAGAATATGAAATACAAGATTTTGCAAGACCGAGAGCTGACGTTCTCGAAACGTTTGGAATAGGAGAGGATGGGGTCGCGACGAGGAGTAATTGGGAGGAAGATCTGATATTCGACCCATTCAGCTGAAGAATTGTGGCGGGGGTGATGGAGCACAATTGAGCAGGTAAGTGACCAGGTAAGGCCCAGGTAAGCTATTTTGAACCTTCTTTTGTTTTCTCAATTCAGCCATTTTTAGTTTCCTTCTTCAAACAGAACACTATGAAGCGAAGGAATATAGATAGAGATCTACACATATCATAGCAAAGGTCAGTCACTAGGCAATTGTGAACATTTCTGTGCTCAAACACCAATCAAATGATTTATTGATGTGTTTCCGACTAGCCAGATTTTTAAATGAGTGTTATATGCTGTAGCCGCCGTCGCTTCTGTTCCACCATCTTTACTTCTCAAAGGGGCATCAAAAGGGCACTTGTTGAAAGTATGCCCTCTATTTCCTTCCACAATCCGTCGTTCCATCAAAGGTCCACAGACAAACCCAACTGATTCGATTCATACTCACTATTTGTGGGTGCTTTGCAACACGTCCAGCACGGGTGAGAGGCTGTGCCCTTATTATTAGAGTACTACTCACAAGTTAGTATATGGAGAACATAAATCATGGAAGTGAGCAGGACCCATCCGTCAGGACATTTGGGAATAAAATCAAAACAAACTCTCCAGCAAATATCCTGAAGACTGGGGGCAGAGTTCGTTGTAGTTGTATCGATTTGGACGTCGATGGTAATATCTTCTTTGTCAAGCGTGGAATCTATTGAAGACGCAGCACGATGATTTCTGCAACACTTCCAACAATGATTTCTGAATATGGGGTGCTTACGAAAAGTCAGCAAGACAGGCGTGAGAATACAAACAATAGGAGATTGGAGGGGGGCTTGTACCCATCCTCTAGGGCAGCGAGGTCGCCTGTGCCAGCAGCGTCTCATACAGATTGCAGTTGTGTCGATGGTTTGCATGTCGGTTTCTATATCAGCTTCCGCTTCATCTTCCATTTCGATTTCAAGTTTCATGTCAGTCTCTGCGTCGAATTCCGTCACTTTGTAAGGCTCAGAAGCATCGATTATACCGGGTGCTCGACAGCAGGTCCAACAAGGATGGCCTGCTGTGCCTTTATTATTAGAGTACTGCGTAAAAGTTAGAAGATGAAGAACATGAGATAAGAGGGAGAGAAGGACCCATCCGCTGGGACACTTGGGGATTCTATGCCAGCAAACTCTCCAACAGGGGTCCTCAAAAGGGGACGAGGCAGGGACAGCCGGGGTTATATCGTTGATTTGGATATTAATTTTAATTTCCTCTATGTCAGGTGTAAAAGATACAGACGTGGATTCAGAGACATCGCTGGGTGCTTTACAGCAGGTCCAGCATGGATGTTGTTGGGTGCCCTTGTTGTTAGAGTACTACATGTAGGTAAGCATGAAGAGAAAATGCATGATACTAGAAAGGGGGCAGTACCCATCCATTGGGGCATGTTGGAATAAATGGCCAGCAAGCTGGCCAGCAAGGGTCTTGGAACAATTCAGGAGATTGGGTAGCCCTGTTGATACTCGTCTGTCCGTGTTGGGGAGCGGCAATGGATACAGCTGCTAATGCAGAAAAGACTGAAAATATTTTGGTCTTCATCCTGAGAGATAAAACTGCTGAAAAGTTGTGTCTTGATTGTTTCTTATGCCTGTTCCTTTGCTTATTTCAGAAACCTCGGACAGGAGATTATGAAGGGGGAGGTGGGTAATTATAGTTATGAGAATTCAATATACAAGAGATCCGGATGATGATGCCCAGAACCTTTTATCAGTTGTAGTGCGGGTTTTGATGATGGGTTAATTAGTTCTGTGTACTCCAGTAGGACAGGATAGTAGGATAGATGTTTTTTTTTTTTGCCAGTAACAGCCTGTGTCTTTATGCAATTACAATATCAATTATCAAATTGAATGCTTTCAGTTATTGATAAGGGCGATCTTTGGCAGCACTGTCTACAAAGCGGGCTCTTCTGGCCAAAAAAAAATGAGTTCCTTCTTCCTATTTGCGTTATTACAAGTCACTGTTTGTCGTAAGTGCAACCGTTCGTCCAATATTTACGTGACTTCTATAGACAGCAGAGGCAGTGGTCTCTAGTGAGTACAGCAGGATACAAAACCGCATATCACAGTGAAGGTTTGGCGAGCTTGAAACTGGAACTACGGGGCTAGATTTTCTGGTACCATATCTGTGACCCAATGAACTGAATTATATAGTCATGATGACAAGGTCTCCAAAGTAAACAGACATGTATATTAACGAGACCTTGATATGGTGGCAACTCCTTACGCGATGCATACAGTTAGTCCCATCGGACAGCAGCCTATGTAAGCCTGCCATAAATGTTCGTGATACAGCATTTGCGGCAGCTGAAGTTGTGGGGAACTGCATGCGGACCACTAATATCCGATGGCCAAGTTCTTCGAGGGCTTACACATTCATGTTGTACGTGGATTAGATCTATCGGTATGATCTCTGTCAGTCCGAGCCTCGTACTTTTAACTGTCCAGCACGTAGCGTTTATTCATTGTGCGCAACAATCCGACTCTTCTGCAAGTGTAGGAATTATAGTTGCTCTCATCGCCGTTGTCGACTACAAGTATAATCCGCTTCGTTTCAAAGACATGGCCACTGTCAAGGTTAAAGTCAAGGTCAAGGTCAAAGTCTCAAATTTCATCGTTTATGATGTTGCTTGATATCATGGGAATTGTGGAGAGGTGGGCTCAGATGGGTGGGACAGAACAACCTCTGGACGACGATCGCGGGAAGTCGATTCGCTCGGGGTCATCCCTTCGCATCTGAATGTCACCTTGAGAAACTATATTTTAGTAAATAGTACGGGAAGTAGGTGCGTTTGCGGGGAAACATGGGTGGTATCACCTTACATTGCAGCAGGTGGGGATATTGGACTGAGCCTGTGCTTCAGAGATATCAAACAATGGCTGCATGAAAGGCTTTTATTTGGCTTATTTGGTTTCGTGTCAGGGTCATTCCTGTGGTTCCTTCCTCAGAGCGGACATAATAATTGCCATACAGTGTTTTGGGGTTTGTAATGCACAACAGGCTATGTAATTCTTTAACCTTAGACGAACTCACTTCTGCTTTCCCCGCTCAATCATCCAGATGCATTACATATGTTCCAATATCACGAGTCACAGCCAAACGCTTTCAGATTCGTTTCCATAGTCTTGCTGTTGGTGTTGGTGCAACATAGTCCAATCGGGAGATCTGGCGGGACCAAATATTTCAAACGCAAACATCTATCAGCCGCCATTGCAAGCTGCCTATGCATTAGATTGCTTCTATATCAACATGGACTTCTATCGGGATGCATGTTCCCAGGTCCGTAATTTGGTTGACTGTTGTGTGGGTCCTCTTCCTAGCTTCTAGACCACCCCCTTGATCACCTGGGGATCATTCTGGTGATGTGCATTCTGTTGTTTCGTAAGTCGTTGGGTGTGGGGTTGGCGTATGTGCATGGTCATGGAGCTAAGTTTGGACCTGGGTTCGCCCTATGTGCACAGTCAAGGAGTCATGGCTGGGCAAGATTCCCAGATTCTATGTGGTGGGATAGGGCAGGCAGTGTTTTCTATGTCGGTAATATAGGAACTGGATCTGAAAATATGCCATGACGAAGATTCATGCATAGTCTGAGACTTCTCAATTTGAACCGTTGGCCGCTGATGCGTACGTCAAATAAAGAAACATTCCCGCCAGGAGGAATGGTGAAAAAAAAAACTCCCCCAACAAATTGCAGACAAAAATGAAACCAGCCTATCGATATTTCGGCTGGATATAACTTACCGTAGCTCTCAAGCCATGTCGCATCACATAATCCACATATTTTGGCATCATAATTGAAATTGTGAAGCCCTTTGCATTCATGAAAGTACACCTAAGCAATCCTTGAATGCAATAATCTGATGCAGATCCACAACCAGACTTGCAAAAACACCATGCCCATACCCTCACATTTATTTCTTAGACGCAGCAGCCTCGTCAGCCTTGTCCTTCGCCCGCTTCTCACGCGCACCAGCGTATCTTTGCTCGCTCCTCGAGTCTCTGAGCTTTCTGTAAGCACCACCCTCAACGGCAGCTGGGACGTCGCTCTTCTTGATCTCGGTAACGGCAACAGCGGCAGCGTGGGGGAATGCGGCCTTGGTGCTCTTGGTGTACTCCTTCTGGGCGGCAGAGACCTCCTCCTTGGAGGCGTCACCAGCCTTGGCCTGGCCAGCCTTTCTTGGGAAAAGGATGAGGCGGGCGCGGTAAGCCTTGAGGCGCTCGACGTTCAGGGCGAGGGACTCGACGGAGAGGTTCTGGCGGCGGGGGTCAACGGAGATACCGATGGTGCGTGCAAGCTTGCGTGGGATGGCGGCCTCCTAGAATACAAGTCAGATATCTGGTCTCCTCCAGTCTCCCGTTTGCGCTGCAAATTTACCTTCAGCTCCTCGAGGGAGAAACCACGTCCGGCACGGACACGGCGGTTGTACTTGACAGTTGGGCAGCGGACAATTGGTCTCAGCTTGTCAACTGGGCGAGGGGCAACAGCGGCGGCCTTGGAGAGACGAGCATTGCGGCGTCTGAGCTTGCGACCTGGCTATTGTAGTTGTTAGAATTTTCCCTGGACTCGTCTTCCTTCCCCCGATCTTGTTTCGGGCATCGCAGAGGGTGTGTATGTACCTGGTCGAAGTGAACGCGAACCCGACGCTGCCAATCCTTGCGGAAATCTATCCATCAACAGTCAGTACCTCCACCGTTCGAAGCGCGCAATATTGCTGATGGTGTTCTTACGGTTGTGCGGGATCTGCTGGTTGTGCTTGATGGCCATTTTGGTATCAAGTCGTTGCCGTTGTCGTTGGTCGTTGTCTTCGTGGGAGTCTCAAGTCGGAGGAAGAGGGAGCCACAAATTCGTGAAATCTCGATTGTGTGCGCCCTAAGCGAGAAATTGCCCAAGCACAATTGATTGATGTGGGTGTGGTATGTGGGCAAAAATTCACGTGCCGCTTTTAGAGCACAGACCCTCGAACTTTTTCTGATAAATATTTTGGCAGATCACGTGGACAGCACAGCAATGTTCAGGATGGAATTGAAGGCCTGAGGACAGTACCGAAGGCCAAAACAAACTTTGAATTCACGCGCTAGCCAAAGTTTGCAGTGTTTGCACTTGCCACTTTTCCGAATTGAGACTCGCTTAGCTCCTGCCAGTTCAATATAAATATCTGGCCTCCCCCCTTCGTTAACCTCTTCTTTTCTTCTTCATACTTACCTTGTGATGGCCAGGATGCTCATGAATATCCTCGGCCCTAATGCGAGAGCTCCATTGCACATCGGGGACTCAAGCATCGGCCAATATCCTTCGGGGTCTTGGATCGCGGAATTTTTGATTGCACTCCCTTTGGGAACCCTTTTCATTGAGATCATGGCCTGGTGCCTTGACTTGAAGAAGATATGTCTTTCCAACAGCTTCTATCACAGATCCAAAAATACAAAAACACCTGGAGTACACAAATAGTTGAAAGTAGACCTCTTAGTGGCATATATGTTAACAGCGCAAGAACGCCATCCTCCAGAAACCCCAATCCCCATACACCCATACAAATTCACAAATTCCCGCAAGTTACAATGAAATATGACACAAAATACACAAAAAACGTGATCATTTGAAGCGAATCCCATCTACATTACTATCTTAAGAATCGCAATGGCCACCAGCGCCTGGCCTTGCTTGCATCGTTGCAACAGGACAATGCCAGACGACTTCCGAAGTATCCCTGCATGTACACCGTGACGTTGCCGCAGAAGGCTATCACCATCTCGCATCCCATGATCGTTGTGAGATGCAGGAGACAACTTAGCTCAGGTGAATGTACAACCTACGGAGTGCCTTCTTCCCTGGTTCCTCGTCTCAGTACGGACTACAATAGCTTTCAGTCAAGATGAATGCAATACAGTACGGGGATATCTTGTTCGGATTCTGTCTTCTTCTTAACTATTTAGACCTCTCCCTCCATACGAGTTGTTTCGGGAGGGATTCCTGGGGCTTGCCCAGACTCTCCTGCCTAGGTCTCCCATCCTTGGCCACTATCAGAATGACAGTTTCTCAGCCTCCATAAATACGTCGCATCGAAGCCATGGGACGGTAGAACTGTATCTCGCATCTTCCTCTCTTAACCACTCACTCAAGTAGCCCTTCAATCTTCATGCTTAACCGCCATATCCAAAACCTCGATCCTGCCAGCACCCTTTGTCTCACTCCCAATAAGGTCACCCAGCAGCTTATATGCACCTGGTTCCACAAACCCGACAAGCTCCCACTCACTCCCAGTAACTTCTTGTCTCTCGATCTGCTCAACTAGTTCCAGTATCTTATCCTTAACCGTCATCTTCCTCTCTCCATCCTCTCCACCAACCTTCTGGCCCTTCAACGTATTCTTAAGCTCCTTCATTGGACATGTAATCCGCAGGCTCATTCTAGCCCTCTCAACCGGTATGGGTTGCCTTGCTACCAGGGCCTTGATAGCCTCCAGAGCCTGACTCTTTGCGCTCTTTGTGGCATTGACTCCAGTCCACGTCGGCAGATGCTTCTTCTCTTCCCCATCGGCTGCAGCGTCTGCTGGGGCAGCATTCTTCTCTTGCCTCTCCTGCGATCCAGCGGCGCTGACCATGTCCAGCGCCTTTTCGATCATCCCAGTAGTATACACCTTCTTTGTTTTCGGGTCGACCAGCTTCCCCGCCACAATATCAACAATCTCATTGTGAACACGCTCAAGCTGGGCTGCGCGCTCCTTCTCGCCAACCTGCAGCTCGCCCTTGTTTAAGATCTCCAAGATAATATCATCCTGCTTCACATCCTTCCCGAACGCCTTCGCCAAGTCTTCCTTTTTCGCTGTCTCGCCCTTCGACACGTTCACGAACACGTTTGGGATTTGTAGGACCTCATCGAGATTCTTTTCGATGCCGTTGCGCCATTCGAGCACTTTGTTCTTGTAGCAGGCGATTTCGAAGCGCTTCTTGCCTTTCTTGAGTCGTACCAGCGAGACGTTGGTAAGTTTGATTTGGTTCGACGGCTGGGAACGGTTAGGTGGTGAGCAAATGTGGGACAGGGACAGCAGAGCTTACGGTTTTGATTCCGACAGGCATTTTTGCGATAATGCAGGAGCTATTTGGGTTTGAGGGCGTTTTGATGCTGGGAGGCGGGGAAGACTATGTTATGTGCGGCGGTGTGCGGGGTGAGGATATATTCCATCACGTGTGGGGAATTATGACAACGCATGGGCTTCATATTCGAAGCTTGCGCCCATTCAATGCCGCGGTTACAGCCTGAATGGGAAGCTTCATCTGTTTCTTATTACGTATGTATTTATTTTGAATGGTTTAGTACCTACAGTTGGGTTAATTGTATGCTGCAGTTTACTCCGAAAAAGAGATGGCTTTAAATTCTTTCAAATAGCATTAAATTTTCGAGTAACAATATTTTATTCCACAGTAGAATTCCAGACCCTATAACTCCAAGCTCATTTAATCAAAGCTTCACCGATCATTAATTCGGATGCCAATGTAAAACAGTTGTCCTGCCCTCTCTTATGTAGTGCTTTTGGAGCGTGCTATCAGAGGTGGTGTCTGTTTATGTATGCGTTACCCCTCTATTCAGCTTCGCAGGACAGACCTCACGAAACATCCAAGAACAAGCCACTATGGTGCCCAAGTTTGGCTTCAAAATGCAATAGTCCTGCCTAGTAGATGATATTATATTAATTCGCTATATAAAATAATAATAGGCACAGAGAGCCTATAAAACCTGGAGTTGAACATCTGATCGTGCGAGCTCTAGAGGGGAGTTGTGATGCGGGGTAGGACGCCAACGTCTTGGTATGCCTGCGAGGACACTTCGGATGTCGCTTGACCATTGTTCCGCAATCTGACGAAAAGGCACTGGATGGAATGGAACCTTTACTGGTCAGGAACAGCCTTGTTGATCAACAACGTGAGATACGTTGGCAAATGTCGGGATATAAACTCTGAAGAGCTCATACACACAGTGAACACTACCATGCCCTCTTTAATAATAGCCGATAGCTAGTAGCTGTCATGGCTGCTTATGCTATAATAGGAGGCGATGATACAAGTAGCTATAGTGGCCGTCATAATCTTTCAGAGCCATCGAGTCGGCGATAGAGTCCGAAGCAGAAAGATGTCCAAATGCAGACACGTGATGTACATACTAGGCACATATACAGCTTACGTCATATCCCGGATAAGGCCTCGAAATGTGGTGCAACCTGGCAGGGCATCATGCTACTAGCGTAGCGATAGCAACGACGCTACTGGTCACACAGTCATTCAGGCACCGCCCACCGCCCGCTTGCTCCGTCGACCTCCATCGCCACTGCCGAGTGCGCATACCTTCTTCCACATCATCCTCCCAACCCTTTCTCAACAACATCAATCGTCAAAACAAATATTGAATACTGACGATGAAACTCCTTGCCACTACCGCCTTCATCGGCGCTGCGACCGCTGCTGTTGCTCCTCAACAGCATGTCTTCAAGAACCCGCTCCACCAGGAGCCGATCGTGGGTGACTCCACATCTACACCTTCATGGAGCTCATTGCTCGGCCCGCTGGCGGAGAGCATGAATAACATGGGTGCCGAGGCGAAGGCCGTCTGGGACGAGGTGACGATGATGTTCCCTGAGCAGATGAGCAAGGCAAACTTCTTGTCATCTCCGAAGCCAAGCAAGAAGAGACCTGACAGCACATGGGACTACATCGTGAAGGGTGCCGACGTTCAGAGCGTTAAGATAATGAACGAGAACGGCGAGGAGGAGAGAGCTATTGATGGCCACCTTGAATCATACAACTTGAGAGCTAAGAACGTTGACCCAAAGAAACTGGGCGTTGATACTGTGAAACAGTACAGCGGCTATTTGGACGACGAGGAGAACGATAAGCATCTTTTCTACTGTAAGTTCCTAACAACCTAATAGCGCCATGGACTATCATTGACAATATTAGGGTTCTTTGAGTCTCGCAATGATCCGGTCAATGACCCTGTCGTTCTCTGGCTCAACGGCGGCCCTGGCTGCTCGTCCCTCACCGGTCTCTTCCTTGAGCTTGGCCCTTCATCCATCGATAAGGACCTTAAGCTTCACAACAACCCATACTCTTGGAATGCCAATGCATCTGTCATCTTCCTCGACCAGCCAGTCAACGTCGGCTTCTCCTACAGCGGCGGCTCTGTCAGCAACACCGTTGCCGCAGGAAAGGACGTATATGCACTACTCACCCTCTTCTTCGAGCAATTCCCCCAGTATGCAAAGCAGGACTTCCACATTGCTGGAGAGTCATATGCTGGCCACTACATCCCAGTTTTCACCTCCGAGATTCTCTCGCACAAGAAGCGCAACATCAACTTGAAGTCCGTACTTATCGGCAATGGCTTGACTGATGGGTTGACCCAGTACGAGTACTACAGGCCCATGGCCTGTGGTGAAGGTGGCTGGCCAGCTGTGCTCGGCGAAAGCGAGTGCCAAACCATGGACAATTCCCTTGCTCGCTGCCAGTCTCTGATTGAAAGCTGCTACCAAAGCGAGAGCGTCTGGTCATGCGTACCTGCCAGCATCTACTGTAACAACGCCATGATGGGTCCCTACCAACGCACTGGACAGAATGTGTACGACGTGCGCAGCAAGTGCGAGGACAGCTCGAACTTGTGCTACTCTGCACTCGGCTGGATTTCTGAATGGCTCAACAAGAAGGACGTACAGGCCGAACTCGGTGTCGAGGTATCTTCGTACGACTCGTGCAACTTTGACATCAACCGCAACTTCCTGTTCCAGGGTGACTGGATGAAACCCTTCCACCGCTTGGTCCCAAGCATCCTCGAGCAAATCCCAGTCCTTATCTATGCCGGTGACACCGACTTCATCTGCAACTGGCTCGGTAACCGCGCCTGGACTGATAAGCTCGAGTGGAAGGGACACAAGGACTACAAGTCTGCTGAGACCAAGGATCTTAAGTTGGGCGAGGAGAAGACCGGAACTGTTAAGTCGAGCGGGAACCTCACATTCATGAGGATCTTCGCTGCTGGACACATGGTGCCAATGGACCAACCCGAGCCCAGCTTGGATTTCTTCAACAGATGGATCGGTGGTGAGTGGTTCAACAACTAAATTGGTGTGGACCATATATAGTCGATTGATTTTGTTTTGGAAGGTGTTGGTGATTTAGGATACTTTGGACATAACATGGTTTGCTTTATTTATAAATTACATCGCTTGCTGCCTTACTTATTTGAACGTTGCTGAACTGTATTGTGACATGCCGCCTTGTCAATATTTAGTCCTTTCTGAACGAGTAGGCACGTGACACACAATATACTGTCAAAAATATATTACTATACCATACATAGTAAATACCCTAGTTAATTTTGGGAACCGCCGTTTGCAAATGGACTTTACAATTACGGATCTCACCGGAACTGGACTGCTTATCACTTTTGATACCATTTCACGGAGCCTATAGTTAGCGCCAATCTCTCAGTGGCAAATATCCTTACATGATATTTGCAGAATTAGCGTATGCAAAAAAAGTTATTACGAGCGATTTGAAGTTGCAGAAAACCCCCACAAAGGCAGTCGAGGCGTTATATTCAGACAGGCCAGCCAAATCCAGTGAAGGTTTTGATGATCGATCCCAAGCCCCAAAGCTCCATTTGGCAAATGGAACCACAATCACGTAGAACACAAGGGAACCGGTTGTTTTTTTAATTGTTTTCAGATTGACACAGCGAGGTAGAGGACACCCATATCCCAGCGTCTGCTGAGGAGCGATACACCAGCATAAAAACGCGTGCAAGCCCTTGCAATGCTATACTCCGCCCTCCCAATCCATCCCAAACCCAGAACGATGCGCTTAACCTCCCTTCTTCTTGGAGACACCGACGGTGCGGCCCCTGCGACCAGTGGTCTTAGAGTGCTGTCCACGGACACGGAGACCCCAGTAGTGACGGAGACCACGGTGAGCGCGGATCTTCTTCAGGCGCTCGAGATCGTCACGGAGCTTGGAGTCGACGTTGTTGGCCAGGACCTGGTAGTCCTTGCCGTCCACGATATCGCGTTGTCTGTTGAGGAACCAGGCGGGGATCTTGTATTGCGTGGGGTTCTGGATGATGGTAACGATGCGCTCGAGCTCTTCCGAGGTGAGTTCTCCGGCACTGTTGGTTCAATTAGTCTCCGTTGTTATTTTGATTCGTCTAGTCCCGCGCGCTCTGGGAGCAGCGAACTGCATTGGGGAATGCATACCGCTTGTTGAGGTCAACATCAGCCTTCTTGCAGACCAAGTTGGAGTAACGGCGTCCGACACCCTTGATCTTGGTCAAGGCGTACATGACCTTTTGCTTTCCCTCGACATTGGTGTTTAGAAGTCGCAGGATGAACTGGAAGTTCGACTTCTCGGCCGATACGAGAGACATGATGGCGACTGTTGTGGTGAAGTCGCTGCCGCTATCGATGCTTGCCAGAGGAAATGTCGTAAAAGCTCTGGACGCGAAGAAGTGTGCGGACTAACCCTTAGCGTGGATTAAACAAGCGAGGTCATGTGATTACCACATGAACTTTCCATCATCGAGACGATCGGGAGATGGGAGAACATAGAACACCCCATCAATATCACAATATGAAATACGAAAATAGATCCGGCTGTATTCTGTTCATGGGTTGATTGACGTTTTTTGGTTTGTGTACACACGATGGTGATACATACAGGACCTACTCTGTTTATGACGGTATTTGTGGTGCTTAAGAACTGTAATTCCAATCATTCCAGGAATCACAATCAGCAGCATTGATTCCAACAGTTTCTAGCAACGATCATATTAAGATAATTTAATGGCTCTATAGGGTTTAAAGTCAATAATCTATTTCCCCCCCCCCCCCATTTACAGGAACTCTGCTCGTTCCAATGGCGTAGGGTCCCTGTACAGACGGTTGGGCGGCACGAGTACTCTGCCACCTGAAAGTGTTAGGGAGTTGGTGGCATCTAAGCGCCCGTGGGTAAATATTGGGTCGGTCACACTCTACCCATCTGACACCTCATGCAATTTTCGTTCTGTTTCGTACGCTGCCATTTCTCACTGTATGCAAATTTGATAAATGGATTTGAAGTTATTTCTTTGAGCATTTACTTGCTAGCTCAGAAAGCAATTGCTTGCTGTTACGAATTTTTTTAAAAAAAACTGTAGGTTGAAAACTAGAGGGGCATCATCAAGGCCGATGTGATGGCGGTCATGGCCATGTCTTGGCGCGCCAAAAAGCTTGACATTCCTCACGCCATTCTCAAAAAAGCAGACCTAATTGGTAAAAATCAAATCATTCCGGGCCATAATGGGAGTATGTGGGTGTAACTTTGACAGTTTACAAGCAAACACCCTTGACCCAGCCTGAGACCGTGTTTGCGACAGGAGTTGTTTGGACGAGCCTCAACGCAAATCTGCAACGCTAAAAGTATGATTGGCCTTGAAACTGCAATGCATTCCGTAAAAATGAAATTCTACATACTATTAACACAATGTTCTATGGTCCGAAGCAAGAACAATGCCCTCCTAGTGGCTATTGTAGGTTTGGGGCGCAGCGCAACACTGTTGTTCCGGTTAGTCATGTCAAGGATCCAAGGTAAACCTGACAGTTAATGATGCGATTTGGCATATGGCAGTCGCAATAGTCATTCATGTCAGCGCATGGGTCCATTCGGATCCGGAAGCAAAGGACGCAAAACCCAAAACCGGCATTCCAGACTCCAGACGAAGGGCTGGGAAGTTGATACTCGTGCCGCCAAAGTCTGCACGAACAAGGACCCGATGTCATGGGGACTTCCATAAGTGGTAATAAAACAATAGATTGTTGGCTTTGAACGCTACAAAGCCAGTGATTTATCCTAATATTATCGTTGCTAGAAACTGTTGGAATTAATGCTCTTGATTATGATTCCTGAGAATGACTGGAAGTACGGCCCCTAAACATATGTTTGGGCAGTAGAGTACTCGTGCACTTGACAGTCCCCTTATGAAATTTGCAACCCCACGCAATAAGCTTAATCACAGTAGCAAATAAATCTTGGCGCGTGCTTCATCATCCTTGCAAGGAGACGGCGTCTGCCGATGTCAGGCTGGGACGGAAGACAGCCCATCCGTCTAGGCATTGCAAATTCCAAGGGCTTCCGGGAGAATATGATATATGAAGAGACAGCCTTCCTCGAGTCCTGGAAATACCACAGCAGGACCGCAATCTTTGACAGCATCTTCATTCCTGCACGCACACATTCCTTCAATTTTTCAGCGCGCTGGTAGCGATCTTATAATTCACTTACATAATCTCTTGTTCTAATCCTCTTCCGGTCTCTATAATACTTGTGTCTTTATCGCCAGCCATAAATATGCTTTTCAACACCGCCGCAGCTTTGCTGAGCCTCGCTGCTCTTGTTTCCAGTGGTATGTATCACCAGATGGCCCAACTTAGGGCCATGTTAACATCTCGCAGCACCCCGCCCTGAGTCTGGACTCAGCCCACGTAGCCCTGGACACCACCTACACTCGCGCCATGTCCAGTCACTTGACTCACGAGCTGTAGTCGTGGCCGTTGGTGGTAACAACGATAATAATGGCAACAACCGCAATGACAGGGACGGCGGCAGGGGCAATAATGATAACGGCCGAAACAACCGCAACAGGAATGACGTCAACAACATCATAATCTCCACAACCGTCATCCAGCTATCGGACTCGCAGCGTCAACAGGAGGTTGACCTCGTCGTGGTTATCCAGGACCAAGTCAAACGCCGCAGCGGCAGGGACTATGAGCTCCGAGACCAGAAGGACCGGGTCCGCAAGAACCACTACAGGAACAAGAACCGCAATGCCGTGAGTTTACCTTCATACCCCCCCCCAAGGGAACCCCGAGCCAGTAGCTAACGAGTCAGAACACCGTCATCATCATCGTGACCGAGGTGGTTGACAGTCGCCGCGGCGATCGCAAATCACGCTACATGTCGCGCCAGATCCGCGCCGACAACAAGCAAGCCAGCGACGTGACCGTCATCGTAGCCGACTCGGCCATCACTCTCCTCCCCAACAGCAACAGCCAGCGCCAGGTCGGCGCCGGCTCCGCGCAGCCCACTGCCGTGGTTGACGCGTCCGCGGCATCGGCGTCCGCGGCGGCTCTGGCGGCCATCCAGACGGTCGACCCGAACGCGCCGTTCCTCCAGACGAACCGCACTGTTTTGGCGCCGGAGGGGCAGGCGTTCCCTAGCTTTGCGGGCGTGGAGCTCGATCCGGCGAGGATTGTGGAGGAGGGTGCTGAGGGGGTTGTGGTTAGTGCTGTTTAGGACCGTTGCTCTGAGAGTGCGGGTTCTCTGTCCTTGTCTTGACTTCTGCCATGGCCTCTTTCCCTACCTTGCGCTGCCTTGTAATAGTGTTGTAAGATAGGGAGCTGGGCTGTGTGCGGGGGGTTGAGAGAGGCGGAGATTGGATAGTGAGACTTGAGAGATGGAGGCGGCGCAGGCGTTGGGTTTAGATGTGCTGGATTTCCTTTGTCTAGTAGATTTCGGGAGGCCCTGGTATGGTGGTTGATCCATCAGCGGCTTGGTTGTTGGCGATGTCTGTCCGTATCTCACAGCTCAATAAAATCTCATAAACCCAACCCATCTCAACTGTCCCCATACGTGCACCACGCGATGCTCTCGTCTTGTCTCCCGGTGCCACTCACTCCTCCCTTCTCATGTCTCACCTCTCGTGTCTTACTTCTCAGATGTCCATCTTACCCTCCCCTTACCCCCTACCCCCCTTTTTGCCCCAGCACCCCGGCCCGGGATGACAGCGACCCGACGTGCCCTCCCCGCACGCCATGCGCACACTAGCATTGATGAGATGGACGGGGAGGTCGTATGGGCGTTCATGCGATGTAACGCTGTGTTTGGCATCTGGTGTGGGATCGGATGGGGGACCGTGCGGGTGGAGAGGGTGTGTGCGTGGGGAGACGAAGTCATGTGATGGTGGTGGTGGTGGTGATCTGGACTCGAGCGGGAGGGGTGAGGGGAGGTAGGGTGGTATTGGAGGGTCTGTGTGGTTTGGGTGTGTGTGTGTTTGCATTGAACATTTCCAGACTTCAAACATGGCATCTTAAAAATGTGATGGGGTAGGGTACTTGTGTGGTCTAAAGGTCTACGTATCAAGACCCCAGTTCCAGTTGCGAGAAACTATTGGAATTATTGCTTTTAATAATATTTCTACATCAAAACATTAAAATGAATTACTGGCTTTATCTGTTTTGAAGACAGTAATTCACCTTGTTATTGCCGTTATAGGAACTCACTATTTAAAATTCAATCGAGTAAGAGGAATTTTATTATATATGTAGTTGGTTTAAATAACGCTCGGTCTTTGTAATAACAGACTATGCACACATTTTGTGATACTGACTGATTTACAATTGGAGTAATGTCCAAACGAGAGTATTCGGAAAATATGTAGTCAACACTATTGACTGGTACCACTATATTATGCATTTATGCTATTTAATAGCAACAGTAATATATAATAGTAAGAACAAAACAACGGTGACAGTAGGAACATGTGGCAACGAGAACTACGGAGCAGTGACAGATGTATGGCGACAAGAACATATCTGAGAATCGAACCCTACAGAGAACTGAGAAGTTCATCCCGTTTCAATTCTTACCTTTGAACTCATGTCGAGAAACTCCCGCAGAATATCGAAGTAACTTCTCATGCTAGATGTTGCCTGTCAACTCATCAACCGCTAGTCTTGGCATCTTTTTATATTCGCACTCGCGGATGATGTACCCTTTCCCCGTTGATGGGGGATGGTATACTCAGTATGATTCAGTTGCCCGCATCGACGTCAGTATCAACAAGATCGCCATCGCCATCATCATCACCGTTTGATATCGCAGCCACCACCACCACCACCCCTCAAACCGCTGATCCTCAAACCGTTGATCCCTCCCTCCTATCCGTCCCTCCCTCCCTTCCATCTCCACTTAAACCACCAAAACCACCCACCACCCGCCCGCCACGAACTCCATCACGTGATACCATACCATTCATCCACCATCCCAGCTCCCACGCTGTCCCATCCACCTCCCAGGATCTATCTCAAATATCAGCTCTCAGCTCTCTCCACTTCCTTTCCCCAGTGAACCCATCGTTGGTACCTGCGCTCAGGCCGTCCCTACCCCAACATCAGCAACCATCCTAACCAACCCATCCCATCCCATCAGCCCAACAAAGCGCAGCACCCAGCACCCAGCACCCAGCTCCAAGGCAGGCCAACCCACGCTCACGGGCAAGACAACAACGCAAGGCAGGGGAGGATGAAGCCGGGTAAATATCCAAAGCGGGGTCATGTGACTGGGATCAGGGATGAAATATGCATGTTATAGCAGGGGGGCACCATTAGCGAAAAAAAATAGGTGGAGACGGGATGTTTTGGGGCTTTCTTGGGGGGTACGTAGGTACTTTCACAGATGTACCTGTGACAGACCGGGCGGAATGGGGAGATGTGCTCCGGGGATGTGGCCAATTGGGTTTTGTGGTGGTATGCAGGGGGAGGACGGGAGAGGAGGGTGATTGGTGGAGGGCGCGGGGGAAGGCTTCTGGAATGGAAGGTTTGGGGGTTCTGGAAGGTGGGAAGGTGGGGGGGGTACTTGGGGTACGTAGGGTACGTAGGGTACGAGGAGGAGGGGGGGAGGTACTTTGGGGGGGTTTGGGGAGTTTGGGAGGGCTGATGGGTGTGGTGAGTACACGTGTGTGTGCTGGCCGGCCGGTGTTTTCCCATATTAAGGCGGGCGAAGGAATGTTGGTGGTGTTGGTGGTATTGGCGGCGTGGGTGAGTGCCAATGCTTTCCACGCGAGTGAGGCGTGGTGGTGGTGGGTGAGATCGGGGAGCGAGTGGTGCTGCCAATGCTGGGTGATTGGCATAGTGGGCTCATCTATATAGATTAATAGATTGTTGGGTGCTTGTTTGGTCTGGTTAGTTGCGCCGGCGACGGCGGCGGTGATGGTGGTGGTTAATATCGAGGGTTGTTCTGTGCGTGTGTAGAATAGGATGTGTGTGGGCTAAGGTGTGAGCACGCTACTGTGAGTTTACCTGTCGTGCTACGTATGTTGCTTACTTTACTATATATTATATTGCGCAGCTAGAGTGCTGTATTGTGTTCGTTCCATTGTTCTGTTCTAGAGTATTGTCCCTTGCAGCAGCAGCATGTGTTGGTGGCGCTGGGAAATATCGAAGTGACTCGTCTCGTGTCAGCTCTTATTGTGGTTTCTTTTGGGACTTTTCAGCTCTGGTCTGTTCCTTCCCGCTCTCTCTCTCTCAGCCATGGTCTGTCACTCTCCCTCCTTCTGTCCCTCCTAGTCATTTCGGCAGTTGGTGGTGATCTCGCCTTCTCCTTTAGTGTCATCCTCGGTCCCGTGTTTCTGTTTCCTTTTTTTTCTCAGCGCTGATCGCGGAAGCAGCGTAGGATTTTGGTAGGGGGCACTATGACGGGGGGGCACGGGGAATAAATAATCGCTGTAGCACGTTTTGTCGTAGCAGTGTGGTGTATTAGCATTATTATTATACTGTAGTGTAGTGTGTTAGTGTGCTGTAGCGGAGGATCACCACCGCTGTCGTTCCTAGTCATGGTGTGCCGAGCTTGTGGGAGAAGTACTCTAGAGTAATGTATGTATGTACAGTACATTCATGGGTACTTCTGTGACCACGTCTCTACCATACATGCGACAAGTACCCTACCTTCCTTTCTTCTAGTGCGGGGACATGGTGTTCTTCTCTTCATTCTTCTCTACCTCTAGTATTCTCCACTATGCTGCATTTGCAATAGTGGTCTTAAAGTAATTGATTACAGCTTTATTATTGGCCATATTTCCTCTAAATTGGCTCCAGTGGCTTGCATCGGTCGCGGAGGACAAAGACAAGAAGGAAAGAAATCGAAAAAAAAAGGGACAGACCATCCTCTTTCAGTCTAGTCTTGTTTGTTTCTGTACTAGCGTATGTCTTTCTTCCATTCTTCCCCCCCCCCAATTCATCCTCCCTATCCTATCCTCCTACGTATATCCTCCTACGTCTATCCTCCTACGTATATCCTCCTACNCTCCAACCCCCCCCCCCCTTCCTCCCCCCTTCTTTACTTCTTTACTTCCTTACTTCATTTCGTTAATATAAGTCGAATAGTGTCTTATTAGTCGCTTATTAGTTGTTGATTAGTTCGTTCATTCCTCCCCGTTCTTAGCCCTAGTCCTCCTGCAGTAATTCCCCTAGTCCTCCTAGTCCCTCCTAAGTCCTTGACTTCCTTCCTTCTCCTCCTCGTCACTTCCTTCCTCCCTGGTTACTTAGTTCCCTAGTTCCCCATTTCTGTCTTAAATCGAACAAGGATGATGCTGCTATTCTATACTTCTGCTCCTGGTCTGGTACTTGAGATACTTCACTACTTCATTTCTACTTACCGCTGTCTAAAACATCTTGTACCATACGCTCCTAGTTTTGTACTGTAATATACTTCCGACGACTGCGAACACCACTCTTAGCCCTCTGTACCCTTTCTGTACTCCTGTACTACATCTACGAGTACTCTGACTTACCCTGACCTACTCTAGACTCGGTACTGTGGCCCGCACACTGTTGCGGGATGTGGTGCTATGTTTCGTTTTGTAACCCTCATTCGCCATCCGCCCATTCACAGATAGGGAGGAGACAAGAAATGGACAGACTACACAAGACTATACAGGCTAGAACAGTACTAGACGCTCCAGCGGATACAGTAGAACGAACCGGACATCTCACTTACTTTCACTCTCTTCTGATCTGATCAGCTTTGGTCAGCCCAGCCCCAGCCCAGAGAGAACGGAAGGAACGAGTCGTCCGCCCTCGCCGCCGCCTTCCCGCCTTACCTGCGGCGCGCGCACTTTCCAAACTTTGTTCCACTCCCACCTACCTACCTCCTGCCGCCTGTATCACTCTTTCCCTACTTCCCTCCTTCCCCAATCTCCGGCCTGCTGCTGTCTTGGTGTCTTGTCTTGCTGTCATTCACCCATTACTCGCTCTACCACCTTCCATTCACACCATTACTCTACACCCCTCACTACTCTATCGCGCCCATTGACAGACTAGACGCTGAAGAAGCGCACTGGGAGAGAGTACCACACACTCTGAACACTGTCTACCGCCTACTACACTACTTTATCCGGGCCGATTCCTCATCAATCCCCTACGTCAACCACTTTGCGCGTGTCCAAAACCGTCCGGCGAGTCGCCAGACACCACCCGAGACACCCACCACGAGGCAACCTTTTCTCGCACAAAACCCCACGCGAGACCTCTCCACAGCTCATCACACACCTCACCCGCCACGTCGGCCAGCCCACCCCCAGGCGCCAACCTCTCTGCGACTTGGCTGCGAGCCCCCGCGCGAGACTGAGGATCGAAGGAGCAGAGCCGCCGCGGCGACGGCAGACATGAACGCCGCGTGCAATGTCGTGTATGTGGATCGCTCGGCGCACAAGGAGCGGATGGTGCGCCGGGGCGAAGTGCTAATGGATGGAGCGGACGGCCATGATGATCCGGAGGCGAATGAGAGCGCGAGGAAGCTGCAGGTGAATGTCCAGACGCTGTTGGGAACGTTTAATAAAGGTGCGTGTGGCGAGAGATGTGGCGGGCTTCCCCGGCCTGCGCGATGAGAGTTGATTGCTGACTTGTTTTGGATGGTTGTAGTTTATGTGTGTCCGACTGGATTGAGTTGCCTGGCGCGCATCGCGAGACTGAACACTGGGCCCACGGCGAACTTGGTGCCAACGCTGGTGCTGATTGATATACCCGAGGACGACGAGGAGAACGAGCAGAGGACACCACTAGAGCAGGATGAGGCTCCGCGACTAGAGGCTGGCGCCCAGGGCGTATATGGTTCGCGACTATTGCGGGAAATAGTTACAGATGTGAAGAAGAAGAGGGTCGCGAATTTGGTTGTTCCTGTCGCTGTAGTGGCGGCCAGGAGGCGCATAGAAACACCCAGAAGTACGCCTAGCACGCCGACAAAGAGCTCGCAGAAAGCACAACCGGGCCTTCCGTGGCGCACGCCGTCTGATGCAGCCCTGATAGAACTACCGCAGGATCAAGCACCTGACATCAGGTTCGTCGACCTTGGAGCTATTGATGTCCTGGACAACCCGATCCGCCAGGAGTCACTTCCCAGCCTTGCCATCCAGCTCTACCGCGTGCACCAGGAGTTCCTACGGCGTGGGCAGCATCTCACAGCTCCCACCGCCAAACATCAGAGCCCTTGGCCTGGTACCCCGACGGAAGAGCCATTCAGTTACCTGCGCGAGGTGATGGTTGCGGACCTCGCCGGCGAGATTTGTGGTACGATCGTGGATCATCCCCTCGATCCTGTCTCAATACAAATTAGCGACGCACGGAAAAGTGCTGTAACCGACGCTGTATCGGTATGGGGATTCTCTGCCCACGAGTTTACGGACAATGAATTACTATACGCGACACTGGTTATGTTGGAACATGCGTTAAAGGGGGAGGGATTGGAGGAATTCCGGATACCCTCAGGTATGTTTATGCCCTTCGCCTCGGTTGACACAGGCTCCGGGCCGATGATGCTCCCTTCCGTGCGACCCCCATGCTGACATCCGTTTGTAGATGCGCTGCTCACCTTCGTCGCCACCAGCCGCAACGGATACAAGAACTTTGTACCATACCATAACTTTCGACACGTTGTCGACGTTCTTCAGGCCGTCTTCCATCTCCTCGTGCGCATCGGTGCTCTGCCGCCCTTCCCAGTAGGGGAGGCCATAGAGGAGGAGTCTAAATCAACAACTGTTGGTCTACTAAGGCCGTTTGAGGCTCTAACACTTCTGATTACTGCAATTGGTCATGATGTTGGGCACCCGGGCGTCAATAATATGTTCCTTGTCAAGACAAGGTCCCCTCTCGCGCGTCTGTATAACGACAGATCGGTCCTTGAATCATACCATGCAGCAGTGTACTGCCATATGCTGAAGAAACTTTGGCCCGCTGTTGTTGATAACGAGGAGATGAGGACACTGTTGATTAGCTGCATCCTTTCAACAGATATGGGAATCCATAAGGTGTACATGGAGAAGTTATCGGGTCTGCAAGAGCACATGCGAAAGCACGGCGATAAGCCAGTGGTAGGGGAAGATCTCAAACGTTTCCGTGATCTGGCATGTAATCTACTGATCAAGTGTGCTGACATCTCCAATGTGGTGAGCCATAAATCTGTCTACCGTCTCGTTACAGCGACTAATGAACACAGGCTCGCCCCTTCAACTGCGCCGCTGCGTGGACCGCAATGCTGTCTGAGGAGTTCTCACGCCAAGGCAACATGGAGAAGGAGATCAAGCTCGAATCGACCCTCTTCGCCCCACCTGCCCGTAATATGATGGAACTTGCCACGAGTCAGACCGGCTTTATGTCGTTCTTTGCTCTTCCGCTCTTCCTAGGTGTCGAAGAGCTCATGCCCACGACAGGCTTTTGCGTCGAGGAGATAAGGCATAATAGGGAGTTATGGGAGGACAAGAAGAAAGAGGCGTCGGCGCAGGTTCAGGAAGAGCAGAACACCAGGGACAGGGAGGGCAGCGATGATAGCGTAGGAGGCAGTAACCCTCCAGCCGCAGAGAGCAGCGCTATGGGGGCGGTGAGAGGCCAAGACGGACAACCGGGCGGCCTAAAGGGGGGCAGTGGTGCCGCCTCGGGTGGTCAGCCGAGTGGCGCTGCGAGTACCCACCCTGATCTCGATGGTGCCGATGTGCCACCCACACTGGTTGGAAGCCAACAACCTCAATCTAACAGCAGGCCCAACTCGCGCCCAGTGACATGGGACGAAGCCAGCGCCAACTCACGCCCCGCGACGGGTTCGAGTGCGCGCCGCACTCTCGGGATGCCTGAAGGTGGCCAGATGGTGGCACACCGCCGCAGTGAGACCACAGACGGAAGCGCCAGCGTACCTGATAGCGGGGGTTGGGAAGGCAGCGCGAGGACGGGCGATAGCGGAAAGTCGGAGGAGAAGGCTGAGTGCATGAGCACGGCGCGAACGAGCGTTGAGAGCTCTGGGATGCGAGGGGTAAATGGGGTGAACGGCACGAAGAGGAAGAGCCTTGTCGGCAGTGTTTCGACGCCGGATCTGCGCTCAGATTCGAAGGTGAGGATGAGGCATATCAATGATGCGGCGAGAGAGCGGAAGAAGGCGGAAAAGGGCGACAGCGTGTTTGCGTCTATGCGCGAGCTGACACGGCGGCCGAGCCTGGGAAAGTTCAAGTTCTGGAAGAAGAGGGAGGCTGGTGGATTTGTAGGGAGGGAGACGCAGCCACAGCCGCCGATGCCGAACGTGATGGGGAGGAGGGGAAGGGAAGGCGGCGTGTCGGTTAGTTGAGTTGGATATCCGCGAGCTGTACGTGTGTACTATACGTTTCGCGGGGTTGTGGGCATCGGACCGGACGAGGGATTGTTTATATTGTGGCGTGGTCGAGAGTGACCAGCATGTCTGGATGCGAGCGTTTTGTAGGGTCGAGACGCACAGACGGCACTATTTTACGTGTCGTTGAGCTGGGCACATATTTTTTGGAGTGGGCGAACCACCCCGGGGCCACAACCACAACGAACCGCCGGCTCCGAGTTTATTTTTATTCCGTTGTTTTGGGAGAGAGGAGATAAAAAGGAGGAATGGGAAAGGTATATATGGTTAACGGATGTGGATATGGCTTTTATGGCGAACCCGAACTCTCTTGATTGATGACGATGGGACATTTTTACACACACGAGACGGGGGAGGGCTTTTTTTTACAGAGAGGGAGATGTGAATTATGGGCATGGCCTGACCGGTGGAGGGAGAACTGGCAGCTAGCGGGGATGATGGGGTGGGGTGTATATAGTTTGTACGCCCCGCTGCTACAGCTTCTCGTCTCTTTTTTTTATTTATTCCGAGTCGGGTGGATTACTTTTTTTATTGTTTCGTTTTTCTGTCGATATTCTTTT
>LNAS01000281.1:0-224624 GCA_001630605.1 Pseudogymnoascus pannorum | reverse complement strand
TTGGTTCAAGGGCGAGGGGGTATGGGAGGCAGCATGGATTAGGGGGGTTACTGGATGGAGGCTGGGGGAGTAGCGGTTGGGTAAGGTGGGAAAGAGGATAGGCGGTATTGATACCATACATACTATGAATGAATAGCAATCACAACACATTAATTAACTGGTAGGCGTGCGTGAACTGTGAAGAGGGGGGATGCGGGAATTACCACCTAAAATGTGATTATCCCCGTGTACTATAGTTGCTTTCTCTTAACAGTGGTAGCTGTCAATTATCACATGGTAGAATATAGGAAGTGGGAGTTGGAATGGGGAAGAAGATGGAAATAAGAGGAGATAGGGAATGAGTGGATGTGGAAATGAGAGGAGATAAGAAGCGGAGGAGTTAGGAAGTGTGAGTTGGAAGGATGAGGAGGATACGGAAATAGTGGGATGTCGAAATAATGGGATCTGGAAATAGGGATAGGGGAAGTAGGGAAAGATGAGGTGAAGAGGAGGGAACGGGATGTGGGGATAAGAGAGAAGGGCCTGCGTCTTTTGCCGAGATGGGCATCACACCCATGACATAGGAGCACACCAGGCAGTAATCTATTGCAGCCAAGCTTTTAACTGCCACCCTCCTCCCACAGTCCCCACATTTTGGGTCTGGGCCAGTGTTCCTCCGAATTGTCTTCAGCGCCTGTGCCCTTGATGCCAAACGAGATAGCTGAGACTCGAATGGGAGGCGTCCATTGGTGGTCATGTATGTAATATACACATAGCACAACTTGGACCCAATACTACGTGATACTAGGCCTCAGCGAGCTTTGTTCTGGATGGGGCTCTCTTGATGCCGAATCGTTGGACTATTGGCCATGCAACGTTTAGTTTTGGCCAGTCAATATTGGGAATGCCCACATCAACTTCTAATTCTTCTAGAATTTTATGACATTCGATATCATGCCACCTATTTCCATGTAGGGGTGGGGAAAGAGACCGGAGCATGGCTATCATGATAGCTTCTAATCGATATGGATATCTAGAGGACACATTCTTATCACGGAACATGGCTACGATTCTGAAGTTGGTATTCACAGTCGCCTTACATATATAGCGGTAATGGATGCTGCGAGTTCTGGCAATAGCGTATGCGGTGTGAAGGCTTGCATGATTGCTCTGAAAATGTATGTTTTTGTTTTTCATAAAACAAAAACCAAAAAAATGAGAAAAATGAAACCATGTATGCTATTAACCCAAAATTAAATGACCTGAATTTGCATAATATCAGGATGTAAAAATTAAATTATGTATAAATATGAAATTAATTTAAATGATATAATCTGTGTGACATTTCAAAAGCCCTGCCAAATCATTGCGGGGGGACAAGCCACAATTGACGGATTTCGAATCTGAGCCAAACTCTAGACTTTGAGTTCCGTCAATGCTACAACACATAGCTTCCATTTCGTGTATACATGTAACTAACTATCCTATTATCACCTGTATTATTTCGAACGTAACCCGCTTCTCCGAATGCAACCCTGCTTCCCACCATGATTAGTTATATTTGTTTGAGAAATCGATATGGAAGGAAGCAGTTGCACCCGCAACCATTCATTTTACATAGTAAATCGTAATTATACTTAGCATAAATGAGATGGGGGTTAGGTGGTGGTGGTGGTGGTGAATAAAAACGAGGATCATGTAAACGTTCCGACTATGATTATTACTATATCGAATATCGATCTTGCAATCCCTATTTACCTCACCTCACTTCCCCACTTCCTCATTTCCCCATTTCCCCAGACCCCTCTTCACCTCACCGCCTTTCCTCACTTCCCCGTACCCCCTCTTCACCTCGTCTCCTTTCCTCACTTCCCCAGACCCTCTCTTCTCCTCACCTCACTTCCCCGTACTCGTACCGCCCAAAAGTCTGTATAGGTTACTGTGTTTAAAATGTATATAGCTAGTACTCGTGCTGTCCAGAAGTCTATGCAGGCACTCTACGTCATTGGGACCAGCAGAGTTCCTATAAATACAAATAATAAGATAGGTTATTACCTTTTAAATGTACATAGCTAGTGATTCTTTTTAATTGCATCGTTTACTAGAAACTATTGGGAAAATTGCCATTGATAATAACTGTTGATAAAGACTGGAGGCATAGTCCCTGTATAGACTTTTGGGAGGTACGAGTAACCCGGATGAGAAGGTAGCACTGGTGGGAATTATGGGGTTGGTGGCACGCCGAAAAATTGGCCCCATCAGTTGTGATAACTGTTCTTCTATCGAGTCGTCCAGTGGAAAACGTCACGATAGACACAGTTATGTTCCCGCACATGGCAAAGTGTTATGCAATGCATGTCATTACTACTTGACGAGAACTGGGAGATACCGGGATATGGCTCTGGCTGAAACCAAACAGTTGGCAAGGGCCGTAAAGGAGAAACGGGTCAAAGGAATTCCAATCCATTGCATAAAGTGCAATGCGACTGAACCTCCAGGGGATAAAAGCCAACGATTCCGGAATCCACGTGGCACAGATTGCCTATACTGCCGCAAATGCTATCACAAGAGGGGGTATAAGATTAAGAATAAATCCAAGTACCGGCCATTGCTTTGGCTTCAACATCTTATCGGAGTATCACGCATGAATGATTTCTTTAGAAAGTAAAAAGAGAAAAAAAAGGAGGGAAAAAAAACCAACATCGGTTGTTTTTCATCTGTCTCGAAGCTTCAGGCTCCGAGTCGAAGAAGAATATGTCACTATGGGAATATCCGACGCATTTTATATGCCTAGCGTAGTAAATTGGACGTGTGGAAAATGCAGCTGTATTTATAAATATTATAATTAAGCCAAACTTAAGCAGAGTCCCTTCTAACCACCCCTCTTCCCACTCCCATTCCCTGTCACCTCCTCTCCCTGAACATAGGTGACCTAACCTCCCCCAACTCTCTGGCAGATCCACTCCATTCCATATCAATAGTTTCCAAACTTCCGAGCTACTTTCCACCTTCGAACCACAACTACCACTACCATACCAACCCCAAAAATCGACAACGTAAGAATATATTACTAATTCTGGCGAAGAAATCCAAGGAAGAGTGGTTGAGAGAAGAGTTCCGCCACCACCCCCTTTTCACTACCAACTGCCTTTCTGATCACCCAACCCCCTTTCTCACCACCGCTTCTATTTCTCCCTATTTCTCGCCCTCTTTCTCGCCGCTGTGCAACCGATCGATGATAGTACGGACTGAGGAGAGAAAAGCTAGATCGTGAATCTGACTGGGAATGAGGACGTGTTCTTTATTGTTATGGTGTGTTGGTGAGATAGCTTTAGAATATGACATTGAGGCATTATTCTCTTCATCCTAATCTTCTGCCCTGATTTTTGTACAGGCTGCTTCGCATAGAGAAATTTACTCTAGAATTCTACCTTGATTTCTGCCTTTTCATAGTACCGCTTTGTAGCTCTGCACTCAGCCAAATATCTCAATACGATCTGTAGTATACGGCTCAGCAAAGCACCCAAATACGGTATATGTGGTGTTTTTAGATATGCTGCAGGTTCCATATGAAAACACTCGAAACATAAATGGTGGCTAGAGAGGATTCAAACTGCAGGAATTATGTTTTGTATTTATATTGAGCGTACATGTATCTATCATCCGACCTAAGCATCCCTCGTCTGCCCTGTTGCTCCTTGAGCTGCCTGTTGTCCTTGTCCCACCGCACCCTGTGCACTCTGTCCTGCTACGCCCTGTGCAGCCTGTCCACCCTGTCCTGTTGCTCCTCCCACAAGTCCACCAACTGTGTTTGTTGCACCACCGGCAATGTTACCGACACCCCGGGTAGTCTGGCCGACGGCCTGTCCTGCGCCATCAACCGTCTGCCCAACGGCTCCCGTTACGCTGCCGAGAAGTCCACCCTTTCCTTGTGCCTCGTCGCCGCCGGTGAGGGTGTTATCAACCGAGTTGGTGAGATTTCCGAGAAGACCAGACATTTTGAGTAGTATTTAAGTTTGAAGTGTTGGTTTGTCGTTTTGTTTGGTTTCGTTTACAGTTTATTTGTGAGCGTTTGAGATTGGTATGTTGTGAGTAATAATGATTGTTCTCGTTGATGGAAGAAGGGGATTTATATACTACTTCGGATATTCTATTCATCCAAGGCGAGCGTGGAAGAGCTGAGGTAATGATAATCTATTCGGAATCTGTCGTCATAGCCTCTACCTACCTATTCAATATTGAAGTATCCCTATGCCTCTCTCTGTACATCGCTGTCCAAGCTTCACATCCCAGAAACACCTTCACCAGCCACACCTCGCCAGAAACTTGCGTTCGCCCCACATGTCTCGGCAGCACGGCAGCACGAAAGGCGGATGGCAACCTGCTAAAGCGCCGGAAATCTCGCGCCAACTTTCCCTGGCATCGAGCCAATGTGGGACATTAGTTGATGATCCAGAATGTTGGAGGCGGGGTTGCGTAGCCATAGGAGGCAGCGTCAGACGAGATCGTACCTTGGTCGTGCTCTAGGGCAACGTGGATGATGTCAAAGTGGATGGCGACGGCCTAGCCACTTTTGAACATCAGGGAAGGTGGCATACAGAAACACTCGTTTGCTGGCGATACACCAATATCTCCACTTTGTGTGCCTGTCGAGGCGGCACGGCTTGCGTGGCTGCCTGACTAGTTACTTCCCTAGGGTTCTTTCTTGGAGGCTGGATCAGAAGCCATTACGTCGATTACGACCTATATGTACGTATATCTACGTTCCTTATTCCGCCCCTTGCAAGTGACTCGTAAACTATATACTTACTCAGTACAATCACTACACCCTCTCAAACCGGTATGACGACGCCCAACCAGGGCAACTGGCGACATGTGGGGATCGTCGAAACGTTGGTGTGGGGCAAGCCACACAATTGCGGGGCACCACATGGCATTATAACGAATAACAAGTATGGTTGTTAAATTAAGGTTTTGGTGCTATTCTAGTTAGCGAACCGCTAGTCAATACTGGGTTTTGGTGGGGAACGGTTAGTACGTAACAATACAGAAACAGGTTTCTCCAATACTGTCAATATGTTGGCAGCACTGTAGATGGGCTAACATTGTGCTATGACTTGGATAATTACGATTTTGGATGCTCCGTGTGAATAATATTATGGCGTTATACAAGGGATTGCGCCTTGGTACGAGAGATAGCAGAGAGGAAGTCACTAGCGATTTTCTAACAACAGTATTGTATAGTAACCAAAATAAGAATATTTTCAGGTGAGAAATCGAACATCACTTTTGGTATAGGTGGCGAAGTATTATTCTGAGAAATTGGGGATTAATAATTACTGATCCACAATAGAAGATGTTATCGCTATTACTTAGGATATTCTTATAGAGACATAATTCGCTGTTCTTGGACTCCCAATGCCACCAAAAACGCCAATACGAATACACATGTGCGCAAACTAGACTACGCCTATCATGATGACCCTCTAACGTTACCCTCATTCCCTTAACTGCGTTAGCATACCCATCGGACCTAGATTAGCGCGCAAGAGACTTACAAGAAGGTAATCGTAATGTCCCCCTGCACTTTCGCTTTTAAGAAGACCTCAATTTCAAGATTGATGTCTAGCCGTATAGACACCGGCTTAGGCTTTTCTGCCTTCTCTCCTTCTTCACCCCCTTTCCCATTCGCACCTTTCCCTTTGGTCCCTTCTGCGTCCTCTCCCCGATCAATCGATATCCCAACCGGCGGCCCATCTCCCCGTAACCTCCTGATATTAAATGCACGAATACCCGTATCAGACGCCTTCTCCTTCTTTTCCTGCGTTGGATTCTGGTCCTCCGCTACCGCCTTTCCCTTACTGCTCTTCTCAGACGGCGGGCTTTGGTCGCACCGTGGCGGCTCTCGTTGTGGTGCCTCTGCCTTTCCTTCTGGTGAGCCACCGATGTCCTCTCCTAGTCTACCCACCCGCTCAGACCATGGAACCCGCGCCTCTGCCTCACCCACAGCCGCCATACGGCCCTTCTTCTTCTTTCGTCGCTCTCTCTTGTAACTGCGCGGGCGTGACGATGATGCGATAGACGTATTATCAGACACCTCGCCTGGCCTTGGAACCTCCCTCTTGTCTTTCTGCCCGCTTACTTGTCCTGCAGGCAGATCTTCAAGCCCGCTCATCCCTTCATCTAGTCTCTCTGACCATGGCAAACGCGTCTCCTGTGTCGTCGTCATACGACTGTTCTTCTTACGGCCACCGCGACGGTGCCGGCGCGTGGAGCCAATGGATGCATCATCTGAAACTTCGCCTGCGCGTGTCGATGGTGGAATCGCTTGGCTCTGGGTAGGCGGGGCTGGGTCGTTGATATTTAGGTTCTGCAGCGCTTGGTCGGGGGTGCCTTCCTTGGCCATGCTGGACGAGTTTCGTGGGCGCCCGGTATTGGATCTTCGGGTTTGAACGGGAGATTGGGAGGTCATTTGAAGGGGGATTGTTTGCTGAATTCGAGTGGGGTCCCAGGCGGAAAAGCGTTGTGGGATAGAAAGTTCGAGGCCAGAATTCGATTTTGTGTTTGCGTGGTTGACGCGGATCACGAAACGGCCATTTCGCGTTCTATTTCAACAAGGGGCGTTGTTACTGCGGGGGCGTGGGTCTGTGTGCGTGTACCTGGTACCTCGTCCTCCAAGACACCTACGAAAGAGGAGAGCCTTCAAACAACTATTTTATTGCTGTAGGCTGTCTTCGAGGAAAGCCAGTAATAGTGAATATGGCATCGTTTCTACCGACATGAGTACTGCTAGTTGCAACGTTCATTCAATCCAGGTATATTTTCCTGGCGGTGACATCATAATATGCAGCTAATTTAGCTGGGTGTGGTAGAGTGAAACACTACTATTTTAGTGTGAATTTGCTTAGAACTATGTAACTAAAAATACAAACCCCCTTCTCGTTGTAAGCCCCTGGACACCAAATCCAAAAATCTCAAATACTGTATTCCCTGTGATATCCGTACAACCCTGTGTTGTCCTCTGTGATATCATGGCCGCCTAACTCTATTACTAAATGCCCATAGCACAGGACCAGCAGCTCTCACAGAAGCCCAATAGTGACGTCTCCCTTCACCCTTGCGTATAAATCGACCTACTAAGAGGTTACTACATTAACCCAATCGTGACGTCTCCCTTGACACGGGCGTATAAGTCTACCTCAACCTCTAAATCGAGCTCAATCTTGATTTTTAAGCTGCTATCTCGCGTCTCCTTTGGCACCGGACGGTCCTTGATGCGTGACTGCCGGATTGCACCCGTTGGCCCGCCCATATTACCTGTCAGGCGTTGTTGATCGTTCGCCGGTACCATCTGCTGGTCTTGGTATTCAGGAGCCGGCGGCTCATTCTGGCGGCGATTTTGGCGTGCCCGTTGCATGGTACGTTGGCCTTTTGGTTGTGCTGGGACAGGTTGCTGTTGCTGCTGTTGGGGCTCTTCTTCGGTCTCTGAATGGGCCTCGTCGCTGGCATAACCGACGTTTTGTTTCTCGCTTGGGAAGAGACGGTCAGCACGGCTGCGCAGTTGAGGGTGAAAGATGTTGCTTACTTTTCAGACATTGTAAAGTTTGTGTGTTAATGAGCGAACTTGTATGGTGAAGATATGAATGAAATGTATGCAAGTTGATTCGTGGTATTAGATCTGTAGTTTTGTATAATGAGGAGAGTTGTTCGAGAGCTTTAAGGAAATTCAACTATATATGCTGATGTGATATCACATCTGCCATGGAATTCCCCACGCATAACTACTTGGATAGTAATGACGCAAGTATGCATCGTCAGGGTATGTGGATCAAGGGATCCCCCTTGGAGACACACCCGTTGGCGCACGTTGGCGCACAAGTCAGATTCTCTCCACAGGTCACGTATTGTGGCTCTTGTGGTTGGAGTTTCGGGACTGGTCCGGAGAAATAGATGGGGCAGAGACTAAGTGGCGGAACATGAAATTGCGGAGAAACGCAGGCTGGGCATATATGACATCACATTCGCATATTTTGTACAAATGTTCCTCTATGTATCTCCGCAGAGACCCCATGTTGAATCCAGGTCGTGGCTGTGATACGTCGGAAATACAATGATTTAGTGGCCCTTTGGATAATTTAAGCTCTCACAAGTCCCAAGGCTGTACCGTGGTGATGTCAGAAACGTAGAGTGATAGAAAACTAACCTAGGGGAATAGTGTCAACCCCCAAAAAGTCATTCCCACACAGGATTACAGGTTGATTTATTCCCAACTTCGAAGTACACGAATGTGTCGCGCTACAGAGTACACTGAGAACTCCTACTGTAACTTAATACTTGCGTTAAAGCAAGAGCTTCCAGAGCACACAACTTCCTATTGCAAAGACGAAAGAACACTATGGTTCTCGGAATTATCACATCAATAGCTGCATGTCCGGCCATAATCGGCACGACAGAGGCGGTCCGGCAAGGACAGCGCCAGAATGCGCGTGAGCAACATCGTGGGCGAAAGTCAAATCTCCTTGTGTCATGCTCAGATCCATCACGGAAGGCTAGAGATATCAACGGAGGAACGGTTGTATTACGCAATAACAAGGTAAAGAATCCCACCGCAAGCCAATGAATCTAGAACAAAATCTGAAAGCTAGCCTAATTAGCTCTATGTCACTACTGTGAGCCCCCGTGGCAGGGCTGCAAAAGAAAGGAGAGACTACGAAAACGAGAAGGACCCAGGCCGGGTAGACGAGCGTGGCCATCTTTTTGCTGGATATTTCTTCGGATATCCAGATGCGAAATGGGGTCGCCGAGGGGATGGTTACGTGTCCACAATCTCCGACGATCCGCCGCAGTTGAATTGGATATATGTGGACAAAGACACATACGAAGTAAAATACGGCCTCCGCGTTCAGGCCGAGGGGAACCTTGTTGGGCCATGGAACTGCACGCCCATTGACAAACGATTGACGCTTGAAGGGTGGGAAGGGTTTACGGTTGTAGAGGAGGAGGAGGATGTATGGGCACTATATTTTGATAAGGATGACGATGGGCTTGAGCAGAAGGTAGAGCCAAACAGGAGGATTATGGAGATTGAGTTGATAAGGAAAGAGATGAGGATAGGGAAGGAGGAATTGGATATGGCGGAGCAGGAGGAGAAATTGCGGGAAGGAAACGGTGAGGCGAAGGATACTAAGAAAGGCGGAAAGAACGAAAGGAAGGCTAAGAACAGTTCTCGCATAGCCCAGAAGTCGCCGTAGATGCATATTCAAAAATTATTAAAGAGTACGATTACCCCATTAAGTCGTTGAGACTTCCGACGTATTAAAGGAGGCTGCATCAACGCTCGCAGACCTCGCCGATAGGGGCGGAATGCTTGTAGATGGCATGGACCTCGGCAAAATATTTACAGCGCTGCTATTTCTTGTCTACTACGTTTTATATGTCCCAAAGGACGCCGAGAAGTATATACCAATCTCTAAAGTTGCATAAATTTATCGCGAGTGTCATCTTACCTCCAGCGTCTTCTTATCGCGAGCGTCTTCTTATCGCGAGTATCTACTATCGTTGAGCTGCTACTATCCAGTGCATTCCTCGATCCAACGTACTCGGTCCTGGGGCTTTGATGGTCTATCTCCATGGCATGAAAGAAGGGTAAACTGAGGGAACTTGGCGAGTGCGTCAATCCACTGCTTCAGCACAATCCCACTTGGAACAAGTATAAGGATTATTGACCTTGATACTTGGCTACTACCATAGAGATCGCAAGCCGGTGACCTCATATAGGTCATTTCCATAATACCATTTCTAGGGCTGAGCTTAACATGGCTCGAAGCACTGATTTGCACCCAAAACAAATGTATACCCGATGGTTACCAGCCACCCAACACTCCCCCTTGCTAGAGAAAATAAGCCCCCGCCACTTATGACATCGGCCCCTTGTATCCATGTCTCAGACCCTGGAGGGCCGGATCAATACCGAAATCTTGATTCTGACTCTTGCCCATCTTTAGTAACCACGGTGCTAATAAAAGTGGTTTATACGAGGTCGTGCTTAGTATACGCTAGATATAGGACTACGAAAGTAGTATTTGCGCATATCATCGTATATCCTGCTACAGTACGTGCACCCGCCACCCCCGCCTCGCAACCTTTACCGGTAGATCCCTGATCCCGAAGCAAGGCAACGCCACTTATTCATAGTGTTGGGGGAATATCAGTGCTTCGAACCATGTCCATCTCAGTCCTGGAAATTGTATCATGTAAAAGGCCTATATGAGGTCACCGGCCTCCAATCTCTATGGTAGCCAAGGTCAATAATCTTTCAACTTGAAGACGATCGTAAATAGACTCCATCAAATACGCAGACAAATATACACACATCATGGACTGGGCAAAGCAAAAATGTTCCTCCTACTATGACTTTAGCTGGCGCTGGATAGAAGATACATATCTTGCATACTTTGGAGAGAACAGGACATCATATGGTATCAAAGGTAGGAGCTTCCCAAGGTTTTTATAGGGAAGAAAGGGCAGGCACTAATTAAATCCACAGAGTCATTGAAGAAGACAGAGATCACGGGAGATGACAATGTGGATGGAATTCAGCGCGGAGTTGGGGGGGCTGTTGGAGACGTATTCTCGAGTACGGGTCCTGCTGGCGTAGCAGGCGATGGTATCGATAAGGGGATTTTAAGGGGTAACGTCTAAGGGTCCCTAGTCAGAAGACAAGATAATCGAGGATACACCATCCGAGTGCGAATATGAGGATGATTACGAGGGTTACAATATAATAACTGCTGAATTGAAAAAGACGTTTCAACACCAGACCATTGCACTACAGGAGTCGTTCTCACAAGAAGAATATAACTTATGCTGCTTCTCGGTCTCCCGAACGATAGAATTTACACTATTGAAGACCTAACCTATCTGATTATATTTGAGAGAGCGCTGCGTATTCTCTTTTGTTGGAGAATTGGTTCAAGCAGCCCCGTGGCTCGTCTGTGTCACCATATCACGTATATCATGGTGCCGCTACAGGATGATAGTTATAGTTTGTAATTTGCTTCGGATTTTCAATTTGACCTTTTAGCATTAATTTGGAGCTGCGCCAGTTCTTACTGTGGTACGAGTACTAGTACTATGAGTCTGCCGAAAAGAGAATTGAGGCGATAGTTTTCATCTGTGAATGCTTCTGGCTATCGCCGTGAAAAGTCTACATGAGAACCATGGGACAGAAAATAAAACTATATTGGAGATCGAAATACAACTCCCCCGTAATGCCGGCCAATATTTTGTCACTTCATAGAGGAGGCAAAAAAGCCCTGGGAAACAGTGGGAGTGCCGTAAAGTATCCATATGGTTCTGGTTTCGTAATCCTCCAAGAACCGGTTTCGAACAAAGCCAACTTCTATTCTCCAACATCTGAACGTATAATACAATTTTAATTGACAAACTGAAGTCGCAATGCTCAAGGGGATGTACTTCTATGCACTAGTGGCTTCTCCCTGTTACTTTTTATCAAGTAGTTTGCTGAGACCACTATACGGCTGCTCTTATCCCTGTAGAATTACGAAAGCATGGCATATTCACAGGGGGATAACCAGGGAAAGTCTTCCTGTTACCACGTTGTTCCCATGTATCTATTCATAGTTGTGGCGATAGGCAAGTGGTGCGCCACATTTTTAGCGATTAGTGTGGGGCATGCACTATAGGGCCTGTTGTGGAGAGGAGAAATAAAGTAATTGCTCCACATAAGATTCTGGCCAGAATACTTGCAAGCCAGTACCATATATCCTTATCGTGCCATGGTTGTGGGAGATTACGAGTTCCACTACAAGGGTGATTCTAGGCCAGCACGGAAAGGTTGGTACAAGAGCGGGGAAGGTTAGAGTCATGAAACAGAATCACAATAACTGGGGAGCAAAATGGGCCCTGAATAACAGAGAGAATGATATCACCGTTCGGGATTAAGGTGGCGTCTTTGATGTGACTAGTAACCCCGCATAGACTAAGGATCAACCCTCACAGTTTGTAGCTACATGAGATGCAGACAGATATCGGTAGGGTTTGAAAATCATGATCTACTCCCTGCATCTGGGCTACTATGATGTGGATCTATCAAGGTTTCGCTGTACTATGTAGATGTGGCACCCCCTTCTCTATATCGTGAATTCCTGCCCGTTCTTTTATGACGTCTCTGCTACCATTGCATGGCTAATCTATGTAGGACAGGGAATTTGACAAGCACTTAGGCCAACGTATGTGATGTCACTTAATGAATTCCTAGAACTTGAAAGCCTTGTGGAAAAAGGAGAGATAAGTTTCAATAATTGAGGCGGAGTTTATAAAAAGGTAGAAGCTTTATCATATCCAACGAACTTATAATAACTTCAATCAACCCAACAAGCTATAAATTTTCAAACTACTATAACATATATACGCTACATTATTCGAGTTGAAACATAACGTATTGTGTCAGCCTCTAAACAGCAAGCAATTTCAGGAACAAAACGGCAAACATGGCGGACGTCAAGCAACAATCATCCAACCTTCCAGAGAGGCCCGAAGCTCAAGAACAAGCCCCTAGCCAAGTTGACGATGCAGAGAGTCAAGCGGGTATAGAATCCGTGGGAGACGAGTCGCAGGCCTTACAATCAGGAAACGTTGATAATGAAAAGGACCTTCCGGACTTGTCAATCCTCGAAGGCAAGAAGGTGAACAAAGGAGGGAACGTCGTTGACGATAACGGCAAACTTTTCGGCCGTATCGTTGATGGTGATGCGTCCAAGCTAGTGGGCAAGAAGATCGACTCCCAGGGGAAAATCTGGAACGATTCAGGGAAGGTTGTAGGCACCGCAGAAGTGATACCCATCGACGAACGGGATGAGTCATCTAGTGCGCCTTTCGAAGATTTCCCTGATGCAGTTGTCAGCAAGGACGGAACTATCATCTCGGATAACCAGGTAATTGGGAAGCTGGTCGAAGGCGACGCCAAGAAACTTTCAGGAAAGAAGGTCGACAAGGATGGAGATGTCATTGATAACATAGGAAACGTCGTCGGAAAGGCTGAAAGATGGGAAGAAGAGGATGCTCCTGAGCCAGAGGCGATAGATTTATCTGCTCTCGCTGGCAAGCGAGTGAACAAGCTAGGTAACGTGGTAGATGCCTCGGGCTCCATATACGGCCGCCTCGTCGAGGGCGACCCCAAGAAGCTTGCAGGAAGGATGTGTGATAAAAATGGGGATGTTAGAGGCGAAGGTGGCGATATTGTTGGTCGCGCTGAATTGGTTCCTGAGAGCGAGCGCGAAGGCGTGAAGCAGGGACCATTTGCGGACTTCAATGGCGCAACCGTGACAAAAGATGGCAAGGTCGAGGCCGGCGGCACAGTTATTGGACGCATTATCGATGGAGATGCAAAGAAGTTGTTTGGAAAGCCGGTGGATGATGATGGCGACATATTAGACTCCAATGGGAACCTCTTGGGGAAAGCAGAGAGGTGGGAGGAGCCTGAGAAAGAGAAGTCGCGGCATCCAGCATCTGGCTTCAAGGTGAACCGCGAAGGGAACGTCGTGGACGAAAACGGAGACACTATCGCCAAACTCACGGATGGCGATCTGAGCCGATGCGCAGGCAAGGAAATTGATGACGATGGGGATGTTGTTGATGGAAAGAATCAACGCATTGGGTCTGTCACACTCCTCGCCGACATTCCGGTCCCTGAGGAGGTCCCTGAGGAGCCTAAAGAATCGCCCGAGGAAGCAGAGGAGCGCAAGCAGATGGAACAGGACAAGAAGCTTGCCGCTCAGATGGCTACTTGTATCCAACAGTCACTGGACAAGATCCAGCCAATTCTCAAGATGATCACTGAGGTAGATAGGCCTTTCCCAGCATACCGATATCAAGCTAACAAAAATAGGCCATTGAATCAGCCGAACGACAGCCCAAGGAGGATCTCGATGAGCAGAAACTCGTCGACACTGTCAAGCCACTCCTCGAGCAAGGCGGCGCGATTTTACAGGAAGCTAATGGTGTAATTCGCGGCCTTGACCCTGACGGAAGGATCCAGGCGAACGCCAAGCACAAGACCGCCTCCCGTGAGGCGACACCAGAAGAATACCGTCTTGCTGAAGTGCTAAAGGAGGTGAGTGTTATTCATTGCTATATAATTTATAAGAAGCTAACATTGGGATAGTTGACTGGTAGCGTGAGCCAAACGATTGAGGGGGCCAAGAAGAAGGTGGCAGGCATGCCTCATGCCAAGAAAGAATTGAACCCACTCTGGGGTCTCCTTGCAGGTGCGTAACATATAGTATATCTGAGTCTTCATGCTAACTTGTGTACAGAGCCACTTGGACAAATCCTTGCTGCCGTTGGCTTACTCTTGTCCGGCGTTCTCGGTCTTGTTGGCAATCTGGTATGTCTACTTTCACATGATACGTATTTGGGCTATTCTAATATATTACAGCTTGCTGGCTTGGGACTCGGAGGGCTCCTTGACAATCTTTTGGGCGGACTCGGGATCAAAGGAATACTCGAAGGTCTTGGCCTTGGGTCACTAACGAAGTCATTGACGGGGAAGAAGTAGATGTATTTGTTTCTTGTAGTCTTACGAAATTGCTAGTTTAATGTAGTCTTACGAAATATAATAGTTTATCATAGCTAAACATTGATTTTATTCTCTAAGTACATAACTAAGCAAAAGGATCATTGAAACGCCTTTAAAGTAAACATCCTATAAGTTATCCCTCACTCATAATTTGAATAAATCATGGGCCCCCAGCCCTGCCGTTGTTATCCCAATAACCCTGCCCTTGACTTCTACATGCAGAACCCATAACACAGTAGAAGTTACCTCCATTGTTGTTGTTGTTCGGTGACTTTTGGCAGAGTTAGCGAGGCCAGAGGGGAAAAAGGGGGGGGGGAGGGGGAGGGGGGGGGTTGGTTGACATACCTTAATTATCGCCGTCCCTCTGTCTTCGGCACCAGTGCATACGTTGTAGTCGTAGTTCCTCACAGTATAAGCCGTGTGGGCTATATTATACCAGACGCAGACGGTATCACCTTCGCCACCATAGCAGGTGTACTCGTTGCCAGTTTCCCACGACTTGCTAACATCGAAGCCGCCACCGATCCATGAGTCAATGCTTCCAGAAACGGAGAAGCCAATAGTGAAGCTTTTGCTCTCCTCGTGTCCAACAGCACAGCTGGGTGATGATCCGCATTTGATATTTTCCTAGTCCATAGTCAGTCTGTGTATCAAAATTCAGTAGCCAGATCAAGACTAACGCTGAGTTGCTTCAGGAAGTAATTTTGGTGGGGGTCTCCGTCTCCTTTAAGTACAGTATAGCTGGACCATATGCCACAAGATCCCTGTCGTTCCTCGAGGGATCGTGGGGATTCCTCCACAGAGCGTTCAGTGATGTTCGTTGTCGGTATACCTGTAGACATGGAGTTTGCTATGGTCTTCAAAAAGGGCGAACTGCCGCTTTGAAAGCAGTCTTTCTTGTCCCTGGCACTTAATGGGGCCAGCTGTAGAGATGCAGGGACAGTAGCCGAGCAAGTCACAAAAATCTCCTGTGCGTCATACATCTTCGTGCAGCTCACACCGCCCGAGACGCTGGGGTCTTCATGGACTTTGTATGTTGTAGAGCCAAGAGTAATGGTACCAGCTCCATATTCGTTGATATCTGCAGAGACTGGAAACTTGGCGAAGACACCAGAGTCAAGCTTTTCGGAGCAGGCGTATCCCAGGACCTCAGACGATTCTTTATCAACAACAGCCACGTCGATCTCAGCTGTCTCCTTGAGGCGCTGAATCACAATATCGACCTCCTTGAGATCTTGGCCAGTTGGAGCAGCCAGAACAGCTGGAATGGATGCCGCGAAGGCTGCAATAGACACAAAAGATTTCATAGTGATTTAAAGTAGAGACTTCAGAGTGAGTGATGAAAGGTGAATTGGTTGATGGATAATGAGCATAATTTATGGAGATGAAGGCTCTATTTATGTTCCAATCGTAGCTGAACATTACTATACCATCGCCCTTCATTCTATCTCCACATTCCCCATTGCTATTCCTGCCATTCCCATCTAGCCCCGTTGACTTGCCGGAATTTGCTATTCTCAGATGATGGACAATAGATAAGGAGATGACCGGGATGACAGACAACACAACGTAAACCAAAACGGAATAGCTATATGGAGCCTGCATCCTTATGATTTAGTGGTGTACAGACCTATCCTCATAGGGTGTTAGTTATAAGGTTCGTGGGTGGAGCAGCAACATGGGACCCTAACGATTAAGCATAATTGCAGGGGAATGACCAAAATAAAAATGCGGTAAGTGGCTGAAATAAGGGTATCCATCAAGGGAAGGGGCCATTAGCGGCGTGCCATAGTGGCGTTGCTATCGCCAGCTTTGTGTGAATGGGATCTCGAAGGATTCAGGAGCATTTCGTGGGGCCCAAGAGGCTAAATTAAAAATAGATTTGGCGCTACGCGCGTCTACCATTGAATTTCACCGAATCAGAAAGGAGAGCTTTATATGATTGGTTGATTCCCGCCCTTGAAAACTAGGTGTTATTAGGCATTATTACCTAAGTAGCGTCAGTGCGCCAGTGAGAGATCTTGTAGCCAGCCCCCAGTCCTCTTGTTTCGATTTCAGCAGGTCGCAACGATCGTGGTAATAGCCCCTATGAGATTGCTCTCAAAATACCAGTGTTAGCCATGCAATTATCAGATTAGCCGATCTCAATATCCTCGTGCCAGGAAATGCATGGAGAGCGAAGGGCCTTATCCTGGTACAGGGCTGAAGATAACTAGAGTAGGAGCGGGAAAGGAAGAACAGTGGAGAAACTAATTCAGCAGTAGGTTCTCCAGTATTGAGGCGTTTTGTTTGCAGAGGATTTTAGCGTTGAGGCGCGGGCAAGTGCATGATGCCGTTGGGGATCGCAGATGGCTTGCAGCGCCACAGTCGAATTACAGGGATTTCACGGCTAGAAGGGAGGGGCTTGACACAACGCACAGCATTTCCATGGCAGCAACCCAGCTAAAAGCTTTTGATTCAAGTGGTTTAATATAATAAGCATGAAAGAGGAGATATTCTCCTCTTAGTAATGAGGATCATATCCTCTCGTAGTGTAGCGTAGGATTGATATGGTCATGCGTTTTCCTTTCACTTTACCACCATAAGCAGATAAACTCGATTCAAGCGCTGAAATAGCATCCATGCATTCCTATCCACGCACACGTTCATACCACCACGTGAAATCGTAGTGGGTTCCGCCATACTTTCCGTTGGTAAAGCTTAAACGCAAGGATATACAACCTTGTTCTTATGACGTGTCGGTGCCAACTTACCCCGTTTGCGCACCAAAAAATCTTGCCGATAAACTGCAAGATATAAATCCTTCAAGATGGGGGCCGCAAAGCCTTGTTCTGCTGAGGTTTTTCCTCTGGCGGGGTTCAGTATCACACGCCTATTAGTCGTGTTAGAACCCGATGCCTTCTTACTACGTTCGCATCCTCCATCGGAAGACGCGGCTAGCAGCCGCAGAACCCCGGCGATTGAAACAAGAATATCTCTCAACTTACAAATAAGTAATTAAAAAAGAAGTGCCGACATGTTACAAGGAACCATTCGGGATGAGAGGAGCAACGCGCGGCCAGCGGCAACAAGGATCTCATCCCAGCCACCAAAATGATAATGTTAATTATAAACAAGTAGCACAAAATAATATAGAAACTACGCTGCTACGCTGCAGCGCTACGGGACGAACCTCGGGGGGGGGGAGTGAAGGATCACCCACAGCCCATTCAGATAGATCCAAGCGGCTAGCACCATTATATCTCGCCGCCATCGGCGCCACTACCTCGTAACTTCCTCGGTCACCTTCCGCATATATCGGCAATTGACAGATGGTTGAAGTTGATGACGACAAGTCGACAGTGTATTGTCATACGCTGAAGACACCAGACTGGTGGGGCTTCTGCGTGGTAGTTGGGTGATACCAGAACAAGGGACTCTGTGCTCGCAGAGTCCCTCGTGGACTCCCTCTGTTCTAATATGGGAAAGAACTCGTCCCTGATGCGTAAATCAATAATGATTGAAGTATGATGATTGAAGTATGATGATTACTTGGACAATGCATTATCATATTTGCCGCAGGCAAAGAGTCGCTCATAGACTCCCTCGTTCTGGTATAAGGGAGAACTCATTCCCAGAGCCTAAAACTATCAACTCTATCACACCCGACTACCACGACAGAAGCCTCTCTAATTTGGTGTATTCGGCGTATGACAATACACTGTCAACTCATTATCAACTTCAGTCCAATCACAATATCAACTTTTCGCGAAGCAAATTAAAGCGTAAGGTAAATTTCATTCAGCTAACAACATAATTCATTCTAATTCTCCACATCTCTACAATCGGCTCTCCTTCACCGGCGCAGCATTCTTCTCAGTCGCAGCCTTAATAGCATCACCCAGCGCCTTATCCACGCGCGAGAACATCTCATAAGTGCGCGCCCTGGTGTCCTCCCTCGCCGCAGAAAGGTGTCCCGACACGTTTCCGATAAAGTTGGCCTGCTGCCCCTCAGTGCGACCAAGGACATCCCATAGGCCCTTGGCCTGTACGTAATCGTCAGGCACGACCTCGTTGAGGTGGACGACGGCCTGCGCGGTCCACTTCTGGTGGGGGTCGCTGGTGACGGGCGAGTGTTGCTTGTAGGTAAGAGTGCGGTAAGAGGAGGGGTAGTTGGGGTTGGCGCCGTAGTTGCCGTTGACTGCCATGGCACCGTCACGCTGGAAGGGGTTGAAGGCGTGGAGAGGTGCGTTGACGGGGATTTGCTGGTAGTTGACACCGAGACGGTGGCGGTGGGTGTCGGGGTAGGAGAAGAGACGGGACTGAAGGACTGGGTCGGCGGAAGGCTCAACACCTGGAACAAGGTGGGAGGGCGAGAAGGCAACTTGCTCAATCTCGGCGAAGTAGTTCTCGGGGTTCTTGTTCAGGGTGAACTTGCCGAAGGGGCGGAGTGGGACGTCCTTGTGGGGCCAGACCTTGGTCAGGTCGAAGACGTTCCAGCGGAACTTCTCAGCCTGCTCGGGGGAGAGAACCTGTACGTAGACGGTCCAGCTTGGGTATTCACCCTTCTCAATCGACTCGAAGAGGTCCTGGGTGTGCCAATCTGGGTTCTCACTGGCAAGCTTGCCGGCCTCCTCGTTGTTGAAGGTCTTGCTGCCTTGGTCGGTCTTGAGGTGGACCTGCACGTAGTTGAAGGTCCCATCGGGCTTGTGCCACTTGTGAGTGTGACCAGAGTAGCCGTTCATGTGGCGGTAAGAGTATGGGGTTCCACGGTCAGAGAAGAGGTGCATGACCTGGTGGATGGCCTCCTGGTGGGTAGAGAGGTAGTCCCAGAACATGGTGGCATCCTTGAGGTTGGTCTGTGGGTTGCGCTTCTGGGTGTGGATGAAGAGAGGGAACTTTCCTGGGTCACGGAGGAAGAAGATAGGTGTATTGTTGTAAACCCAGTCCCAGTTGCCCTCTTCCGTGTAGAACTTAATGGAGAAGCCGCGGGGGTCGCGAGCAGAGTCTGCGGAGCCCTTCTCACCGCCGACGGTCGAGAAACGGGTCACAGCCTTGGTCTTCTTGCCAACAGTCTTCAACATGTCGACGACAGTGATATCAGAGACTGAAGAGTAGGTTAGCTATATGTCGTTTATCACTTGAAGCTTGTCTGCATGCAACTTACTATCATGTGTGACCTCAAACTCGCCATAAGCACCGGCACCCTTGGCGTGGACAACGCGCTCTGGGATACGTTCGCGGTCAAAGTGGGCGAGTTGGTCGATCAAGTGGAAGTCCTGGAGAAGGAGCGGGCCATTTGGACCACCTGCTCTTTGGTAGGCCTCAGCATGGTGAACTGGGGCACCGTTAGATGTGGTATAGGTGGGCTGCTGGTTGTATTTAAAGGTGGAAGCGGGCGACTCGTCAGAACCCATGGTTGCGGTTGTTGTGCTGTGAAGCAGTTATATGGAGAATAAAGTGATAGTTTCTTATACTGGTATGAGAGTCCAGTGAATAATGGGCTATTCAGATATGAGACAGAGATAAATAAAGCAGTGACAGAAATGACTATTCTAGGTCAAACGGATATAAAAGAGGGGGGAAAGAGGAAAGAGACAGTGACGGACGCATCTTTCTATATATATGGGCATAATGGCGGAACCAGACCGATACGTAATTGAGGGAGGTACTAAGTACCTTCACACTGGTATGGGTATGGGGTGGTGGACCTGGATCGAAGGCGGGGTACCTCAGGTTCCAGCCAATCAGAAACATCAATTTGCAAGCAGCCGTCTCGGACATTGGCCAAGGCCACAAGGCCACTACAGCTCCCCCCCGCTATAACTTCCATAAACCCGCTAAAACACACGTCTTACAGTTATTAAAGTATCATGATTGGTTGCTCAAAGTTCCTCGGCCCCTTGTCTGTCGTTGTATTGTACAGTTGTATCAAAAACTGCATCACTGCATCTACATAGCAGTATCCAAAGTAGTCTATTGGTGCGGCAGTCATCCCCAACAAACGTTCACCGCAAGGTAGCACTATAATAGAATAGCCCTCTACTCTTCCTCCGAAGTTCTACTCCGAAGTTATACCAGTAGTCCATTAGTGAGTATCCCCATACTAGTATGAGTTTATAGTACTGAATAGTACTATATAGTACGTAACTTAGACCGCTCTATCCTCATACCGGTATAGGGAACCCTGCCTAGGTTCTGTTCTGTTCTAGCCTCTTGCCCTTACCAAAGCAATTTGTATTACCTGTTAAGGAAAGAGACCCCGCCCCGCATATTTTATGCCCGTTGCCCGGATGACGCCAGTCTCCGCCCTTATCAAGCAATCGGGCGGCCCTGTACGATCGGCCCCGCCTGTCGTGGCTCCGGCGACCGGCGTCTAGAACGCCGATGCTGGATGGGAGGTTTATAATCGTGGTGCATCGATAATGGAACACACGACAGAAGCTGTGGCAAGAATTATGAATGCATGCTCTATGTATTACTCATTTCACCAAGGAGTCTGGAACGAGACTGTTTATGAATGAATAATGATGCTAGCAACTTTAGTTGATAAGAATTATTTCCTTGGCTGTAAATTGCGTATTTCTAAGTTGTAACCAACTATTACAACAGTTTTAACCCTACGCAATTAAGAGCCTTTCTTTTATATAATCATCGCTGTACATAGTGCCACTAATGTTACGTATGCATGGCCCATATCTGGGCTTTGGGGCGCTACGAATACTGTATAATAATTACTCTGCCATGCGGCTTGTAGACTGCAAGCTAGAACCATGGCGTACTGAGGAATATGGGTGGTGGATCTCTATACCTGTATGAACAATTTTTAGCGCATATTTTGTGGTCTATAGAGCTTTATGCGCAAAAGAGTCCAGAAAGCGACTTGTACAAAGTCAAAAGCGACTTTCGAAAAAAGGTAAAAGCGGTTTGCCCAAAGCCAGACCTTTTTGCGCAGATTTCTGTTTTAATTGTCCATCCTGCGCACATTGCCAGCCTTGCTCAGTACCCCATGCGGCCCAAAAGTCTCCGTATGGTCCATGCACTAATTTAAGTACCAAATGGCCTCGAAGCCCATACATTTGTGACTTCTCGCCTACAACACTCAAACCTCTCTTGGTTCTTGTGCACGGGTCCTACGGAGACTTTTGGCCCGGACCTAGCTTTTGACCTGTGGTGGATCTCTATACTAGTATAGGGAATTTCCAACGTACACTATATTTCATATATTTTCTACCCAAATCCACGGTGCTGGATCCTCACACCGGTGTGAACATGATTTTGCGCAAATTCCCGACTCTATAGTCCGTTTTGCGCAAATCATTTGCATCGTTTTCTGCGCAGGTCCCTGTTTCCATTGTCCATCCTGCGCACATCGCCAGCCTGACTACTAGGTAGAGTGAGTAGCAGCTTGTGAGCTATGGGCGATAATCAGGCCAGGCGCGCTGAGAAATAGAGCCTGTGGATCTCTATACTAGCTAGTTCCTGAATCCACAGTGGTGGTGGATCCTCATACTGGTATGAGCATAATTTTGCGCGGATTCCGGGTCTAAGAGCGCGTTTTGCGCGTTTTGCGCAAATCCATAACTTTATTTACAAGGTTTCTGGTGCATATTTCTGATTCTACAGCTCGTTTCGCGCAAAACGACAGTCTTATTTACGTAGGTTTCTGCGCATATTTCTATTTTATAGCCCGTTTTGCACAAAACTACTGGTTTGCACAGCTCCCCCTTTCTACGGCCGATTTTGCGCAGAACTACGTTTCTGCGCATATTTCTGTTTTTACAGAACATCCTGCGCAAATCTACTCTACTAGCTTCCGCTAGTTGGAGCAACTGACCTTCTAGCCGGTCTTCTGTTTGTTTTGTCTTATAGGGTCGTTTGCTTGGGGCGCAGTTGTCTCCTGTGTAGTCACTGCGATACTTTGCCTCGGCGTCCCAACAGGGGCTACACCAGCATACACACTCTAGTATCCTACGGTCAGTGGCTGCATTATGAGCTAATAAATGTTTTTATTCGGCATCCTGCAGCTACCGCACAGTAGTATGTATACATCTCCAGCATCCCTCTACCTGTCAACCCACTCCGCCTTCGCCTTCTCCGCAAACGCCTTCATGCCGATCTTCTGGTCCTCGCTGCCGAACAGGCTGTGGAACACGCGCCTCTCATAGTCGATGCCATCTCTCAGCGTCAGGTCCTGACTCTTGTTAACCACCTCCTTGGCAGCCTGCACGGCTACCTTGCTGTATCCAGCGATCGTCTCGGCTGTGTCCAGCGCTGCGTTGACGAGCGTCTCGTAGTCCTTGTAGCTCCTTGCTGCTACACCCCACTTCTCAGCCTCTACGCCACTGAAGCTCTTTCCGGTGAGGATCAGCTCCATAGCCCTCGCTTTGCCAACCGCAGCCGTAAGGCGCTGGCTGCCACCGGCTCCGGGAATCGTGCCGAGCTTGATCTCGGGCTGTCCAAAGTTCGCGGTCTCGGTGCAGTAGAGGATATCTCCCATAAGCGCGAGCTCACAGCCACCGCCGAGGGCGTGGCCGGAAACGGCGGTAATGAGCGGCTTGGTGAGGAAGGTGGTCAGGTCGGACCAGGACTCGATGAACTTCTCAGTGTAGGCCTTGGAGAAGGTGAGGGGGGCCATCTCCTTGATGTCGGCGCCAGCGGCAAAGGCACGCTCGGAGCCGGTGAGGACGACGGCGCGGATGGAGGGGGAGGCTTGGAACTCGCGAAGGGCCTGGTTGAGCTCGGTTATAAGAGGGGTGGAGAGGGCATTGAGTGCCTTGGGGCGGTTGAGGGTAACTGCGTTGTAGTGTGTCAGCTATAAGGCCACGACATGGGATTGGAAAGGCCTACTTTGTGCAACGCCTGCGCGCGGCTCAGACGTGAGGATAAACTCATACTGTGGGTTCGCTGATGCTGAGAAAGTACGTGTTACTCTGGGTAGCGACGATGGTCTGAATTGGGAGACTCTGGGCCTCATACATTTGACAGTATTCATCATGATAGCAACTTTATATCTGACAACCTGGCAAAATAAATGTATTGTTGAAGCAAAAAAGGCACTCTCGTGGACAAAGTTGGAGTTGGAGCTGTCTTAGCTTGGGTTCAGTCTTCCCCACCCGAGGGTAGACGGCGGCCCCTCGTCATCGGCACATACCCTTGTCAGCCGTCTTGAGCCGAAAACACGTGCTAATCGCCACACAGCCACACTCTGGGCATTGCACGTGACTATGGTTCTGCCAAGAATAGCGTAGTAATTCGCCATACGCCGCGTTGTCCTGTCCGGATCTGGACAAGGCAAGTGAATAATTTTGATCGAGTCTCTTCTTTGCGCCAACCACACTCACTTTACGACCACGGCGATTGAGCGTCCGCGATATCTGTAGCCCTTTACAACTTTTAATAAACGATTGTTTTCCAGAACACGACACTCGAGATGGATTCGATGGAGCCGGAGCAGACCCCTTTTGGGGCAGTGTCGGAGCAGACGTCACGGCTCCAACGTGTATGTGGTCGCTGAGTGAAAGACTGTGGTGTCGGAGCTGACACTTTTGTTTCAGATATATCAAACATACCTCGACAAGTCGACCCCATTTACGGCGTACAGATGGCTCGGGACAGGGTCCCTCCTTGTCATCTTCTTCCTCAGGATATTCATTGAGCAAGGCTGGTACATTGGTTCGTCGCATACCTCCTGTGATGTCAACTTTGCCGCGAGCTTACTGTCTATATAGTTGCGTACTCTCTGGGAATCTACCTCCTCAATCTCTTCCTCGCCTTCCTCCAGCCGAAATTCGACCCATCGAACGAGGCCATAGACAATGAGATGGAGGACGGAGAGGCTGGTGGCCTACCCACCAAGCAGGGAGATGAGTTCAAGCCGTTCATCAGACGGCTGCCTGAGTTCAAGTTCTGGCACTCTGCTACCAGGGCTATCGCCATTGGCTTCGTTTGCACCTGGTTCTCGATCTTCGACGTGCCTGTGTTCTGGCCAGTGTTGGTTATCTACTGGTTCATTCTGTTCACATTGACGAGTATGTCTTCCCAGGGATCGTATTCTAGAGTGAAATGCTAACGTTGAACGAATAGTGAGGAGACAGATCCAGCATATGATCAAGTACCGTTATGTGCCATTCTCGTTCGGCAAGGCCAAGTACAACAAGAACAGCTCTTAAACCATCATGGAAGCGGCCGCTGGCTGGTCTCTGCACGGATCTACAAGAGTTGTGAGCATCTCTGCTCGTGTATCATGTATTAGGCGACTTGGTGGGGGTGGATGGTCTGACGCCGTTGTATTCACGGTATTACCTTTAATGACACTTTGGGACGGAGAACTAGCATAGATGAGGCATGGGATTGTTCCAGCCGGTAGAGTGTTATTATTAATGGGATCAACGAAAAATGCCAAAACTGGGAGACATAAATTGTAAATGTGCGTGTAGATGGGTCAAGTTCACAGCGACTGTAGTTCAAGTAAATGCATTCAGTCACGCAAGGCTATGTTCAATAAGCCAGCTACTTAGAAATGAAAATAAAGAAATAATTCCATTACTATGAACCGTTGGCATGAATCCTGATGAGCTATTCACAACCCCTCTTCAGACTTTTAGACAACATGAGACGAAAGAGTAGTTGTGAGGTGTCTATCATCGTTCTTTAGGGTACCTTTTACAGCCTTGCCAACCACACTTGGCGCTAACCTAATTGGCACCTGGTCGGCCAGAGCGCCTCAAATTGCTTCGACCTCAGCCTTGACTAAACCACAGCAAGAACCGACAACACATCAATCGCTCCATCCGTATCGCAGCGATGGCTACCTCAAGTTCGCGCGGGTCGGATAGGTCAATTCATCAGGATTACATTGCGCGCATACGATACTCAAATACGCTTCCACCTCCACCGAATCCCCCCAAGCTTCTTGAGATCCCAAATACGGGCCTGTCAAGTGGACAATATACAACTCCCGGTTTCGCGTCAAGATTGGCTCGCGAGCAGCCACTGAATATAGAGGCAGATGCTGAGCTTGGGATGCATATAGACCTGGTGGGAATGCCAGGAGTCTTCGATGGCGACGAGAGTTGTAAGTGCGCCCAATCCGTTGAATCCCAGGCTTGTTGGCTAATCGCATCGAAACAGCCATCCAAGCAGCCATTCACGCGCCTGCGCCGCACCCGCACGATCGCGCTCTTCTGCGACCCTTAAATTCGATAGGTAAGCCAAAGGTTGTAGACTCTGGCTCGTCCTTCCTCCGACGCACGGAATATATCTCCAGCACGAAAGGGCGTTTGGATGGCCAAACGCCACAGAAGCCAGTTATCAAGCGCGCGAAACCAGCCGATAGGTTTCAACCTCTTCCCAAAGACTTGGACAAGGAGTCGCCAGAGTACATCTCCGCAGCTGTCCGACGCTCTTTCGAGATTGCGGCAGCCAACGTCGCCAACCCTCTTCGCCTTCGTCACCCTTCGAAGCGCAATGTCAAACTCGTCTCGTCGCATCCTATGATCCCAGATCTCGATGCTTTCAACGATTCGGGTGGATATATCACCATCAAATTCCAGAACAACCCCGTCCCACCATCTACCACTTATGACACCCGTCTCGAATCTGGCATGCTACGGCCATTCGTCAGCTCCGAGGCTGCAACCGCCGCGCACGAAAAGGCACTCGCAGCTCACGAGCATGATCCCAGCCGCAACCCGCACCCGGGCCCAAAACAAGACTACGAGTTCTTCCTGCCAGAGACCACGGTTGACGCCGCGAAGTTCAAGCGCAAGTCTGATGTGTACGATGCCGACGCTAAAGACAACGATAGCCTATACACCTTCACCAACCAATCCGGTGACAAGTGCTTCCGCTTCAAGCGCATCCGTGCATACGAGACCAGCGAGGAGGTACAGATCCAGGGCTCTGATCGCTGGAACTCAGAGGTCGTTATCGCGGTCAATGATGGTAAGGATGGCGTGCACCAGCGTGCTGCATATGTCTACCCACTGGTTCTGCGCACAAAGATCCGACCGCAACGGAGCAAGAACATCGATCGTCAGAGGTTTGGTGGCGAGGCGGAGGAAGAAGATACGGTGGATTTCTTGGATGTGATGGTGAGAGAGCCTGACGAGAGCGAAGTGGCGGGCAGGAGGAAGTGGGCTGAGTTCCCGAATGGAGATGGGGAGGAGAGCGAGGACGAGGCGGTGGAGGAGGAAGTTAAGGCTTCGAATGGAAATGGCAATGCTAATGGAAACGGGGGTGCGTCTCAGAATGATCATGAAGTTGACGAGGATGCGGAGGCGGAAAGCGAATAGCAGCTGGGATAATTTGGTCCTCTATCCCAAACTATTCTTGTGATAATAGAAGAGTGTGGGCATAGCATTAGGCGTCAGGTCAAAACAAATAGGAATGATATAAAGGCGAAAAGGCAAACAATATACTCTATTTTCAACATGTATCAAAAGATACTCCTGCCCCTCAAATGTCTGAAGCGGGAGCGCCTGTAGTTAGGAACTGATGCAAGCATTAAAGCTAACAAGATATTGTTTTGCTGTATTTTAAGGGCCTGGCTCAGATTGTATAACCCTGAGTTAGTTTCTGTAAGCGATGCCATTACGGAAAGTTTCTCTCCTGGAATTTTAGTCGCACTCGGTAATATACACCATCTAAACGTAGATTATTATTATTTCGTCATCTGATTCAAACAGTAGTCGTTGCTACTCGAGCGCAGTATGGTATATATATGCCCCATGCCTTTAGCAGCCCTCATCTATCCTTTCATGATACATTTCTACCTCCCACCAACGCCTCACCCTTCCTACCCCTATCACGACTCCGCCTGCACAGTCTGAACCAACCAATCCATGCCCTCACTCACACCGCTACCATCCACAGCACTGCACGCCACGATACTCCAGTTGCGGTCCCTCAGCTCGCCCAGCTTCAGCGCCTCGCTAATATCCCCCGCACCCTTGGCACCTGGCTGGTCCTGCTTATTCGCAAACACTAGTAGCGCCGCATCCTTGAGTTCGTCTTCATTCAGCATTGCAGCAAGCTCCTCTGCCGCCGTGCCCAACCGCTCGATATCCGTGCTGTCGATGACGAAGATTACCGCCGCTGTGTTGGCATAGTAACAGCGCCAGTATGGCCGAATCGAGGTCTGTCCGCCCAGATCCCACACGTTGAAATTTAGATTCTTGTAGGTCACTGACTCGACGTTGAAGCCAATTGTGGGAATTGTTGTTACGACTTCACCGATCTTGAGACGGTAGAGGAGGGTTGTTTTGCCAGCGTTGTCCTGTGTGTCCATGTGTTAGTCGGTTGAGGGGTCAGGGGCTGGAGGGGTAACATACAAGTCCAAGAATTAAGATACGGATTTCTTTCTTTGAGAAAAGGAGGCCAGACAGCCATGACATCGAGTTCCCCATATTGTTCGTCCCCGTGCCTGATCCCCTTTTACGCAGACGAAGGTTGTGCGTCCTGTTTCTTCGCGGTTTTCCGAGGTGTGATCGTGCCGACTCTGTTGAAAAGCTGGTGAGGTTGGTCGCGGAGAGTCACAAAAGGTCACTGTTTGCGCACAGGAGTGAACGCGTAAATATTTGACAAGAAAGTGGTATAAAGGAGGAAATTCAAATCAACCCCCAGATTTCTGGTTGGCCCTGGCCTGGCCTAAAAGAGCTACATTACTACAAGGTCGTGAGGCACCAAGGCACAACGCTTGTATGGATCGGGAATGGTTCCAAATACGCCAGGCACAGGGCGCTAGGCGCGTATCCCACCAGCGCGCTTAAGTGCCAAAGTGGACGACAATGATGGGCAGAGGGCAGGGTCGTCGAATAAAGAACTAGAAGATGAATTGGATGTGACGAAACATATTCTATATCCTACCATACATAATTTAGCCGTCGCATCCCTATTTCATCGCCAACGACGTCGTCCAGCGACATTCTGAGATAGAAGCATACTGTAACAAAACGCCCCAGCAACTACACGATACCGCGGATTTGAGATAGGCCTTATTGTCAGACCAATTCACTACTGGGACTCATCGGTATAGTCGCACAACATGGTGGGAAAGAAATCAGCCAAGGCCCTTCAGGTCGAAGAAGGTATGCATATATCCTCACAGTTACGGTCACGGGACAGGATCACTACTGACGCGCTGTAGGCCTTGAAAGGACGGACAATGGCATGAAACTAACAAGTTTTCCCGAGGTTTCGCAAATAAACCAAAAGAACTATTATACGTAAGTGAAAGTCATTTTTAAGCTTCCGGATTTACGCGTTATATCACGAGAAGAGTTTTAATCCACAGTTCCCCATAGCCAGCCAGACTAACAGAGAATCATCCGGAAGCCTATTTGATACCAATTAATGTCTGCGCTTTTACTAATGAATATTTCAGGGAGTATATGAAACGAGATGACCAGATTCTCCCTCTCCGCCTTCAAGCCGAGGCGAGCAGAGACAAGATGATCCGTAATGCCAAAGACAAGGATAGGGCTTTGGCAAGAACTGGCGACACGGATGTTCCCGGTCCAAATCCGGACGAACCTGAGTTTGGCGACGAGGAGACGAGTACAGGGGCGGACGGATTTGATGCATCAAAAATCATAGCAATCCACCTCGGCAGCCAGAACATGCGTATTGGCCTCGCCAGCGACGCACTACCAAGGACTGTGCCGATGTGTACCGCATGGAAGATGCCAAAATGTGAATCGGACATCAAGCCGCCTCTGCCTAAACGACAGAAGATGACAGGGACTCCCGAGGAACAGTTTGGTGAGGAGTGGGCGAAGAAGTATGTGAAAATGTGCGACGACCTAAAGAAAGATATGCGAATAAATAAGCGCAAAGTTCTTCCCAACTCCAAGGAACTGGTAGTCAACTACAACAGGCGGACCCCTCCAGAGAAAATTCCCGAGCATAATGACCCCGCAAGGATAGAATGGACGGATATTGGCTTATCCAGCACATTTAACGGACTCGAGGCACAAAGGATTCCAGATAATTCTGATCCAGCGTATCGGCTGTTTTGGCCAATCCAGCACGGGAGACTGAATGAAGAAGATTTCCCGAGCAAGGAGCAGTTGAAGATGGCGATCGACACCATTATCACTGGAGCTTTAAAGACGGAACTTAAGATTACGAAGACAGGGCAATGGAAGGACTACAGCTGTGTCCTCGTAATTCCAGATCTCTATGATAAGAAGTTCGTCGAAATGATGCTCGAGATGTTCATGAACGATTATTCCTTCGCCAAGGTCGCCTTTATCCAGGAGTCTCTCGCCGCAAGCTTTGGAGCCGGCTATACTTCGGCTTGCATCGTTGACGTTGGCGCACAAAAGACCTCCATTTGCTGTGTCGAAGATGGCCTCTGTATCGAAGATTCCCGTATCAACCTAAAGTATGGTGGGTATGACGTGACCGAGACCTTCGTCAAGATGATGCTCTTCGACCACTTTCCCTATGCAGATATCAACCTTGTGCGGCGCTACGACTTTCTCCTCGCTGAGGAGCTAAAGATGAAATTCTGCACAATGAACCAAGCCGAAATCTCCGTCCAGCTGTACAACTTTCATCTTCGTGCCCCGACTGAGTATACCCGCAAGTACAACTTCAAGACGTACGACGAAGTAATTCTCGCACCAATGGGCTTTTGTGACCCTTCAATCTTCGACAACTCAGCGAAGCTTAACGGTCGCCGTAAGCTAATCGACCGTTCCTATAACATCTACGATCCTGAAATCCCCGACGATCCCGTCTCAGCCGCGCAGATTTCCATCCTCGCAGCCATCAAACCCTCCGCCGCAGCTGCCGCCAAGGCCCCACCTAACGGTGCCGCCAACGGAGAAGGAACGGCAGCTGTCTCGACTCCCATGAAAGAGAAACCGAACCCCTTCAGCTTCCTCGGCGTCGACACACATGGAACGCCCGGGACTTCGCATGCCGGCTCTCCTGCCCCGGAAGGCTCCAACACACCCGCGCCGAATGGAGGCAGCCCGGCTCCGTTCCAGTTTGGCGGTAGCGGTGTTGGCGCTCCTCAAGGAATATTCGTGCCTGAGCCTTCACAGTGCTCGCAACGTGCTCTCGCTGCTGAGCGCGACTCTGTTCTTCCGATCGCGCCATTGGATACGGCTATCCTGACATCGATCACAACGGCAGCAAGAGGCGACGAGAAGAAGCTTCGTGACTTGCTTGGTGGTATCATGATGGTTGGAGGCGGAGCAAAGACCCCTGGGTTCGGGCCATACCTCGAGGAGAGGCTGAAGAGGTTACGCCCCGATCTTGGGGACAGGATACTGGTTGGAACTAGCCCTAGAGAAATGGATGGGCAGGTTGTGACTTGGAAGGGGGCGAGCGTTTTTGCAAAGCTAGTGGGAACGAATGATACGTGGATCGGAGGAACTGAATGGGAAAGGCTGGGGAGCAGGGTTTTGCATCACAAGTTGGCGTTTTATTATTAAAATTCGCAAAAGTGGGTATCACAATCTAGACGGAAAGGCGTAATGTATGATAAATGACATCGTGTGCCCTTTTTGTACGTGCCTGGAGTGGATTACTTCATTCGATAGGAAGCAGAAACGGAAACATGGAGTTCTTTTTTGCAGGATACTCTTTATAAGGACATTTGGGCGGCATGAATGGAAGGAGTGGAAAATAAATTGCCTTTCTCTCTGCACCTGAGTCCTTCTCCATGCACTGGTACGTCCCACAACTGGATATAATGCTCGAAATACAACGCCAACTCCCGTGGCCCATAGTAGACTCCTAAATTCGCCCGTGCAGATGCTCAAATTGTAACTCCTCCCAATGCACTCAGAACTCGTCAATCGGCGACCATGGCTCAGCAGGGATCAAAGACGACATGTAGTACTCAAACTCCCACTCATCGTTATCCTTCTCTGGGACATAGGGTTTCCACTCGACATCCAAGTCCACACACTCGTCGGTATTTTCTTGCTGGGCAAGTGGCAGATCTTTGGTGTTGATCGGCCCGGACTTAGTGTTGTCACAACCGTCTTCGCCGGCCAGGCCAGTTTCTTTCTGTCGGTGAGCGAGCGCTTTCTTCTTGTAATACGCGAAGCGGAATGCTCTCTTGGCCCGCTCTTCTTCATCATCGTTGTCAACTGGTAAGGCACGTGCTTTTTTGTTCTCAATGTCAAGGGTGTTCTTGTAGTTATCCTGGCCATGAGCTTTCTTGAGATCGACTTTGGGGGCGGAAGGGGGAATAGGGCGGACATCTTCGTCCTTGCCATCATCGGATCCAAGAGTGATATATCCTTCGTGGGATCTAACTTCTTTGCCATCTTTGTCGCCGAGGCGGAGGCGCTCCAGGAATGAGTTCAGGTCGGTACCCTTGTTCATATTCGCAGGCCTGCGGGCCTGCGGAAGGGGGGGGTGATCGTAGCGTCGGTATCCCTCAAGATCGATGGCTTCGCGCGAGTTCACTTGTTCAATTAGCTATTATTTCATTTCTGTTCCCCAAGCCTTGCAAAGTGTGAGATCGAATGCCAGGACTGAAAACTTTTAGCGACAGAAACTCTGTGGGAAGACAATGAAAGGATAATAGCTATGAGAGCTTCCTCTACCTTGAATAACTCTCCGGAGCTTCAAAAGCATAGAAAGTAGAATACTTACAAGAAAAGAGAGCCATGGATGAATAAATGGTCGTCAGGAGTTCAGTCACGTGCTTCGCCAGGCGTGTCAAAATCATCAAACGGGACAAAAAAAATGAAGTAAACGGGAATTGATTTGGAAAGGTTGTCATAGCATCAGCTATGCACCCACGTGATAAACAATTCCTCCCTCCCCCTTTCCCTACGCGGCACCCCGATCACCCCTCTTTCTATTCTCCCTCTGTCGCACCTCCTTCTTCACCTCCTTTTGCCTCTTTTTCCACGCCCGATTTGTCTCGCCCCTATGCTCATAGAACCACTTCTGGAAGTCCTGGTTTGGATCTGTCTCTTCCTTCGCATTAGGATCCACTTCCCCCGACCCTTCCGCTTTCCTCGTGGGGCTATCCGATGCATTAAAGTCTCCTTCGTCCTCCTCAGCAGGCCAACTGAAGTGCTTCCTCATAGGATGTGCTGTGTCTGGTGTTGGTGCAGCACTACGCTGTCCTCTCGATGAGAACTCTTGTGTGGTAAATGGTGTCATAGGAACAGGGAGGTCGTCCACTTCGTCGTCCTCATCGATATCAGAGTTATTGCCTTCTCCGAAGAATGTAAATGACGAAGAAGCAGGGGCTTCGGAAGTATTAGCGTCCTGGTCGCGACGCCCATAGATTGCTTTGAGTGGGTGAACAGAAGTAGCTTCGTTGGACTTTAGCCCTGGCGGTGGCGGAATTGATATTGTGAGCCCATGAGATGCTGGTATCGGGGGAGAGGCTGGTTTGTCAGGTTGGTTTGGTGAGTCTGATTGCGACGCAGCCTCATCTTCGGATTCTGGCTCCGAGGTTTCTTCCTGTTCATCTTCTGACGAGGAACCAGAGCTGGATGTATCGGAATCTTCCACTACAGCATCCTGCATGCTGGTGTCTGCGCCTTCCTCTGCACTATCTTCTTCGGATTCCGATTGCTCCACCGGCTCGGCAGGCGGCAACTTGATCTTGTTTTCCTTTGCAATCTTCTTTAACACATCAGTGTTATGCTTTGACTTCTTAGGCTCACCCTCCACCACTTCTCCATTCTCATCCACCCAGCCCTTCCCTTCGACAAACTCTACTGCTACTTTCACATTCCCTCCCACGCTCTTCTGCCTCAAAAACGTTGCAAACTTTTCTGTTTTAGCAAATTCGTGCAGGGTCACATCTTTCCCAGCTTTTCGTTTTCTCCTCTCTTTGTCCACTACCACTCCCTCAATTCCCTTTGCGGGTAGGGCGGCAGCAACGCTAGGTGGTAGCGTTGTACGGAAAAGACACTCTGCTTCAGTAGTATATTTGCTCTTTTCTCTCTCTTTCCTCTTATCCTTGCCATCCTTCATCCTATTCTCCTTCGCTGCCTTCTTGGTGGCCTTCGGATCTGTCCAGCCACGTTTGATCTGTCGGTCCAGCACCTCGGCACCCTTCATCGGTTCCTCGTGTCGCTTCCTTTTTTTGCTAGGTTTCTCCTTCTTTTTCTCCCCTTCTTCCTCTGCGCCCTCCCCTCCATCAAACACCTCCCCCCATGCCTTCTCTCCCCTCGCCTCTTCAATTGCAATCTTCTTTCCACGTAGCAAAGCCCCCTTCAACTTCTTCTTTATCTTGGCCGCTTCCTCGGTCGGCAAATCCACAAACCCATACTCTTTTTCCGGAAATGTCTCCAGGGTATGGAACGAGATATTCCGTGCCTTCGGTGCCAGTGATGGCGGTACAATTGCTGTCATCAAGGAGGCATTAAATGGCGTAATGTGAAGCCGCGAGTATCCTTCGTCCACTCCCGTCGCTGGGCCGACCCTCTTATCGCTGACGGGCGCCATATTTTGGCTAGTTGTAGGAAATGGACTATATCCTTCGTCCCTCTTTATAGGCAATCAGAGCGGCGCTCCGGAAATCGCGGACAAGGCACTGGCGCGTAGGGATTTGTTCGGCGCTTGGAGGAGCTTGGGGTAGCACAGAAACGAAAAATATCATGATAAGATAAAGTGACAGTGCACGGGCCAAAGGTACCAGGAACCAATCAGGCTTTAGCTCTTCTTTGGGCAATACGTTTTGTAAAACAAACTATTTTTAGTTTGAAATCATCATATGAATTTGTTATTATTTGTTATTATTTGTTATTATTTGTTATTTGAATTACATATTAGGTTTATTTCTCTAGTCTCTTTATTATCGTTTCGATTGGGGGGGGTGTTGACAATATTCCGTGGCAGGCTCCAAAGAAATTACTACTGACGCATTTAAATTTTATGTCAAAAAGATAATATTTGAAGGTCGTAATTTCATTTAATATATATATAAAATCCACCTAGTAAAATCCTCGAGGGGAGATTTAGATATTAACAAACTGTCCACCCTAATATACAAGTCAACAAGCCCCATCCCCACCATCATTACCCATTGCTCTATCTAGCCAGGAATCGGCTGAGCACCCGTACTCCGAATTAAAATACAAAAATAGGTGTTTATATCAGTTGCTGCTGTTCGCTGCTTCCTTGGCAGCATCACGAACCTCCTTTCCGCTTGCTCTGTAGTAAATGTCTCCGCCCCAGCGCATGGCACGTGCTATGGCGAGAGTAGGGCTGTCGATAGCGGGTCTGACATCGAGATGGAACACTGGCTCGCCTGCTTCATCATCCGGCGCCTCATAGTAGTCAATCACGTATCTGACTTCGGTTGTTGTGTCGCCAACCTTGCGCTCAACATACCAGTCGTGGCGATCGAAGGGAGGCGCAGTCCTAATTTCATCGTTAGTACAGGGACAAGCCGAATCCTCTCCTTGGGTAACATACTTAAACCTGGAAGGGTAGATGCCACCCAGAAACTGGACCATGGCCGCCTTCGGCGTCATCTCCTTTGGCCGCCCTTGAAACCTCATCAACTTCGGATCTGCCTCATCCATTACACCGCTCTCCACAATGCCCTGCTCTCCTTTCATACACTTCCTCCACCCATCTCCGAGTCCCTTAGCAAACAGCCCCTCCCAGACACGGATCTCGTTCCAGGCGCCCTCGTTTAAAAAGTTATGCACAGAAACCATGCTCGTGACATGTTCCGGATCCGTATCATGGTAGCCCTTGCGCAATAGCGCATTGTACATTTGCTGCGGCGAGGGGTACTCCCAGTTCCCACCGGTGCCTTTCGGGATGGATGAGGGCTCGCGCTCGACGTCTAGCGCTATGGTCTGCTTCTCGGCGCGCTCTTGCGATAGGTCTGAGAACATGAAGTTGAGAGGGTTGTACTTGGAGAGTTTTTCCGTGGTAGTGGGCTTTCGTGGCTCGGATGGGACAGCTGCGCTACCACTCGGGGGGGTGTAGGGGCAGGCGGATTCTTGGGTTATCGGTGCTGGCGCGGGCTTGAGAGCGTCGGCGGACTTTTGGTGCATGGGACATCCTGGCTATAGAGATATTAGAAATAGAGAATCGGGGTATGGAGTTTGCGACACTCACCGGAGGGCTCCGGCTTTTATCGATGGAGGAGGCATTGTGGTGTGTTGGGGGCGTCGCAGGCGCTTGGTCTGCCCAAAACCATCCCATGTTTGCGATAGGACGAGTACGGGTACGTTGAAGGTTATATGTCGTTCAAATCCAAGAAGGAGAAACTGCAGGATATTGCGAATGTGTCGAAAGGGTTATGGGCGTGGAACGGAGGCAAAATAGAGAAGGAGATGAAAGTTTGTCGAGTCCCCGGATTTAAATTCTGCCATTTTGTACGCCAATTGCGGCATAGATTGGTTAATCAACGGCCCCTAACAAGGCTATACGGCAAAAGAGTTAGACGTTATATACACTGAGCATGTTTAGACGTTGGAAATATCATTAATTTTTTATTAAATATTAAAGATGTTATTGCTAAACACAATACTATTTATTTGCGCCATGTCTCTCTATAAATCGTTACTATTTCACGTGCAAAAAAGCTATTTTTGTTCGCGACTCTGGAACATCGGCTTGGTACCTGCCTGACGTCACGGCTTGAAGTTGGTACTCCACTCCCGAACGACAGCACTTCCATCAAGAATTCTACCGCGGCGCATTGATGGAGAGCGGCTGATTCTTTCTTTAGGCCAGCTCATGGTCACCATCTTTTTGCGGTGATGAGGCCTATTCTTTCTTTCAGCCGACTGTGTTTCCGGCAAGGTCTATCGCAGTTCCGACCCTCAATCGCCCGGCAAGCCCGCGCCTACGGGACCACCGCGAACCGCTTTGCGACAGCAAGAGCCCAATTTCGTCGGCCGCCCAATAATGGACGCAAACTGCTGCTGTGCTCAGTGGCGGCATTGACGCCCGCATTTTTTGTTCAGCTCTCCGAGCAGGATAACGATGGCACCGACAATACCGGGGAGGAACGGATGCTGGAGGCTTCACGGGAAGAGATAAAGAAGCAGCTGTCCGACGACGACCACGGGCTTTTGCGGGTATTAAAAGGCATAATTCTCTTTCTTGACTTGAATATATGGGAGCCTCTATGCACCGGGTTCAGATTTCTGCACTTGGTTATAATATTCGTCCCTGTGTTCGCTGCCGTGCCTTTGATTTGGATTGGGCGGAGGCAGGAAGGGCAAGACCACGAGAGGTCTGGAACACTATTATGGTATCGATTCCTCGTCAGCTCGATGGAGCGCGCCGGCCCAGCTTTTATTAAGGTACTGTCTTCTACACGTCATTACTTTAAGCTATTCTAACAACCCATAGCTAGGACAATGGGCCGCATCCCGCTCTGATATATTCCCAACCCAGATGTGCGAGATGATGTCTCAGCTACACTCCAACGCACCTGCGCACTCTCTCAACGACACAAAGCGCATCATCTGCCGTGCATTCGACGGCCGTCCGTTCGAAGATATCTTCGAGGAGTTCGAGGAGAAGCCACTTGGTGTCGGCGCAATTGCACAAGTCTACAAAGCAAAGCTAAAGCCCGACCTCGCAGTGCCTGGCGACCCAGATCTCGCTGACCACCTCGAATTCCGCAAGACCGTGCGCCATAATGTGGACACGCTGATCAAGAAGACCCCGCAGCGCGTGCCATCCAGCTACGTCGCAATCAAGGTGCTGCATCCAGGCGTAGAGCGCCTTGTGCGCCGCGACCTGTGGATTATGGGATTCTTCGCTACCATACTCAATGCGATCCCTACAATCGAGTGGCTCTCTCTACCGGACGAAGTATCACAATTTGCATCTATGATGCGCCTCCAACTGGATTTGCGCATCGAAGCCACTAATCTCCTACTCTTCCGCCGCCACTTCGCCGACCGCACCACAGCTTGGTTCCCATACCCACATACGGCCTTCACAACTCGTCAGGTCCTCGTCGAGGAGTTTGCGCAGGGTATTCCCCTTGCAGATTTTATGGAGAATGGCGGCGGCGTCTTCCAAGAGGCCATCGCGAACGAGGGCCTTGACGCCTTCCTACGCATGCTCCTCATTGACAACTTCGTCCACGCCGACCTGCACCCCGGTAACATCATGGTGCGCTTCTACCAGTCCTCCAAGCCCCACCTCCCCTTCTCTGGCAACGGCCCCGACCCCGCCACCGCCACGGACGTCACCGAGCAAGTCTTAGAGCGTCTTCGCCCCTACCGTAAGCGGCGCGACAAGACTGGCTGGGAAGACGAGCTCGAGCGCATCGATGCTGCGGGGTTCCGGCCGCAGCTGATATTTATCGACACCGGCCTTGTGACAGAGCTTAACGCGACCAACAGGCGCAATTTCCTCGATCTCTTCAAGGCTGTCGCCGAGTTTGACGGTTACCGTGCCGGCCACCTCATGTGCTCGCGCTCACGCCAGCCTGAAGCTGTCCTGGACCAGGAGATCTTCGCGCTGAAGATGCAGCACCTTGTGCTATCCGTGAAGTCGCGCACACTGGCTCTGGGAAGCATGCGTATTGGAGATATCCTCCATGAGGTGCTTCAAATGGTGCGCGCGCATCACGTGCGCATGGAGGGGGACTTTATAAACGTCGTCCTCAGTATCCTGTTACTGGAGGGTAGTGGTAGGCAACTGAATCCGGATATCGACTTGTTGTCTAGTGCGCTGCCGATTTTGAGACAGCTTGGAGCGCAGAGTGGTGGTGGGATGCTTAGACAGGGGGATTTCAGCATGTTGAAGGTCTGGGCAGGATTAGAGGCGAGGAAGTACATGCAAGCTAGCGTTGAGGATGTGAGTTTTCCCCCTTTTTCTGTGTGGGTTTGATGCGATGGATGCTAATAATCAACAGGTTGAGCGTGCGGTGAAATATGATCAGCTTTCACCAAATGTATGAGGGACTATATTGCGGATATTTAATTGGTGGGCAGGTATGGCTGCATGGTGTCGACAATACGACGGGGGATATGTATATAGGCGTTTTGGTATAGGCATCTGTCTCGGGTTGGCGAGAGGAGGGTTGGTAAGGAGACAACATAGTAATGTAAATACTCCACTATATATAGACGAGGTAGACGGTCAATTCATACATGAGAGATGTACACTAGGCAGCAGCGCATAACCTTCACAACAAATAATTAAATAGAAGAGCATTTTGTACGATATCATCTATCAATTTACGACTAACCTCTTCCGCCCCCCAGAATCTGGTGATATACAGAAAACAAAAACACGATTCTATCCACATACCTAGCGCCAACGCCACATCGACCCTCCAAATCAAATTACCCAGATGATCTTATCCCCGCCTTCCTTAACCCACACCAAATTACCCCCCTTACCCCCATCGCACCGTGTCTCTAAAAACATATTCTACAGCCTCCCCTCAACCTCACCCACAACCTCGCCAAATACATCCGCCACCTCCACCCCAACACGGCTGCGATTCCACTCCCCCCTCCCCTTCCACAAACACTCCATCATCTCACGGTACGCCATCTCTAGGTCCTCGACACCCCATCCTTCCGTCCTGCTTACGAACATCTCTAGCAGCTGCGCTAGGTATGATTCATCAATGATAACCTCCTTCTGGCTACTAGCTGCCACGCTGACAACTTGGCTTGGCTCCCCAGCCGTGCTAGCGAGATCTTGGTCCGATCCAGCATGCATGCTAGGGTAGGCCGGCGTAGGCGCGCTAGCACCACTAGGCTGTGACGGCGCGGACGTAGACTGCGACGCTGATGCCGACGACGCGGTGGGTGGCCTTGCGTGAACTTGGCTGTGCACCCAATCCTGGCTCTGTGTGTCAGGGAGCTGGCTATCTCCCTCACCTTGACCTTGGAGGTGTGGGCTGTACTGCTGGCTCCCGCCATTATGGCCATTAGTGAGCTGCGTGCTCCTGTCGCCGGAGGACTGCTCGGTCTTGCGGCCTGAGGTAGTGGTGGAGGCGTCGTTGAAGAGGGCGGTTGGGGAGACGTCGTGAGGGAGAGATTGGAATGCTGAGCGCTGACTGAATTGGCTCGTTTGTGTGTTCAACCCTGATGGCATGGATGTGCGGGAACGGAAGAGCGAACCGCCCGTTGTGGCAGGTGGTGGGGGCATGTTTTGAGAGTCGATCTGGGATGCCTCGTCCGTGCCGCCCATTGCCACATCGTCGGCGCCGCTGTGACGTGTGCTTGGGAGTGACGAGCCATTGCTGAGACGCTGCTCGCTCGACAGGGAAGAGTGCGTAGCCGTCCCGTTCGACAGGGAGGTTGGCGTGCTGAACAATCCCGGAGCGCGGGACTTCGGTGTGGGCATTCCAAGGACGATAGGCTCCTCCCTTGAACCTTCAGCAGGAATATCCGAGCCAACAAGAATGGCCTCCTCTTCAGCACGCTTGCGATGCTTCTCAGCCTTCTCCTTGACGCGCTGGAGCTGCCGCTGATACACGTTCTCGCAGTCCGCCATCACGGGATTGGACTCAATGAGCGCCAGATCGACCTCAACGTTGGCAAGTAGCTCCTTCCCTCTGAGCGCGCGCTCCTGGTCGCCAGTGTTCTTCATATCCTTTGCGAGCCTACGAATATCGGCCACAAAGTCCTTCGGGCGCGCATAGTACCCGTTGGATAGTCTCTCTTCAATCGTCGTGGTCTCGAGGTTATAAAAGAACTTCCCTGTCGCACTATCTCTCAGTCCAGACACACCGTCCTTATCTGTGTCCAGTTCGTACGGACGGAACTGCACAACATCCGGTCGCACGTAGTTGGGATCTTGCTCGTCGTAGAGGTACTGGATGACGGACTGCGGGACGGCAGGGTTGCGGAACTTGCGGTACTTCTTCTGGATCTGGTCCATGATGGGCTGGATCATCACCTTGAGTGTGTTGAGAGTTTGGCGATCGCGTTGCTTAAGTGCTTTCGTCTCCTCCTTCGTGGGAACGCGGGGAGGTGGCGGAGGCGCGATAGCAAGTGTATCGAGCTTGCGCAGCTTGCGGTTCACGGGATCAGGGAAATCTGTTGGTTGTTTCTTGATATACTCAATGATGTTCTTGAAGAAGTCCTCACGATTATGCTGCATAACGTTAGTAAGACTGACTTCAAAAACCCCATTCTCTCCAGGACATAGGATGATAAACTTACCCTTGACGGCCTCGCAATCAAAAACCGGTTCTTCTTCGTGAACCCAAACAAATCCCGAATCATCTCCGGACTCGCCTGGTCAGGCTCAGCATCGCATATCCCAAGCACCAGCACTGGATCTGTCGGCGGGATACCCCTCAGTAGCCCTAGGAAAGTAGTAATGGCCGACTCGCTGAGCGTATGATACCACGTATCCACGCCAGGTAAAAAGATCACACTCGGCTTATGCCTCTTCACCTCCGCAAATAGCTGAACGATGGCCGTCTCTGCCGACCTCGCCGAATCACTATAGATGGTTGGCAGATCGAAGCTCTGGACGTGAAGCCCCTCAAAGTGGTTAAGCAGCGCAGATCCAAGGTACCCCTGCCCCATCCCAGGATCTCCACCGATCAATAGCCGCGGGCGGAAAACTCGCGCCTTCTCGAAATCCTGAGCTAGAGTCTCTCGTCCGAAACCTGAGTCAGCGTCATCATACTGCTCATACAGAGCCTCCTGTAGTGCCGTCGTCTTCTTCTTGATCGGGATCAGGCCATCCAGCAGCGTCTCAATAGACTTCAACTGGTCGCGAAGGAGCGGCTCAACGGCCTTTGGTAGGGGAGCCGCTCCAGAAGACGTCGCACGCTCCGAGGAGGGCACCATCTTCTTGATCGACAACATGAAATCCTTTGCCGTGATCTTGATCTTGTCCGGATCGACGATCAGCTTCTCGTTCGACGAGTAAATTTGCGGATACGTGCGCTGAATCGCGTTCAGCGCCGCCTCTGTGCATAGCGCGCGCAGATCAGCACCTCCATATCCCTTCGTGACGTGTGAGAGACTGTCCTTGAACTTATCATCCACACCCCAGTCGCGGGTGTGGATGTCGATGATGGAGCGTCTGCCATCAATATCCGGCAGGGGGAAGTAGAATTCGCGATCGAAACGACCAGGACGGCGTAGCGCGGGATCGATGTTATCGGGCCTGTTCGTCGCACCAATTACAATAACCTGTCCACGACCATCCATACCGTCCATAAGCGCGAGTAGGGTGGACACGATGGAAGCGTGAATCTGCTCCTGCTTACTTGAACGCACCGGAGCAAGACCATCAATCTCATCGAAGAAGATGATACTAGGTTGTGTCTTCCGCGCCTCCTCGAACAGCAGCCTGAGCTGACGCTCAGCCTCTCCAACCCACTTACTCAACGCATCGGCACCCTTGCGCATGTAGAACGTGATCTTGCGACCTCCCGACCCAACGCTGGCCGCAAGTGCTCGAGCAAGAAGCGTCTTTCCCGTACCGGGTGGACCGTGGAACAGGACACCTCGGGGAGGCGTGACGTGGAACTTGAGGAACAGCTCTGGATATAGCAGTGGCATCTGCACCATCTCCTTCAGCTGGTCAATATGACCTGCCAACCCGCCGACCTTGCTGAAATCAACATTCTGATCCACACCGAGCGGATCGGCATCAGCAAGTGCCTTCTGGCTCTTGATCTTGCCCAAATTGCTTGGCGTCCCACCAACGGCCGCCATGGGTTCGCTGGGATTCGTTTGTCCGAGACCAGGGAGAAGACCACCAGGCATGCCAGTCGTAGGCGTCATACCAACATTCCCGTTAACGCCCGTCGGCCGGGCCAAATTCTCATCGTCACTACTATCCGAGTCAGCTCCTCCGGCAGCGCCTGTCCCCCACGGTCCAGGGCCCGTAACAGGCGTCGGGCCACCACCACCACCAAAAGGTCCATAGGTCGTATGCAGAGTACGCTCCCACTTCGCCTGACTCCCCGTATTGCGCTTACTCCTACCAGACGCAACTGGCGCCGCATCCTCGAGGTCCTCATCCGCAGCATAAATCTGGTCCATAGGTTTGATAGTGTAATCGACACGCTTGCGCTCACGACGGCCCATGGATTCGTACAGGATCTCTGGGTCACGACGTTGTCTTGGCCGACGTCTACCATTGGCTTTTAGCTCAGCGGCCTCCTCGAGCAACTCGTCAGCATCAAGAGCCTCAGAGTCGCCATCAGAGTCGTCGCGTCTGCGTGATCGGGAGCCCTTCGATTTACCGCGGGCGCCACGGCCGCGGCGTGGGGTGGAATCTGTGTCATTATCGCTTCCCTTTCCTTTGCGGGGTGAGGCGTCGGAGGCAGAAACATCCTCCTCCGACTCTTCGTTGGGCTCGAAGTCGCTGGTCTGTTCGTTGCCGGCCTTTTGGGGTTGGGTGCGTTTCCGGAGACGTCTGCCCCCGGGTGGCGTAGTGGGCTCATCTTCGACTGTCTCTTCGACGGTTTGCTCGATGACTGTCTGGGATACACTTGTCCGACTGATACGTGTGCGTGAAACCGGTAAGTCATCATCCTCGTCGTCCTCTTCCTCATCCTGAGCCCCATCACCAGCAGCAGCCGTAAGTTGCCCAATAATATCTCCAGCGGCTTCATCCTTCTCAGAAAATGGCTGCGTATCATCCTTCGTAGCAAGGCTATCACCAATCTCAATATCCCCCTTCGTCACGTCATCAACCTCCATCGCCTCCCCATCTGCCCCCTCCACTTCCTCCTCAGGAACAGTAGACTCATGTGAAGCCTCCAAAATCGTCTCCCCCGCCGGCATCTTCAGCCCCTTCCCGCCCCTCAGCGGCCTAATAGCCTTAGACGTCTCAGGAGTAGGCGAAGACCCCTGCACCACAGCATGTCTCCCCGAATTCGACAGCGCCACAAGCCCCTCATCCACCTCCTCCGTATGTGCCCTCGTATTCCTCCTCGGGCGCGTCGTCGGCTCTGCACTTGCGCGAACGCTGCCAGCCCGCGTCGTCCGCTTGGTGGTCGGCACAGGAGTCTTGACTTTGAGTGTAATCAACATCTTCTTCGGGCTTCGGTTCTTTGGCGGGACGATATCCTCGTCGTCATCATCGTTATCGGTAGCGTGATCCTCGGCATCACTCTCGCTCTCCTCATACTTGACAGCCTTCTTCACAACGCCTCTCAGCGGCCGTCCCGTCTCCGTCCGCTCCGGCTCCTCCTCCTCCTCATCGAAGCTCTGGTCGAGCAAACTGTCATCCGTCAAGTCGTCATCATCATCATCGACGTCCGACCCGCGGTATTTCGTGCGCTTCTTCTTCTTCGCGCTCGCACCGCCCTTGGATTTGCGACCGACTGATTTGCGGCTTGTGCGGCGCGCACGGTCGGGCCCGGACTCGTAGTCGTCGTCGTTGGAGTCGGACTTGTTGGGGTCGAAGTTTTCGAGTTTGCGCTTGACCGGCATCGTGGCGGTGGGTATGTGGGTGAGTGATGCTGCTCTGGGATGTCGTGTGGCGGAGAGTTATGTCGGACTCAGTTCGGTGGATGGAGTTCAGCTGTGCTGCATCGCAGGAGCGAGTCTGATGGGAGGAATAGTTAGTACAGTGAATCTCCATCTAGGAATCCACGACAGTAACGAAGGTAAACCTACGACTTCCGTTCGTCCAATCCTTCTCCAACCGTCGTGGTGGCGCGTAGTCTTCTCTCCCTTTCGTCACCCTCAACTCAATCCAACAAAACCGCGCCTCCAAACGAAATCGCGTACGCTGAAATCGCCCGTCAACCCAGCAGCACTCAACGCGCCTGGGAGAAAAAGATAATCAACACACAAAAAAAAACAGCCACTTCACAAGAAGAAAGTCGCCTCCGATCCAGCTCCTATCCTTGAACAATTGGACGCTTGATAATCTCTCGATACAGTCGTTCTTCTGGGTCTATCCCCCAGTCGCGTTTGTCGCTTGGCTCCGTTTCTCGCTTAAGGCACCAAGGCATGAATTTTGAAGGGGAATGGCGCTAGTGATTCACTAGTGGCGATTGAGGCGGAGACATTTTTGCGCGACGTCGATTTGGACGAGCGACGCACTCGATGGGATGGTCTTCATTCTCATCCAAATTCCTCCCGTATAGATTCAAATAATCCCGAAACTTGCTCAATTTTCACCGGGAGGCATGTGATGGGTATTAGGCTTCGAATTTACGCCATTTTCACTACGGCCAAAGGGGATATTGAACATTATAGGGATCTCTTATTCTATTATTCCCGTGGTCCATCTCTCCCATATGCTATCTCCAGGTTCAATGGGTCTAATGCGGCTCGAAAGCTTAAATCGTGGTGACAGGTGCATGGCGCGTGGTGGTTCCTGACCACTTCGACCACCTCATGTCACGTGGTAGTATGCACCCTTTTTCATACATCAGATTAACCCTGATCCCTAACATGTAAGACCCTAATATTCTGGGCTTGTCGATGAGGCAAATTTTTTAATTCCGCTATTTGGAGATGTAGCGAAGATGCCAGTCAATGACTGTGTCCCTGATCGCTCGGGAACTTACTCCATCGTCCACATTCTTTATGCACTTTATCTCCTTGGCCCCCATCACCACGATTAGGTTACACAACCCCCCATAGCTATTCCACTGGCCCATAAAAATTACACAGGCCTCTATAACATCCCCCCCAACTTTAGTACTTCATCATCACAATTACAACAGTAGATAGACACATATCACGTGAAACAACACCATTTCCAGTAATGCTCAAAAAATGTGCAAATCCGGATGCTTAAGATTCCTAGCTCCGGTACTTCTCTAATCTCTCTCTGTCCATCCGCAAACGCATTGCTCTTCAAATGCACAAATCACCCGCATTCATTCCCAGATATTACTTTCCATCCATCTTCTCCCTTCACTTCCAGTCACCATCCATCGCTCTTCCATGACTCCATGTACCCTTCCATTCTCCACTCCACTATCCACCTTCCATCGTCATCCGCGTCCCTCCGTCACGAGCCCCCTAGCTGCCCACCAAGCAAGCAACAAGACCCGAGACCTAACCCTCAAAACAATGAAAGAAGCATCCCAGAGTGGGGAAAACGGCACTCGAAAACAAGTAAAAAATAAATGACGCTCAGAATGTTGGATGATCAGACACGGTTCCCGGCACACAAACATGAGTTGTTAAACTGAAAAAGCGAACTGGCAAAGATATACGTGGTGGCGTGGAGGTGCGAGTAAGTGGTGTATGCTGGTGTCGAATCGTAATGCCGCACTAGAAGAGTCGAGATTTGAGATGAGAACGTCGCTATCATCATGCCGCTGTATCGAAGTATCCGTGAGGACAAGTAAAAACAAGTATAGCCAGTTTCCTCCCACCACCACATATCTCTTTTGATCGAAACGACGAATTTCAAATATCCGATATTTCGTAATCCTTCTCGCCAGCCGGCCACCAACATGGAAAACAAGCAAACGAAAACGAACCATAATGAGAAAACAAAGTGTGGAGATAGGGAAGTCATCCCAATGCACGCAAGAAATAAAAAAAAAGTAAAAATCGCTCAAAAGGTGCTGTATCTCTCTGCGCCCATTACACCCCGCAAATGCCCATGGAAATAAACAACGTTTGACAATGAAAGATGAAACGCCTTGACTCGAGAAAAGAAAATAGAAAAAGCGGATGTAAAAACGTTTCTGGCTTTGATAGAGCAGAGAACACCGCCAATTTTTGTGTAGTCGTTATGATCGTTAGAAAAAGTGCGTATATATTTTAGACGTCTCGTGGACTTCCATTTCCTGGAGATTTGAGTTAGTAAATAATTCCATGGAAGTGGGAGGCGGTGAAGGATCTTACCATCTTGAAAGTATTGAGCTCCTCCTTGATCTGCTGCGCGAGCATCGGCGTCAGGCGGTTGCAAGTAGCAATCTCCCCACGGCGGTCATACTCCGTGCTTGCCCATGTATCGTGATAGTTCGCTGCGTTCTTCCACGAGATATTGCGCTTTGCAGCAGGTGTTGTAGGCGAGCTCTTTGACACAGTGCCATTGAAGCGGAGGGCAGACATGAAGTAGTCCTCGCCGTTGAGTGTGACGGACTCGGTGCGGCGGTGCCCATGCACATCGGAGTTCGGGGTGCTGGGTGCAGAAGATGGCGGTGAGTCGTCCACGCTGGGGATCTGTGGGAGTCCAAAGTTCGGCGTCTTGTGGTCGACTGGGAGAACGACAGGGGATGAGCTTGAGGAGTCGGTACCAGAACGCTTGAGGATGCCCTTCTTGACTGCGGCGAGGACCTCGGCACGCTCTTTGTCACCTCCTCGGATGCTACGTCTGTGTGCAGAGTCGGAGCCGATGGAGACGTCGTCGGTGCTTCCAGAGGCTCTGCCGAGGCTGATTGGAGCAACATCCAGAGAGTTCGTGTCTGGTTCTGGGCGACTGGTGACGCCGCTTTGGTCCCGAACAGAGATATTGCCGTTGGATTGTGGACGGTCGGCTTCGACATTTACCATGGTCACTTCTGCTGTGCTTACTTGCGGCACCGCGGAGTCCGCAGCTGGAACACCAATCACAGACTTTGGCCTGAAGAGACCGACAAGCGAGCGTGTGGATTTCTTCATTCCCTTGCCCATCTTCCGGATCATGATCGAAGCGGAAGAAGCAGTGGACGAGATAGACAGATTGTCGGTCGAACCCGAGAAAAAGTTGCCTTGGCCAGAGTATATGCCTGATCCGATGCCGCCCTCCTCCTGCTTCTGGGCAATTCTTGCCTGCTCAGCCTCCTGTTCATCTTGGTATGTCTGAAGGCGTGCTACGTCTTCGGTGTGGTTCGGGTTCGTTTCAGCTGAGGCTTTTCGAAGTTCGGCAGCACTTCCAAACGAGAAGGCTCGTCGTAATCTCGATGGCTTCTTCCCTCCCTTCGCATTAAGCGCGGCCAACTGCTTCGCAGCAGGGCTTTGCGGTCGTGATACATTTGTCTTCTCCGGTGTGTTGGTGTTGAGAGCAGCAGTGACAGCGGACGCAAATGTATCCTTGGTGACCGCCGACTCGGTACTCATCGTCGGCTTAGAGAGCGGGGAGGGGTTGGCTGTGCGCTTTGTCGCATCGGATGAGGAACCACGAGCAGGTATATTCACGACCTGAGGTTGGTCATGTTTCAATGACCCAGATCCTGCGATGGTTGACGAGGCGGGGTTTATTCCTGCGGTTATCACGCTTGAATCTCGCTTCGTTCCCTGCCAACATATATGTTAGCGTATGAATACTAGCAGGGGCAGCCCCATAACGATTGGTGGGGATAAATCTAGTCGGTCAAGTATGCAAGAAGGGGCCTGCCATATATGGGTAAACTTACGGGTGCTCTTGGCTCTGAATGACGAGTCGTTGGGACCGCCTCGTATTGCTCAGTCCTCCCAGGTGAAGATGACGGCCGAATGGTTGGGTAACTTGGCTTCTGGTATGGATCGTTGCGAAGTTGTCCTTGTTGCCCGAAATTTTCCAGTTTCTGCGACTCGACGTTGAATCCCTCAACTGCGTGGATGCTTCGACGGCGTGATCGATCTTCTTTCGCGTGTCTCCGGAGATACATGTCATCTGTGGCTCCTCGGGATCCGTTGAATAGCGTGTTCCCGGAGCTGAGGTTCGACGCTAATATCTGGGGTGCCTGGCCTTGCTGGTGGACTGCTGGTTGGGAGGGCAGATTGGGCACTGTATCGGCACGACGGTGGGCAGGGCGACGGTAACGATCTGGTGCAGCCTTTGTGGGAGTCGATGGGCCGGTGCTGACAGGGCTGAAGGAAGGCGTAGATGTAATAACCGTAGGTAGAGGACGAGTAAGAGTAGTCTCCCATGCTTGAGATGTAACTGCTCCTCCACTGCTAGAAGTTCCATCGCTTGCCGAAGAACCCGAGAGGTTTGACGACGATGATGATGTCGTCGTAGACACGGAGGCGGGCGCTGGGTATCGCGAGGAACGACCACCAAGGTGGCCCGTAGAAACCGTAGGGACTGTCGGAGCAGAAGTAGTTCTATATTGTTGTCTGGGGTTGGTCAAAGCTGGTGTGCTAGTAAAAGCATAGGGAGCTATTGGTGCCATAGAAGTGTGTCCACGGTATGTATTCGATCCTGCACTGCCTCCTCCAAGATTGTGGTAGCTATTGCGGTTCAGGTTCGCTGAACCTTGGCTGTATTGGTGAACCTGATTCTGAGCAGTGCTCTGGAGGATGCCAGAAGCCGAAGCCGGGCGAGATTGCAGCATAATGGTAGAACCTGACTGTTGAGGAAACGACTGGACGAGGGCAGCCATGTTGAGATCGGTATACTGGGGGGGTATGTGCTGGCCAGTGAAGGCTTCAGCGTTTATGTTCGAGGTCTATTGGGATCGCATTCGTGAACGGGGGGTATGCAGGATTGTCGAAGAGGGCAAGAATAGCAAGCCTGAATCGGAGATTGTCAGTAGGGTTGTGCTGTATAGGCCTGTGGCACGATGACGAATAAAACAGTGTTCAATGTGGTACAGTGCACCTCGGGGGGGAGCTTCTGGAACGAAAACGCGTCAAAGGGGAGATAAGGACATGGGCGAACGAACCTTCTGGTCAAATGATGCCACGCCAAAGATATTATAACGAAGATGCTATCAGAAGCACAGTGAATGTATAGTAGCGAGTATTTATGAAGATTGCCGGAGAGATTCCTGCTCGTTTCCAGGCAGAACACACTGTTACCGTGAGTCTTGTTCTTCGGGGGGTCGTCCGGTGGTTGCCGACAAGATGATCGAGCAACAGGTTTCAATGGAATCCAGTCGAGACCTTCAAGAGAAGGAAATGGACACCTCAATGCCTCTTTGATGAAGTAGGCTGTTACGGAGGTGAGGTCGAAAGAATTCGGGATAGAAGAGGGCGAAACGAGGAANGGGGATGGATAAAAGAGGGCGAGGTTATAGAAGAGAAGAAGAATTAGGGCAGCACGAATGGGAATGGGGGATGTAAAGGGGAAAGGGGATAGAGAAAGGATGAGGTCGAGAGGAGGTAGGTAGGTTGAGAAGAGAGAAGGTTGTGTGTCGACGGCGACGATGAGGATGAGGATAGAATTGAGGAGAGAGAGGCACAGAGAAGTAGAAAGTCGCAAAAGATCACAGGCACAAACACCACCACACCACACCACACCAGCAATTCCACCCACACCCACGACCACCCACACAGACATGTATCTTTTATACGGAGTATAGGTAGTAATAGTACATACTCTAGACCACTCTTCCAGACTGCATACATAGTAATAGTACTACTCTCTACACGAGAAAGAAAGTACAGATTTGGATGTCTGGCAGTACTTTTAGGCAGGGGTTTAGTGGAAGTTACAGTACTCAGAGTACATTAATAGTAGCAAAGTGGTACATGGATGGACATGTCCTGTCCTGTGCAGCATAACTGTTGATGTGCAGGCAGGCTGATGCGATGCACGCCGATGATGCAAGGCAAAAGAGGAGAGAAGAATAAATACGACCATAACGCGGTCACGGTGAACAGGATGATTGGCTGGAAAGGGCGTTGTTGAAGAAGAGAATAAACATATAAACACATAAAATACGCCACAAATAAACAGAATACGCGAAATAAGGGGAATAGAGGGAATAAAAGGGAAGAAACTGTATAAATCGGGTATAAATGGAGTATAAATAGAGGACTAACGGGTTTTAGTGTACCTCATGGGGTTACAGATGGCACTTAGAGTAGAGTACAGTACTAGTAAGCATGACACGCTAGATTGTAGTGGAGAGAGGAGAGAGTACTTTACTAGAGTATGTACTTTACGGACAGTGCTGATCCTCGACGGGATGGAAGTACCTCGACTAGCACTAGTACTTCTAGTACTAACTAGTACTACCAGAAACCTTCAAAGTGGAGGAGGAGAGGAAAGAAAGGGGGGGATATCATGCAGCAGCAGAAAAAAAAGTATGACGATGGTGGATGTAATACTCCAAACACAGCGGCTAGAATAAAATAAAAAAGTTATTGTACCTACATAGTATGAGCCTCAACAGACTCCGTTTCTCGGTGTATTCCCTTCATACATACTGTATGCAAAGCAGGCACAAAATGAAGCACATACACATACACCCATACTACTGTACGAAGTACTATATACTACCACTTTATACAACCACTCACCACTGAAATACGACGTCTTGAGCGGCTACGTACTCCGCCGCCCCTTGACTTCCAAAAGCTACATACGAACTATCCTCCCACCCACTCGCCAATACGGCCCGTTCATTCGCTGCATCCGGCCTAACTCCATCCCAAACCAAAAAAGAATCCCCACAATCCGAGGTACGACACTGCCTCTCTCCTCGTATGGCCGCCCCTCCCTCATAGGTATAGTAGTATGGAGTAGCATAGTAGTACGCAGCTGTACTATATTCGGCAACGCACACCAAGAGAGAGAAAAAAAAAAGATACCACAGGGAAAACGCTAAGTACATAGGTAGGGAGAGACACACAGGAAAGAGACAGGACGATACAGATCCAGAATTAAGAGGCATATATTATTTCCCCGCCGTCGGTCGTGTGCCTTTCCAGCCTAAACAAACAACACAGCATGACGACTAGGTTGTAGCACCGACAGCTCACCAGAAACTCCACCTTAAGGACTGGTTCGGCTAGGATTTGGGGAATAGCAACCAAGGATATCATCAGCGAGGGGATATAAAAGCCATATATTTTGCATGTACTGTACTTTACAACTATGCTATACGGCCGAATACGTACGCTATACTATATCCAACTTGCACAACTCTCCATACTATACTCACCCACTCCTCCCTCCTCCCTATCCCCTCCTAACGGAAGGATATTATCGGAGAACATGCACTCTCTCTCCGTAGCGTACCACATCCACCCCCCTCACCCACCGAATCAAATCCCACAAACCTTCCAGTCCTCCACCCTGTGAAACACGAGGAAGCAAAGCACCAGTATGACGCGTGTGGGCGACTAGGTGGGCTACCACTCTTTCCCTCCTTACCTCCCTCCCAAGCCTAAAATCGCCGCGGTAGTGGAGCAAGCCTAGGGCGGTCGCGAGAGCAGCGGCCTACTAATGACGCAGCACACTTGCGAATCAGCGCGCTGGGGGACCTTACTGGACCTAAGTAGGTAAGTAGGAAGTAGGTACAGTCCGTTTGTGGTGCGGCGGTGATCTGAAGTGTGTGTCTTGAGTGGAGTGGGGGGTGGCGAATGCTACCCTGCGGCCATGGCGGGCGGCGTATGTACAGTACAGTACTCTACTATAGTACTGGAGGTGGTAGTGGGGGTGTGCTAGGAATAGCACCCTATGTAGGCTGTTGACTGGAATACTACAGCGTGTTTTGGTGTTGTGCATGACGGTTACAGAGGGGAGTATACGTATCACCGATGGAAAGAATACGGACGCAAGGGAGAGTGAGATGAGTGCTCTAAACTCGGAGCCAGGGGATGTATGCTCGACGGGGAGACTTTTTCTTTCTTTCTGCAACCATCCAGCTACCCTACCCCCACTGTCATCATCCCGTTCGTAAGGGTTGGAATAACACGCTTAGGGGAAGGCTAGAGGCACTATAATAGTGTGGTGTACCCCCAAATATCCGCTATAGCGGAAACACGCGCACGCGCTCACTGAGAAAAGTTGAGATGGGATGGATGAATGGATGGATGCATGTCTTCAACGCGCGAACCGACTAATACATACATAGCCTCCTCACCCTGATTCCGCAGAGTCGCAACTTTTGATTCTTCCTCGCATGCGGGCAACAGCACGACCTTCTAACATCATATTTCGCAACAGGCCGATCCAGCCCCAATCTCGGCGTCCATCGGCCGGTGATGATGCGCAACACCGCCGACTGAGACATTTGGCGGTGCGTGCAGTAAGCAGGCGTACGCAGGTCTCAGACATACAGTACACCGGCGGATCACCGATATGCTACTGTAAGCCAACGGTTGCAGAGCGTCACCACACACACGTTCTCTAGGGAGCGAGCTAGGCCCGGTCTGGGTCTAGAGGGGGGAGTGGGTGGGTGGGTGACAGATGAGGATCAGATACGATACGATATGATACGATACTGTCTCGTCTCGTCTGTTTGTCGGCGCGAGGTGAGTGTGTCTCGGTCTTGGGATTTATTTTTACAGAGACAGGACGGCTCATTAGTGTATGGAGAAGTTGGGGATGTTCGTCTCGGGTCCCTCTGTTCCGTGTCTAGGACGACGGAGTTTTCCACTTCGTGTCTCTCCTTCTGAGGGCCAAATATTAGCACAGCAAGTTCGTTCGCCGTTTCGTGAGACAGTGCCAATCTATTGTCTAGGCCACTATACAATACTACAGTATTACTCGGCCAACAGTATCGCTAAATATCCCGACTAAGCGACTCAATTGAACAGCCACCTGCAAGGGAGAGAGCCGGACATGCCGCCTACGACTTTCCAACAGCGGCACGTTACCCCTATTCCCATCCCACCGCTCATCTCCCCAAGCCCAGCACATCTTACGTGCATACGCCGGCGGCGCACTATATTAAATTTCAGTTGCCTGCCAATGCGTTAGTCTCTCCGCACGTGCATACGCCAGCATGAAACACCCATCTGTCGCTCCCCCACACCGACCTCCACTCCACGCGCTGGTGGACGGCGCGGTTTGGCGATGACGATGGTGAGATCGCTAGGCTGGGCAGTGGATCTCTTCATCTCGATCGTGGAGAGAGTGCTCCATTGAAGATTATAGTTACATGACAGAATTGGTTTCTGGTGTCCCCCTTCTCGAATACGGTTCGCAGGTGAGATTGGGTTTTTCTTTATGACACCGAGGTTACTGCACTTCGTCTCGTCTTACTTTACTTCAATATAGCTATCGTGACACTGATCGACGCAGACGAAACAACTCTATGCACGGCTCTTGATCCTTCACAACCAATTCTTTTCCCTATCGCCCTTTAACGCGTAGGAATTGCAATTTGTCAAGAGCCGTCACCCAGTTAGGGCGGGTGAGAAGGATCGGGGGAAGTGAGGGGGAATCAGAGATAGATTAACATCAGCGGGGGACCCTGAGATCTCATCTCTTTATTACTAGTTGATCCTAGCTACTTAAAGGGGGACGGCATATTACTGAGGGGTATACTCTATATGGGGGATCTGAGGATCTACTCACCGCCCCTCTCTATAGGAAGGTAAAAAAAAGGCCGGCAAAAAAGCAAACACAAGACTTCAAACACAATCAGTCCATGCCACATTCTCGAATGGCTGATATTACCACAATCAAGCATCCTGCTTCTTTAGATTTGGTACTGTAGCGTAACATCGCAGGTTTGTTGTGTGGTGACATCCTAACACAAAAATGTATTACCTTGAAACAAGCACTTTAATATCGAGTCTGAGCCGCCGCCCCCAGGGTTACATTAGTTTTCAGACGCGTTCCGAGACTTCCCGTGTAAAACATACCAAAATTCTCACGTGATATAGCCTCGTCATGGCTGGGAATTTAAGGTTTAGCCCCTCACTAGCGTTGTTCAGCCTTGCGAGCCTTCTATCGCGGACGCGAGGTGCGAGGCGAGTATTGAGAGGAGCACCATTGTAACCACAACCTCACAGACCATCATGGCGCCTCCTGTAATTGATGACGTTGAGGATGAGAACTACGCCTCCTCAGAAGATGAGGACTTCGTCCCTGACGAAGCGCCTGCCGCCGTTGCTTCCGCGTCAGAGTCTGAATCCGAAGCCGAAGGCTCGAGTGAGGCACCAGCAGAGGCGAAGAAGGGGAAACCATCTGTGAAGAGGAAACGTGGGAAGCAGACTGCTGATGGGGAGGAGGCGGAGGATATAGGGTTTGAGAATTCGGGAGATGAGGCGATTATTGGGAAGGGGTTGAAAAAGGAGAGGAGGCGGATGAGGAGGGGGGAGGAGGACGATGATGAGGGCGGGGAGGGGGGATTTGTGAAGACAAGGAGGATGGCTGCTGCTGCGTAGGTGACACTTTTTGGAGAATTGGTGGTGGGATGGATAGTGCTAACTGTGTGTAGAGAGGAAGAGCGTGCGCCGCTCGCGGATACGAAGAATGCGACTGTCGATGTCGACGCGCTATGGGCGTCAATGGTATCCGGATCACTGAAGCAACCCACTGAACAAACCCCCTTACCTCCCTCCGACGCTCAAGTTGCCGACAAAGTCGGTCCGGTATCCAAAACTGCCGCGGCGGCAGCATCGGCGCTCACGACACTACCGGGTGAGAATGGCGACGACACAGTGACGATTCAACGCACCTACAACTTTGCTGGCAAGGTCCACACGGAGACTAAAGTTGTCCCTCGCGACTCTGCCGAAGCACGCCTATATCTCGCCTCCAACCCCTCCCCAACCGCCGAAACAACCTCTACCTCACCCCCACGGCGACCCACCAAACTCGCGCGCCGCTCGATGTTCGAGCCCGTCATCGACTTGGGCCCACCACGCCCCGACCTCAAGCTCGGAGTGGGAATGATCCGGGAAAGACTCGTGGCGCAGCAGGAGGAGAAGGGACGGAAGCTTAATACTGTTGAGAAGAGTAAGATGGATTGGGCTGGGTTTGTGGATAAGGAGGGGATCAGGGAGGAGCTTGAGGTTGCGGAGAAAGGGAAGGGGAGTTATTTGCAAAGGAAGGAGTTTTTGGAGAGGGTGGAGGGGAAGAGGGAGGAGGCGAGGAGGGCGACGGTTGGGAGGGGGTAGGGTGGTGCTGGGGGAGGGAATGGGTTGGGTTTGGATTTGGAGTTTGGGGAGTTGCATTGCCGGTTGGATTGAATGTGGGATTATGGGTAGAATGTATATTTATAATGCAAAGAGCTTGCTGCATCTAAAGCAGCTATTACATACCAAAGGAGTAGTTATCCTGTCTTCGCGGATTTGCCAAAAATGGTCAGCTTCAGCCTCGCCACAAGGCTGATGCACGGACCACATTTATCAAAAAATAATTACTCAGTCCGAGGCCGCGACAACAATCCTCAAGGTCTTGCAATCCCAACCCCTCCATCCGACTCGCTTCTTGGTCCTAACTGTGGCGTTCATTCAAAGAAGCCTCAGCGCCTGTGCAAGGCGCATCTTCTCCCCCCATACCCCGCGATACATCCGAACAATGGCAACTACCAACGGCACCACCAGCACCGTGCTGGGGGATTCAATCCCACCACCCGCCGAAACCACCACCGCCTCAGATGCTCCCAAGTCGACAAAACTCCATGGCCGAGCCTTCTACGAGAGTCTGGGCAGCCCCAAATTCGTTCTCGCTCCTATGGTCGACCAATCTGAATTCGTACGTCCCTCCATCCCCGGAAGCTGAGCACCAGCTAACCCCCCCACCCCAGGCCTGGCGCATGCTCTCCCGCTCCTACATGACCCCCGAAAGCAACAAAGACCTCCTAGCCTATACTCCCATGCTGCACGCGCGACTCTTCACCACGACCGAAAAGTTCCGCTTCAACCACTTCCAGCCCACGCGCTCGGGCCTGCCTACCCCTCCTCTCGAGGCGCCGCCGGTTGAGTCGCCAGATACATACCTCGATGGACACCCCGCGATTGATCGGCCTCTATTTGTGCAGTTCTGCGCTAATACGCCGACCGATTTACTTGCTGCTGCGCAGTACGTAGCGCCCTTCTGCGACGCCGTGGATTTGAATCTTGGGTGTCCGCAGGGGATTGCTAGGAAGGGGGGTTACGGTGCTTTTTTGCAGGAGGACCAGGAGCTTATTTATTCTCTGATAAATACGCTGCATACCAACCTCAATGTGCCGGTGACGGCCAAGATCAGAGTCCTCGAGACGCGCGAGGCGACGTTGGCGTATGCGAAGAAGGTGCTCAGTGCTGGGGCGAGCATTTTGACTGTTCACGGCAGGTTGCGCGAGGCGAAGGGACATAAGACGGGATTGGCAGACTGGGGGGCGATACGGTATCTCCGCGACAACCTGCCGCGCGAGACGGTCATCTTCGCGAACGGGAATATCCTCTCCCACGGCGACATCGACAGGTGTCTCGAAGCTACCGGCGCAGACGCCGTGATGAGCGCAGAGGGGAACTTATACGATCCTGCTATTTTCGCCAAGGCTCCTGTGGTTGGCGAGGAGGGGAGCATGTACTGGAGGGGGAGGGATGGGAAGGGTGGGTACAGGATGGATGATGCGCTGAGGAGGTATTTGGATATTCTTTACAAGTATGTCCTTGAACAGGCGCCGCCGGTGCGGAAACCTCTTTATGCCCCTGGACAGGCGGCTGCTTCGAGGGATCCGCCGACGCCGGAAACTAGCGATGAGCCGCCGCGAAAGCGCACGAAGACTGGTGCTGAGCCTGTCGAGACAACTGTGCCAGAGACAGTAGAGGCGCAGCCCAGTACCGAGACAACTACTCAACCACCGAGCGGCAACGGCGAGAAGGCCCCGAAGTCTAAAAATGCGAATAAGAAACAGAAGCGCGAAAAGCCATCTAGCCCCAACCTTCTCGCCATGCAACCGCATTGCTTCCATCTCCTGCGCGCACTCGTCTCCAAACACCACAACGTGCGTGACGCGCTAGCGCGCTGTCGTGCCGGGGACATGGAGGCATACGAGGGTGTGCTGGCCATGGTGGAGGGGGTCGTGGAAGAGGGGATTAGAGAGTATGAAGCTACTGGGGGAGCGAGCTATCATGATGCGCTTGAGAAAGAGGGGGAGGGACAGGGGGCGAATGTGTTGTCGGCGGTAGGGTATGAGGGGTTGGAGACAGAGGGAGAGGTGAAGGCCGTGGAGTACGAGACGAGTGTTAAGGCTGTGAGGGAGTGTAGGAGGCCGTGGTGGGTGTGTCAGCCGTATGTGAGGCCGTTGCCTATGGAGGCGATGGCGAAGGGGAGTCTGACGATGAGTAAGAAGGAGTTGGCGAAGTTGGAGGCGGGGGAGAAGGAGGTGGCTATGGGGATGGGAGCGAGGAGGAATGATGGGAAGCAGAATGGCGGGGTGAAGCAGGGGGAGGAGCAGCAGCAGCAGGGTGAGAAGAAGGAGTAATGGGAATTGTTGATGATGATGTTGGTGGTGATGTTGGTGGTGATGTTGGTAGTGGTGTGTTGCTACGTGGGGGGAGGGGAGCGTGACCCCATGGGGATGGGTAGGGGTGGTGTGGGAGGTGTGGAGGGGTTTGTGGGTGGTGTGGAGGGGTTGGGTAGGGATGTTCTTTCAGCTGTCTTGCAGGACGGCGACGCCGAGTTGAATGCGACGAGGGACGGCAGAGAAGACGTGGATTCAAGCGCTGACTTCACATGGGGAGCGATAGAATGAAAGGACAGACGGACGAATAGTATATAGACGGATGGTTGTAAATGGAAATATCTACTTCATAGACAGACAAATACTTATTGTAAATTATAAACAACTAGCGCAACACCGGCAGATGCCATTGCTGATCGCTGTTTAAAATCCCGTTAATTACAGTTAACACCGCCGTCGATCACAGGCCAAAAAGAGTCGGGAAAAAAACTCAGAAAGATGATCACGTGCCCATGTTCCTGAAGTGTTGATTGTCGTCATTCTGCTGTTGGAAGTGGAGATACGAATTTTACCCAATTTTCTCCATACAATACAGGGTATACCAGGCCGTATCTACCAAGTCTCCCCAGTCTAGCGCCGTGGTAAGTGGATGTTAGTGTGCCTCGCCGTCGCCGCCCCCCCTCCTTCCGAGTGTCAGAGACATACCAGAGGCACAACCACGCGCCAAAACACACCAAATTGCTATGCACCTTCCGTGTTCCGTGTTTTGCCCCCCACTAAAAAGTTCGTAGGGAGACACTAAGCGACGCGACGACGATGGGGGTGGGCTCCTACTCCTTGTGGGTTTTTCATTTCTTGCACTATGTATGGGTTTGTTTTGGTTTACTATGGGACTATGGGAACTATGAAACTTATGGGACCCTATCTGTGGCCTCTGTATGGCTTACCATTGTATTTTCTCGAGTGCTAACTTGTTACATTCTCTTCTTACTCGCAGTGTCTAAAGACCCTCTAAGTCTCCCTAAGTCCTCCCTAAATCTCCCTAAGACTCCCTAACGTCTCCCTAACGACCGCCCATAGACCGCCGAGGCATGTTTTACGTTGATCTTGATCCATTCTCAACCGATGCTCTCCCTATGGACAACCCAAACAATAATTTATGGGCAGGTCGACGCTTAGAGTAAATCCATACATTCCCTATGGCCCTCCTATGGCCTCCTATGGCCTTCCTATGGCTACTCTACGGCTTCTACGGCTTCTACGGCCTCCCTATGGACTACCCAAGCATCACTCTAGAAAAAATCTACGCCTCCTCAATGGACAACCCAACATTACAAAGAGTAACTGCCCATACGACATGCATCACCTGTGGATTATCATCGACGATCTGTGGACTAATTTAAATCCTTTTCTTGTTACTATACTCAAGTAGTACTGTTTCCCCCACGTGTAATGCGGCATAATAGTCTCTTTCCCTATAGGCATAGTCGCTATAGTCGCTATCTCTTGTACTTATCTCATTAACCATACAGATAGCCTCGTCATTGCCAAGAATGGACTGGTCGCCCTTTCGTCGGACATTATCTTTCTTAGCACGCTTTCATTTTTGCCCATGTCCCATTCCACTTTCCATGTTTTCAACCACACACCGGGCCCCCCATGCCAGCCCGCTATTTTCCTCAAGAGATTTCCTTGGCGTCGCCGTCAGATCTTTTGTACCATGTTCTTCTTTTGCTTCATTTCTTTTCCCCTTCCTTTCTTTTAATAAATTGTTTTTTTAGATACAAAAACCCTCTATCTATGCCCAAATCCACATAGATTTCATTGAAAACGCTCGCCCGTGTTGCGACTACACTACAGCCCGCCAAGATGGCCAAGGATACAGCACCCGGTGATGTCATCTCCCCGTCCGATAGCTCAGACGGTCATGTCGTCCGCCACCGCACCCGCAGCATCGGTCACCTCTCCGCCAACGGTCCCGACGGCCAGCGGACTCAATTGAACGATGCCCAGGAGGGTGCCGACAGCGACGATGCTCAGCTCCAGGCCGAGTTCGGGTACAAGCCCGTCTTCAAGCGCGAGTTTGGCTATCTCTCGACTTTCTCCTTCGCCGTGAGCATCTCGGGCCTCTTCGCGACCACCATGACCACCTACTCCTACCCTCTGGCGGCTGGCGGCGCCGCAGCGGCAGTGTGGTGTTGGTTGATCGCGGGGTCCGGGTGCATGTGTCTCGCCTTCTCCGTCGCGGAGCTCGTCTCGGCGTATCCTACCTCTGGTGGCCTGTACTATACCGTGTCGCGCCTCACGCCGCAGAAATATGTGCCGGTCATATCGTGGATCACGGGCTGGATCAACCTCCTCGGTCAGATTGCCGGTGTGGCCAGTTCCGAGTACGGTGCTGCGCAGATGTTACTCGCGGCTGTGAGCATGGGTACGGATTTCAAGTATGAGATTACGGAGAATACCACAGTTGGCGTGATGGCTGCGCTTACCGTGCTCACGGGACTGGTCAACTCGATGTCCACGTACTGGATTGAGAAGATGACCAAGGGCTATGTTATCTTCCACATTGCCGTGCTGGTGTCGTGCTGCATTGCCCTCCTCGTAAAGACGGAGAACAAGAACTCGGCGAGCTACGTTTTCACGGAGATCGAGTCGAGCTCTGGATGGCAGCCAAAGGGTTTTTCGTTTTTGTTTGGTTTCCTCTCTGTGGCTTGGACCATGACTGATTACGACGCCACGGCACATATCACGGAGGAAATCTCGAACCCTGCCAAGAAAGCGCCGTGGGCTATCTCTGCCGCCATGACTTTCACCTACATTGGTGGCTTCCTCTTCAACATCGTGCTAGGATTCTGCATGGGCCCTTCGTCCGCAGACATTCTCGGTGCCTATCAGCCAGTGGCAATGATATTCTACAACTCCCTCGGCAAAACAGGCGGCATCTTCTACACCGTATGCGGCTTCATCATCATCAAATTCGTGTGCTTCACCGCCCTGCAAGCCACAGCGCGAACCTTCTTCGCCTTCTCCCGCGACCGCCTTGTCCCCTTCTCCCACGTCTGGACCCAAGTCAGCCCCATCACTGGCACACCCTTGACCTCGGTCTGGCTCAGTGTCATCCTCTGCATCCTCATCAACCTCATCGGTCTCGGCTCCTACACCGCCATCTCGGGTGTCTTCAACGTCTGCGCCATCTCCCTCGATATCTCCTACTGCATCCCCATCGCCTGCAAGCTCATCTTTGGCCAATTCAAGCCGGGACCTTGGCACATGGGTCGGGCCTCAAAGTATATCAACACTTGGGCTTGCATATGGACTGCGTTCGTGAGCGTCATCTTCATCCTGCCTACTGAGTACCCCGTCGCGGCCGATACGATGAACTACGCCTGCGTCTTCCTGGTTGCCATCTTCGTATTCTCGTACTTATACTGGGTGGTGCGTGGGAACAAGTTCTACACTGGGCCACTGGTGGAGGGATACGAGGAGCCGCAGGTGGCTGGGGAGGAGACAGGGGGCGCGGAGTCGAAGGCGACGGAGCTGGCGCCGCCGCCGTATGATAATAACCAGAAGGTGGAGTAAGAGGCATACATATGGGGGGTGTTGGTCCGTGCGCCTGGTTTAATTTTCTGGGTAGGAATCGGTGGTGAGTGGTCGTCTCAGCGACACATGTGTGTTTTATTTATTCTTGTATGATAGATAGGTTGGTTTACGAATTTACTTTTATTGCCAATCAATGAGTGGAATCAAGAAGTGTGTGCCACACGTGATCCATAGCATAAGATGTCAACATTTACGTTTGCGCAAGTAATCTTCTGATGGAAGTATCAACTGCTGAACGATGGCGAGGAAATCTAGCTATTAGAGAATTTGAACAGAAGTGGTGAGAAAGGAGACGTGACGGTGAGAAAGGTGAGGAGTGGTGACGAGAAGGAGTGTCGACGAGGTATACTTCAACAGAGCTAGGCTCTCGCTCCCTATTACTTTTGTGTAATATCTCTAATTGGCTTCAACGCCATTCCCGCCCAGTCGTTTTCATGTAATCATCTTATCATGGGCTGAGTTCGTTCCCGTGTTATGCCACGTCGTGGCTGTGCACAAGCCTTTGAGAGGGGAGATTCATTCATATATCCTATCGCTAATTCTCAATCCTTATAATCCTACAGCCTACCCATCACCATATACCACTGCCCTCATGTTATTACCATCAATACTCCACAGCTTTAATCTTGCTCTCATCAATATGCCACATTCCCACCACCAACTTCCTCGCCGCCTCAAAATCCACCCCCTCAACCCTCTTCTGCACCTCCTCCCTACCCCTCTCCACCCTCTTCGCCACCCCCTCCCACTCAACCCTCTCCCCTCCCTCCAGATCAACCGCCGTCAACTTCCCCCCTATCTTCCTCACAACTCCGTCCACAATCACCGTCTCCACATCCCTAATCCCACTGTGTCCCACAACAGCAACAACAGGATCCCACCCACTAACGCCCACCATCCCCGGACTCCTCCCATCAACAACCACCAAATCAGCCAAATATCCCTCCCTCACCCGTCCAATCCGATCTCCCATCCCCACTGCCTTCGCTCCTCCCACAGTAGCAAGATTAAAAGCCTCTCTCGCACTAGTCGCGAGTTTCTGAGGAAACTCACCTTTATCCAACATCGCCGCATTCGTCTCCTGTCTGGCCATCAGCAGCGCTGTCCGCGCTTCAGAGACAATACTAGACCCGCACATGGTATGACAATCTATCCCCAACGAACCATGGACATCAGAGCGCAGCGCGACAGGCCACCCGAGCCCAGTATGCGCTTCCGTGGAAGGCGTAGACGAGACATGTACACCAGCCTTGTAAAACAGCGCGTGATCTTCCCGCGAGAGGTTCGTAGCATGTGAGACAACGAGGTCCGGGGCAAGTAGACCGTACGAATCCAGCAGCTCTGCCGTGGACGCGCTGCCGAGAATAGCACTCTTCCCCACGTGCGAGGTGATGACTTTGACGCCCGCTTTTCGGAAGCGCTCAAAGATCCCGATGACGACGTCGCGGGGGAGGAAGTAGAAGTCGAATCCTAGACCGATGGTGAGGCGGCCGTTGGCGTAGGGTTGCGAGAGGGAGAGGGATTCGAGGTGGTCTAGGGATGAGGGGGGGAGGATGGCGGGGGAGGATGGCGGGGGAGGGAGTGCAGGTGGTTGCGGTCCAGGTGCTGAGGGGGGCGGGGGGGTGGGCGTAGGCGTAGGTGGAGCGGAGGCCAGAGACAGTGGTTGCGGATATGCATTGGTTCGCTAGGGGTTTATTAGTACTTATTGCAAGAAGACGGGAAGGATAAGGCGCGATGGGGCATAGGTGGGAGGGCAGGAGTGAGGAAGAGGCAACGGTGAAATAGGAAAGAGCCGATGAGGCAAGAACGACCGGGCAAGGATGAGGAAGGAGCAAAGGGGCAGGAGATAGGTGGTAAAAATGACGGGCAAGAACGAGGGGGTACAAGGGCGAGAGGGCAGGAACGGGGTCACAGGAATGACGAGGAAGGCGCAATGGGACAAACAGAAATGAAGAGGTAAGAGCAGGTAAAGCGAGGAAAGAGCGACCTACCATGCTCAGGGGTGTAGTTGCCGTGCGAGTGGTCAAGGACATACGTAGTTCCAGCATCGATAGCTTCAAGGCAGCCAGCTAGCTGACCCCAGAACATATCCTCGGGCGTAAAGTTATAACTCTGCATGTTGCCTGAGCCGTCCATAATTAGTATTTATTTTCATCGTCCTGAGGGTAAGATGCTGCAGTACCTGCCACCAAGTATTCTAGAAGCGTCTCATCTATGTGCCGCCCCTTAAGCTGCGTCTGCCATACATGATGGTGCGTGTCGACAAATCCTGGGGAGACGATCTTGCCCTTGCAGTTGATAACTGTGGCTCCTTCAGGCACCTCTATACCCTTTGCGATTTTCGTGATCAGGTTCCCCGTGACGAGGACATCAGTGTCCTTGAGGGCCGTTACATAGTCCCCATCGTCGTGGTAGAGGACCGTTCCGCCTTGTAGAACGATATGTGACGTCATGGTGAATGGTTTCTACAATAAATAACCTTATAATTGATTTAACTTACACGTTAGCAGAGACCGGACTCGGGAGCTTAGATGGGGCTTCCCAAGGGCCTTTATATTTGGGACAGTTAGACGTAAGGGGCATTTTTATATTCCTTCATATTATGCAAATATTAAAACATATGCCTAATATTTGATTACTCGTGCTGACCAAAGATTACTCCGCCAGGGCGGCGGATGAGTGTTATTCCATCCTTTAGAATGGCTTGTCGTTCTATGACGATTCCATTTTGATAGTGCTTCCAGAGAGGAAAAACGGTATTGTGGACCTGCCGAATCCTCGAACTAGGAATATCAAACTTCATGGCTCCAGTTTTCCGTCAGGAGGACATAATGTAGCCAGTAGAATTCGATCGAGATGTTGTCAAATGAAGCCCGAAAGACCGAATATTGGGTAAGCCGGCCGGAATTATGTCCTCTTTGATCCCGAATTCCGATCTATATACGATCGGTTTTGCCATTAACTCCGGGATCTGCGGTTTATAATGAAGCTGAGAAAACTGTATATACTCTTCATCGGATTCTAATATCTTCAGCAGCCTCGCAGAAAATAATATATAAAACGGCCGCGGGCCGCATACGTCAACACAGTTGCAACTCGCTCTCTATCGCGCCGTTTCAAGGCAATCTGCTCCCATGTTCCCTCATCGAAAGGCCACAGAAAAATAAAAACGACGTGGAATAAACCTGTCTACTAAAACATCAAGCTTCAACAACCCGAGGTACTCAATCTATATAGTCGTCTATAGCCCTTTATAGTCCCTTATAGTCTTATATAGCCGGATTCTAATATTGTCCGTCCCGTCCGAATTAGAGTTCGACGGAAATAGGAAGGCTCGGCCCCATCTGGTAACTTTACTGGCCTTGTACTCAAGTGGGGTATTATGCATCACTGACACGTGACAGATTGCCTTTGCTGGCGCAGCGCAGTAGAAGCACGAGCTCAAGCTTCCTTTCTATCCACTTTCCCCAGGTCTCATCGCTTTCGGTACTGCACGCAGAAAATAAAGTACGTATATTTGTGGTACGGGGAGCAGCATCAACCCACACTAAGGCGTCAACATCAGCCTACCACATTCTAACTTTTGCTTACTCTGGTAGTTGTGAACCCTGTATAGGATGAGAAGCTAAACCTTTCTCCTCCAATCTGTTCCCTCAATTCGGCCTTATACATTGGGACTCCCATGATTTCCTCCCCCCCTCCACACCACTCCACTCTCCCCATCCAATTATGTTATTCAAGGGGTCAGCCCTCTCTGGCAGCACACCCTTTTGACGATGGTGTCATTGCAGGCATAAAGTAACGATCATTATGATCTACCATTCAGTCAGTAGCTGGATATAGCTTCCGTATATATACTAGCACATATCCAGAGGCTTTCAAGATGATCTCTATTCCTTCCTTTCCATTCTTTGCCCCTCCCTCCTACTGGCGACTCATAGCTCGAAGAAGTTCTGACCTTTGATATAACCTTCGGTATGGGGGAGGTAAAAGATGCTCCGTCGCCAACGCCATCGCAGCGTAAGGCAGTTGATTCACCTCCAGCGTATGATGACTCTAATCTTGAGTCTGGCGTGCTCGCTGCGACTGAGGGAGGCACATTCCGTGAAGCGGCAGATGCGGTGGTTGGGGCAATCCCCAAGGGCACAATTGACCCGGTCTATGAGGCGAAAGCTCGTGTCTTGAACCATGCGGTAATTTAGCCAGAGGCCTTTTCCCAACCACTCTCCGTCATTACCGGGCAGACTCATGGCTCAGATACTTATTGCTCCCAGATCCAAGAAATCGGGATGGGGTGGTATCAGTGGCAGTTGTTCATCGTCGTGGGGTTTGGCTGGGCAAACGACAATTTGTGGCCCATCGTGACCTCTTTGATATGTAAATACTCCTCGCTCAATTCATCGTTTTCCATTTCCCGTACCGCTTTTACAGGAATGTTAACAGCTTGCAGTCACTCCGATCAAAAACGAATTCAGCCCGTCTAGACCACCGCTTCTCAGTCTTGCACAAAACATAGGCCTCCTTGCTGGCGCTATGTTCTGGGGCTTTGGCTGCGATGTCTTTGGACGGAAGTGGGCATTCAACTTGACACTTGGTATCACAGCAGTATTCGGTCTTATATCCGCAGGTTCCCCCAGCTTTGCCGCCATTGGAATATTTGCCGCTCTCTGGAGTTTCGGCGTTGGCGGCAACCTACCAGTGGACTCGGCCGTTTTCCTCGAATTCCTCCCAGGATCACACCAGTACCTCCTCACAATTCTCTCAATCTATTGGGCGATCGCTCAGGTCGTAGCTACTCTGGTCGCTTGGCCGCTTCTGGGTAGCCACACATGTGAAGAGAAAACAGTGTGCCACAGATCTGATAACATGGGCTGGAGATACTTCGTCATAGTGATGGGCTCAATATCTATGGTTGAGTTCTTCGTCCGTTTTGGCTTCTTCACTGTCTTTGAGTCCCCAAAATACCACATGGGTAAAGGCAATGATGAGGAGGCCATTCGGATTGTCCACGAAGTCGCCAGAAGAAATGGAAAGGTTTCCAGCCGTAAGCACCTACAGTCAAGCACATTGTTTTCCTAGCTAACACTCATAGTAACACTCGCCGACCTCCAAGCCTGCGACCCGACTGGCTCTGGTGCACAAACAGACGCAGCTGCAGCCCTAAAGCGCAAGCTCGAGAAGTTCAACCTGACCCATGTGCGCGCCCTTTTCGCAACTCCAAAGCTAGCACTATCGACCTCGCTCATCATTCTTATCTGGGCCTTGATTGGATTGGGCTACCCTCTCTATAACGCGTTCCTGCCATATCTACAGGCAATCCGTGGCGCTGAGTTCGGCGACGGGTCAACATACCTCACTTACCGCAACGCGCTCATTGTGGCGGTCCTCGGTGTCCCTGGGGCGCTAATAGGCGGTGCCCTCGTTGAGGTCCGCGGCTTTGGAAGGAAAGGCACGCTTTCTGCCTCAACAGTGCTCACAGGCGTGTTTCTGTATGCTTCAACCACAGCAGTGACATCCAACGCGCTGCTGGGCTGGAATTGTGCCTTTAATTTCTTTTCTAATATAATGTTCGCCGTGTTATACTCATATACGCCTGAGGTAAGTAAAGATGTTCGCTTTTGGAATCAGCAGCAACTGACAGTATGAAGGTGTTCCCAACAAAAGATCGTGGGACAGGCAATGCACTCAGTGCGACAGCGAATCGGATCTTTGGGATTATGGCTGTAAGTCCTGCTTTTATTTTGCTACTATTGAATTATCGGTTTTGAGAGCCAAATTCTAACATTATGCTCCAGCCCATCGTCGCTATGTTTGCAAACCTAGAGACGTCAGCTCCAGTATATACCAGTGGTGCCTTGTTCATTGCGGCAGGTCTGCTTGTCATCGTCTTGCCCTTTGAATCACAAGGAAAGTCTAGTTTATAACTTGTGTCTGGGAACGCAAAGGTGTTGGAACATTTGGCTCTTGATTATACCAAGTACTAGTGTTGAATGTTGAGTAATATATAGAACCCATTATTAGGGTTGTGAATGAAATTACTATTTTATGCGTATTCCAGCCAAATAAAGTTGCTGGCAGAAGTTGTACATAGACAATGGTCGACAACTTCATGTTAGTTTGCTTTCTCTTGGCTTGTATCCTTCAGGTTTGATCTCGCCAACTCCCTGCCAATTGGCTTCCACCACTCCAGATCCCACAACCCCTCATGTGATATCGCGTTGAGGATTTGTTTCGACTACAAGACTGAGGGCCAGACATGTCTAAGTTTCCACCAAGGAGATATCATCCAGACCATCTCAGAAAATGAAAACGCCTGGTGAACTAGGGAGATTAATCGCGTCCAAAGCTGGCTTCTCAGCAACTGCCACATCCTCCCAAACAGCTACAACCGCCCCCACCCCAAACACATCAAACCTGCCAACATTCACGCCCTTCCCCCGCCTCCCCATCGAGCTCCGCGCCGCAATCTGGCGCTTCGCCCTACCATGTAACCTTTACATCACCGAGCTCCTCATTTACAACAAGAGCATCGCGCCCCATCTCACCTGTCACTCTCTTTTTGCCGTCAACCGCGAGTCCCGCACTGAAGCATTCGCAGCCCTTCTGCGAGCCCCACCACCGTACAGCCTCCCGGTCGACCCAGAAAAGGATCTAATCTCCCTCAATCCAATGTTATGGAATGACCTGCCCCACATGTCCGTCGGAAAGGTACCTATACGCGCCGTTGTTAATGACATAGAGCGCGCACAGCGATTCGTAGCTGCGGCGCTGGTAGACAGCGAGGGAGGGCAGTTCGGTAGTCTGGCAGTTGATATGCGATTTTACTCACCATATGGTCATACTGCTATCACTGCGGATCGAAGGGACTTTCTGGGTCGGCCGCTGAGGATGGAGTTCTTTCGTGTGGCGAGTAAGGTGGAGACGGGGGGTGCGGGGCTGGTTGGAAAGTTCTATGTGTATTGTGCGGATGGTGAGGAGGGGGTTGTTGGGTTCGGTGGGAGGAAGGATCAGGGGCCAAGGAAACCTGTTTTGAGAGTTGCGTATGTGTTTTAGTGAGGTGCTTATAGAGGGTCTACATAGGTACCAGGAGGAAACTCTATTGATGAGAGAAGCGCTGTAATGTAAGCCTGAATCATGCATAAGCACCCTATTTTACATACCTATCCCAGGCTAAAGCTCGATATTGCCTCCCAAACTGTCCGGCATGGATTCTAGCGAAAGTTGTTGATCAACCACTGATATTATCAGCCAGAAGAGATCATCTAGTTCACTCAACGCGTCTCTATCACCAAAGAAGCGCACTTGCTTTAGCTCCCCAATAAAAAGGGAGCAAGCTCATTCGACTCATAACCGAATCTGCCGTCGTGTGATCGTCTGCGACTATAGCTCACCTATATATAAGGCATACTCTTGTGTGCTATGGTCACTGCGTTAAAGGGTTGCATTAAAGGTATGGGATTTACAGAAGCGTAAATAGTGTATTAGCTGACCTAAGTAGGATGCGAGTCTCTATATAACTGGGGTAGTATTCTCCAGCGCGGCGTGTCGATTAGAAACATGATGAAAGAATACCGATAACCCTTCCTGGCCCTCATTTCTCATCGATCTCGACCTTGTGATTAGATTAGAGCGAGAGAGGCCTCCGGGCTTAAGAAGTAAGATAGACACGAGATCTTTCATGGCCATTGGTGTACTATATGGAGAAACATTCCTTTATGCACGGTCTGGAATCATTCTTCTAGACTTGTGGATTTGTATCTACTATTACGAGCCCACTGAGAAATTGATAGTTGTCTATGGGTTTGATAAGTGTAATTTTTAGAGATAGAAGAACTGGCCGAGTTAAAGAAAGGGGCAGTGGTCTATGAAGGAGAGTTTCAAAGGATGGTAGAAGAGAACAATAGGCCATACTACAGGCCACTACAGTCATGGTTCAATTGAATATGAAAGGCGGGATTTAAATATTAAAGATAGTTCTATGTATTCCTCACATCTAATATCCTATCAATATAATGCAAATAAAGGTACATGATGACGGCCGCTACCATAAACATTCACTCCATGAAATTATCATGATCATAATCCACCACCATCCCACAGCCAGCCTCTTCCATCTCTAGATATCCGGGGGCGTACGACATTATATCCTCTCTCCATAACTCGGCGCCGCGCCCGTTTGGGTCGAAGAATCCCGACTCCGCAAGAGTGCTTAGAATTTCTAGAATCGGTCTCTCCATATCACCACTTGGTTCGTAGTCAGTTGACTGACTTGTGTATGAAGGGAAAACAAAATCAATCGAGAGAACTTACGGTGGAGCCTCCTCACCAGAAATCCACATGTCTCCCTCGATAAGGCTGTGTGCAGGTTTGCCTAGTCCCACCATAAAGTTGTTGATGTCCTTTGTGAACACGGGACAGATGCGGCCGGATGATGATATGCTTCCATTATTTTCGAACTCGCACAACACCAAGAGTCCCGTGTCGAGTGTCTCCTGGTCAGCAAAGAAGGCGGAATACCAGCAGTGGAATATAACAGTGCCTGTTGACGTCATGGCCATATTCTCGAATATGGCTGCCTCGACGTAGGACCAGAAATTGTACCCATCTATAGTCACAGGGTTGGGGCCAGCAGGATTATGCCGGCATATTGTGGTAGTCGTGTCGCCCGACCCCCCCCATAGGGTGCCATGCTCCTCGCCATCGTGGTTGTATAGTAGAATCCGTATCTTTGTCCAAAGGGCCCAGTTCCTCGGACTGATCGGCTCCGGGATTATGAGACTACATTCCGCATCCGGATGGTGATTCTTTTCGTTAGCTGCCAGTTCCGCTGGAAACCACCCGCAGCTAGCACGCAATGGTGCCCTTTCTTGGTAGGAGTCACGGGTGTCCTGGCTCATGGTGGCCCATTCTTCGACCAGTTGACGCCGTCTGGTCACTGTGGGGGTCTGTTCCTGGCTACCACTGTCAAGGGGCGTGGCGTTTTCCTAGAAACACGAGTTAGGTCTATGACCGGCTTCGCTCTAGGCCTTGCGGGAAGTAGAATTTCAAACCTCGAGAAACAATTGCCACCCCTTTACTTCCTCTTCGGCTGTATCGTCGTCAATTGGATTATCGTGACACCGAACATGTGACGGAATGCCTCCAGGCCAATATTTCTCAGGATCTGCCATTTTCTACAGACGGTTTAGTCGAATTGGATTTTGCATGCAAAAGGTTGAAATGTGAGTCTTTGGTTTTAGCCAAGATGCGGACGGAGTTAGCTTGTTTTTATAAGTGAGCTAGCTTATGGTGCCTATTTGCATACGCGGCGCGTACCTGTGTGTGTAGTAGAGGAGGTACCGACTTCCATGCAGGGCTGGCAACCGCAAAATGTATATCTCATGCTAGCCGGGCCGAGTAAGATTAGAGAGGGGCGGATAAAAAATCTAGAACCACCAATATTGAGCCCTTTTTGGGGTGCTCCAATTTTTGGCATGTACCTCGATGCACTTGCGTGGGTCAATAAATCCTTTTTATACACTATGCTATAGTCTATATGTGGATTTCCAGCGTACGACGAGGAATAATAGTGTATCGGTCCGGATAAACGTTCGATTTCAAAAAAATATAACTATATATCTCTATGATCCGTCCGAACAATCAGTTTCGTAACTTCATTATTAGGGGCTGGGAGGTTAACCCAACAGTATTCAGCTCCGTGGTGTTCTTGGGAATTATATCCAGCTCTGTCTCCTCTCCGCCTTTTCAAGGCATACCACAATAACATTAAAGGCAATCATACCTCTTTCTATTTCCACTTGCTAGAGAGAGAAATAATGAATGCTGCATCTCCCATTCTCATCAAAGGGCTCCTTCCTCCTTCTTCGGATTCTGAAGGACTTGCAGAGGGTCGTAGCCTAGTTCAAGCTACCGCGAATTCATGCTGTCCCCTCGGGGAAATACAGACGAATCTATATCAGGTGTTTCCCGAGCTGACAAGTCTTTGTGGCTGACGTCTGCCTTGCGGTCGCTCTCTTCTTCTACTTCTCCGTGGCCCTCGTTGGCGTGAGCTCTCCTAACTTTGGGGCCCGCAATAATCGCCACGAGGCGGCGGTGTTTTGGGCGGTGTCTGGTTGCTGACGGACACAATGAGATTTCCGTAGAGTTTTACTCGATTCGCTTTAGGTGCCGCACAGCACATGGACGGTTAGAGTCAATGACATTGCCAGCCCACCCATAACGGAAAGTTATGGTGTTCCAAAGGGCACAACACGAGGCCGAAAGCTACCACAGAGTGGGTGCGATCCAAGTATGGATTCATTCTGCGTGCGACGCTCCGGCTCAGCCAAGGATAGCCATTCAAATGGCGTAGTCCCTGGAAATAAGTGCCAAGCGGGCATATGGAATCAGAGGCTGAAATCGACATTGCCTAAGGAGGCGACAATTTTGTCTTCGTCGGTTATGTGTGTTGCTGATTGCGTCGACGAGGGAGAAGATTCGATTGCTTCACCGCTGTTTCTTGTTCCAGTACCATTGCTATTGGAAGTTGCAGCGCCAGTCCGTTGTCTCAGTTCTTCCTCCGCGGCAATATCTATCGCAGTAGCACTCGCTGCAGTAGCGTTCACCTGGGTTCCTTGGATATTCTGAAACGACCATGTAGGCTCAAAGCTCTGTGATTTCCAGGCCCGGCTGACTCGCTCGTACATTTCATCGATTTGCTCGAGTGTGAGCTTGGACGTCTCGTACACCATAATCCAGACGAAGAAGAATGCAAAGATGCAGCAGACTCCCCAGACGTAGAATATCTGGGGACCCAAATTCAATGCGCCTGGGCCTTTTCCCAGTAGGTATGGAGTCATGTATGCGATTATAAAATTTAACAGCCAATTCGATGAGGTAGCAATCGACATTGATTTAGCACGGACTTTCAGTGGGAAGATCTCTGCAGTGACGACCCAGCATACCGGGCCCCAAGTGGAGGCGAAGCAGAATAGGTACACGCATATGAATGCAGCGTACAATTTATTTGAAGTCTCCGAAGTCAAGCCGTGGACTGAGGCCACAGACGCCACAATCAACTGGCAGACGGCCATGCTGAGAGCTCCGAACATGAGAAGTCGGCGCCGACCGAGCGACTCGACAAAAACGATGCCGGGAAGTGTCCCAATAACATTGACAGAGTTTGCGATCACCTGAAATAAAAATCCCGAGCCAATGAATTTGTCAAAGAATGAATTTCCAAAGTAGAAGATGAAGTTACAGCCGCTCAATTGTTGTAACATGAAAAGGCCACAGCCGGTAAGGAGGCGCCGACCAAGGTGAGGCGATCCGAAGAACACATCTCGGTAAGTGGATGGGCCAAGGGAAACCTCGTAGGCATGATTCGCTTCAATTTCTGCAATCTCGTCAACTAGCGCTGGGTGCGTTATATCTAATCGTCGAATGCGTGAGAGCGACGCTGCTGCCTCAGCATGGAGGCCACGCTTGATGAGGTATCTGGGCGTTTCTGGTAGGACGATCATGCCCAGTACGAGAATCACTGCCCACAGGTATTGCAGCGCCACGGGGATTTGGAATGACGCCGGGTTGTTGATTCTGTTTGAGAAATATTCGACTATCGCAGCAATAAGGAGCCCTACTGTGATTGCCAGCTGATATGTGCAAACCAGTACTCCACGAACCCATTTCGGTGCCATCTCGGATTGGTATAGAGGAACGATGACGGAGATCATGCCAACGCCTACGCCGGCGACAAATCTAGTGGCAGTAAGTATTGTCCAAGTATATATTCGATTGCGCAACATACCTTCCGGCCACATACAATGGAAGGGCCATTGACGCGACTTGAAGGGTGACTCCAATTGAGAAGACTCCCACAGCAATCATGAGCGCACGCCGACGACCAAGCTGATCGGCGAGCGGAGCTGCGCTGAGCGCACCCACAAATGTTCCTGCACTGAGTATAGCCACGACCTCAGCCGTTTGCCCGGGAGTCAAGGCTTTCTTGGAGGCGTCGTTGGGATCAACTTCAGTCGCGAATTGTTCGAGCCACCAGGGTGTCGCGATGATGCCGCTGATGATCCTGCAGCTCCAGAGTTAGCCATGTATCCCTCTCAAGAATTCGAGGTATATCGCAAGCTGGCTTCTTACCCAGTATCGTAACCGTATAGAAGGCCGCCAAACGTGACGAATAGGCCGATCAGAATAGCCGGTGCAGTCGTGCCGGCGACATTGTCTGGTTTTTTCCAGAACATTGCGACTACAAGACCCTGCCTCCAGCGGAGGGCCCAGGTCGGTGTTGTTTTCAGCTTTGGGCGGTTTGGTGGATGACAGAGGGAGGTTTTGTTCAGTTGTCTGTGATCTGCAGATGGCTATAGTGCGGAGTAAGAAACATCATTGGATAAGACGAGGTATAGTTTGAGTAGTAAGTGGGCACTTGGCGATAGCAATGGTGGAGCCCAAAATTTGGGGTTTCTTTAGGTTCTGGGGTGGGTGGAGGAAAAGGTGGAGGTGTGGAGATTAAGTAGAGTGGTACTCGTAAGCGCGAGCACCAAGAACTTTGAGGCAAGGTTCATCGATCAAGGGGGTGACAGAGGACAGACTGAGTAGAGTGACACGAATAAAATGACTGGCAACAGGAGTAATAATATTAATGTCTTAGAGTAATAACTGATGTCTCGATAGAAGAAGCATGGTAAAGTGCATATCACTTACGAGATTGTCGGGATCTCTGATTGATTGATTATGTGGGTTGTTGCTTCACGAATGTGAGATGTTTTTGGGAGTCGAAGTCCACATGAGAGATCTCGACGAGAGAGATTATAGCCCAGTACGACAATAATACCAGCACGAGGGAGAGTTTCTTCCTGAAGCCTCGGCAGCGTACAAAGAAACGCCAATAAACACAGTAGAGTCTACGAACCGGGGCTTTTAAGTATGAGATTTTTGAACGGGGTCGCTGATCACTTCGGAATAGAGCCCCTTGGCTCCTCGGCATTGTATGTACAACGACACGGCAACATGCATAGAAGCTATTGAATTACTATTAATGCCATAGTGACTCTGTTGCTGAGCACCAACAGGCTCAATCAACCGTATACTTTGGCTCTATTTCCTTGGCTGCGGAGGCTCTCTTCACCACAACCTGATCCCAGTTCACACCATCCAATATTCGCAGATTCACTGGGAATATCTCCAGCCATATGCTCTGCATTTTATCTGGCCATTTTGCTGCTTCTTCTGGCAACTTTTCTTTACCAATGTGAATAGAGACGCCGCAAACCGAGCAGAACTTGTGTTTCTGAAATTTTCGGCCCATCATGTACGCTCTGAGGCTGTTGCTCGGGTCCGAAATGGATACTTGAAGGCAGAGAGGATAGATGAATATAGTGCCATTCTAAACCAATAAAGTGTTAGATGAAAATAGTCCCGAGGGGTACGAAGATTGCAGCAAGGCAGCGGCAAGGCAACAGTAACAGCGAGAAAATATGAATTGCAAAATTGCGGTGTAATAAACGGATACATACTCGCATGCAAATACTGCAATTGCATTCTTGGATATACTCCATATGCTCCGAAAAGGGGCTCCCGGGTCCTCTAATTTCCGGTAGGGTCTGTCCCTTGCTTGGAAGAGGCTTCGCTTTTACCGCCACGCTCACATTACCGCAGTGACAACGCCCAGTAAGTATGGTGGGGTTCTCAACGTCTGCAGTTGGCAAAAGGCCAACAAATTCTTGCGGCTCGTATGCTGGCCCAGTGGCAGCACCATCGTATCTGATATAGTTAGTGGGTACAAGGACAAATATGAGTTTAGGGGAGGCTCTCACGGCCTGCTTTCAAGAGCCCATAAATCAACATCCATCAATGTCCTAGCCTATAATCATAATTAACAACGCACATGAAATAACCAGATGCACCTTATGTACATTAATCCCTACACCAGCGTCCTGAGGTATGCCATGAGGCAGGCCTAAGATATTTGTCCCACAAGTCGGGCAGAACTACGGTCGTCAGTATCGTCATCTCATAAATTCATAGCCTATAATACCTTATAAACCGTAAAGCCAGTACCGAAGTCGTAAGTTTTCAATATGTTCTCTCCCCTAATAATGTTGAAATGCCTTTTATCCACAAAGATCCATTTGCAACCGTTTTTATGACAAGTATTGCAGTTGCATTCAATAAAACTTTTCAACTCAGGAATCTGGATATTGAACTTGAAGGCTCCGCAGTGGCAGTTTCCTGAGTATATCTTGAGCTCAAGTAAATATTCGGGCATTACATCATTTGCGGGAAGTTCTGTTGTTCTGATAGTATATTTGGATATTTTGTGGGAACAATATGCATTTTATAATTCCCAAGTCGAATTTAGGTGGTAATCTAGTGTTGCCAATAGGCAACTGTGGGTGCGTGTCGTCAATGATCATTGCCTGGTTCACACCTACTAATCGGAATAGGAAGTCATATTCATATAGCGCTAAATGTTTTAATGTTGGCCCATTAAGTTAGGTTTAAATATTGCAGTAATCGGAGGGGGTTAACCCCGCGCTTATATCACTGTTGAGCATGACCCAAAAAAATATGGTCCGTCTCGCACCATTGTCAAAAATAGTCAGTTGTCTGATTTTATGAGTTGGCCCCTTTTCCTTAACAATTATGCTCTGGATATAATGCGAAAGAAACAGACCAAAAAATACCATGCTGCTTTATATAAGATAAATAACACATGGCAAAGTTCAAAATACTACCGCCGCTTGTTATAAAGAGAACTTTGAATGACGGCCACCTCACCTCTCCGTGGCACCAACACTATCCCATCACCTGTTACCGCACATAATCCTAACATCTCTATAGTTACCCAATCTCTGGGTAGAAAGAAGTGCCGCTGTGCCTTCTCTTGCTCTGAACCAATGCTCCATGAGCAGACCCAAAAGCTTCGATCGATAAAAACTAGTCTGTCTCTCCCAATAATACCCAGCGGATGCTCAATCATGCTGTTTATCCCATTTGGTATTAGAACTGGAGTAATATTGCACGCTTCCAGATCGTCGATGGTAGATAAATTGATTATTTTAATGCCGGTCCAGCGATTTTGGTGCGAGCATTCTTGGGAGATAGACATAACAGCGTAGTTTCGGTTAGCAGAGATAATAATTTTATCGACGTAGTCCTGGGCCTGTGTGTCAACAGGTAAAATAGCCGATGTCTTGCTACTATCTTCATCCTGTCCACTTTTAGATTCGGTTAAGTGGGGCTTATTAATATCCCACTGTGCGATTATTTCCAAGTCTTTCCATAAGTAAGACGAGATAGTGCCTGTATCAAAAGCAAGAAGCTGATTCTCTATAATTGGGTGGTTGGCCCATTTCTGATTTCCGTTCGACTCTAGTTTCACACAGATATCCTTTGTTGAGACGTCATATATAACGACGGTTTTTTCATCGGCAATGAGCAAGAAACGGCCTTTAGGATGGAGAGTCATTTGGTGGACCTTGCCACCCTGAAGGTCGAGGTCGATGTTGAATAGTGTCCGAAATGTAGTGATCGCCCCATCGGGTGTAAACTCACACTTTTTCACTGTAACAGAATCTATATCCGAGGATGCCATATAATTGCCATCCTCAGACCAGAGGAGAAATTCGACTGCCCCTCCTCCTTTTGTGTTTCCGGCCCTCTGCGATTTCAATGTAGCTATATTATTCACCTCTACTTGGCCATCCTCATTTCCATACCAGAAGAACCCACTGAATGGCCTCGCGGCAACAGCAGTAATTTGCACAGGCGCATCCACAAAAGCTTCAGAAGCATGGTTTGAAATGACTATACTCATGGATTCGGGATCGCTTTCACCACTGCAATAATCTGAGTCAGGAAGTCGAAAAAGAGCATTCGGCTCCCAGATGTTGCAGTACGACCCACGAAGGTCATAAAACCGCCTGCTATCCATGCTGAAGCAGAGATCTGTAATAACATCCTCAGAGGAGAGTTTATATAGCAATGAAAAATGCTCATAGTTGTAGAGTCGAACAGAACCGTCCTGGTCACTTAATAGAAAAAGAATCCCATCTGGGCTGCACTGAATCCCTGATGGACAATAGTATATGTCGGCTTCTAACTCCTGATGATCAAATTCTTCGAATGGATTCCATTTAAAGACGGTGCCGTCAGTGTAGATCCCAAGTAATCTTTCTCCGCTAGGATGCCAGATAGCCTTTATAACACCAGTCCAGTCTGCATTAGGGCCAATATCGTACGTAAGTCGTCTCTTGCATGAGTTTACTCGGACTAACTCAACCATATCCCATACTTCCATTGCAGAGCCACGGTATCCAACTGCCACCAAAGTAGCATCTGCATTAAATGCCATAGTCGTCGGTGTGTTTAAATATGCACCTGCTTCAACTCCTTGTAAAAAACCGGAATTTATCAGGCTCCACGTTAAAGATTCCCGATAGGCGGCCACTGCGACTTTGCGACTATTCAAGCCAACAACTAGCTTTGTATCGCTATCCGAGAAAATGATGCTTAAAGCGCGTGATTCTGGGAGATTCTTCATTGTATATAACTTCTTCTTCGTAGCGACGTCCCATATTATTGTGGTTTGATAGCCGTATGTGGCAAGGTGCTCTCCGGTGCTATTGAAGCACATTGCGAAGATAAACTCGCTATGCTCAATAGATGGAATTTTCTCAAATGTTACACAGTCCCAAAGAAATACCTTCCCGCTAGTAGTTAAAACAGCTAGATGCCGGGTAGAGCAGGTTATTTCAGTTGCTTGATAGCCACTATCGACTGTAACTCGACCAAGGCAATCATCCCAATCATCGTTTGAAATATTCCTCACTAATAGTTGAGGCTGCTTGCTAAATTGGCGATATATAGCTGACCGGCGAGGACAGAACTGGGGTATTAATCTTTGAATGGCTGTAGGGTCGTCAATTAAATGGCTGCTAAACTTGCCAATTATCTTCAAAAGGTCAATTGACCATTGCTCGACCACTTCAAGATCTGATAATCGATGCTGAGAAGGCTGCGTTACAGAATCGATCTTTCTTCGTGTTGCAACAAACACACGTAGAACCCCCGAAGCAGTTATGAGAACTCTAAGCTGTCTTAGACCCGCTAAGATTCGGATCCATAAGAGGACAGAAGACGATTTAAGAAATTTAACGAGTAAGGTAAGGGATGTATCTGAGGCTGCTGAACTATGACCAAGATGGTATGCCCATGAAGATGCAGCATAAATAGCAAATGGTGGTGCATCCTCCTGGCTTAATCTTTCTTTTTGGCTGAGCTTTTGCCGGCTCTTTTGGTCTAAGAATAAAGCTATTGATTGCTGAAATAGGTTCTCATGTATATACTGCGAATTAAATTCGAAGGGTAGCTTTGCCGATTTTAGCAGATATTCGCGGGCTGTCTTGTGGACTAAAATAATGAAGTCGTTACTATCAACGACAACAAAATGGCCGCAGAGTTGTGCAATGGTATGCCGCAAATCAATAATAACTGGCAGATTATGAGGAAGTGCCTGTAAGATATCGGCGACAGTTAGAGGACGCTGACAATATGCAGCCCAAGATAAGATCGATTTTGCAATAATAAGATCAGATGGCCGCGTAAGACGACCAATTGCAGCTTCCATCCGCTTATACACGGACTCCATGCCAGGTGGCATTTCCTCGAGAACTTGCGATATGTCCTCTGGACTATGGCACTGCATAATCTCTTTAATAGCGAGGGTTACCCACAGGAAGTTGCCTTCGGCGCGGCTAATAATTGCTTCGAGAACTTCATGTCGGAATTTCAAATCGCCATGCATATATTCCATTTCGCTCTCTACATATAATCTGATATCATATAAATTGTCAGATAATGATAACCTAGTTAACAATGACGCTGGAGCGATGCGGTCAAAGGCTGTAGTGATATCTGGTATTTTTCGACTGGTAACAAGTAGCCGGATTGGGATCTGAGACTTTTCAATGCTCTGAAAGAATCCTACGATTGTATTGATAGAATCCGACTCGTCTAGAGCATCGATAATAACATATATTGGATTTTCTGCTTCGGTTTTAAATAAAACGCCAGTGAATATTCTATCCCAGATCATCTGTGGCGACAATTTTTCGATAGCAACCCCATAGTCTTTCATTGTAACTAAGGATTGGCGAAACGTCGGTAGCTCCTGCGCAATTTGATAAATAAGAGACTGTAATAAGGAGCCTGGCGATCTTTTCCGGGAGTCTCCATATCGAAAAAAGTAGTATGCACAAGGAAGGCCTCTTTGTTTCATATCTTGGATGTAAACAGCTGTTGTAACAGATTTTCCGCTTCCAGGTTGCCCATAAACCCATAGTATTTTAGACCCAAAAGGATCGTCTCTCCAATCTTGGATTTCCTGGTACGCAAGAGCATCTTGGCAGGTTCCCCGTCTCCATAGCTGTAAAAGAGATGTATAATCATCTTCAGGATTTGAGAATGTGCCAAGTAATGATATAAGTTTCTCATTTTCGGCAGTAGACTGCGCTTGTTGGAGGCGGGCCTTTGCTTCACGATAGCTAGAGACTAGGGACTTAATTACCCCCTTAATACTTCTATAGCTAAGATCCTCACGATTAGGAAACTTGCAAACGTGGTGGTGGTCTGCATTCAACGGCTCTGTCACTTCATGTGGATATCCTAGAGTTGATGATGCCCTCTGAAGAACCATTACACGCCGTGGGCCAATCGCAGTTTCTAGAGTCTCGTAGAAAGAGAAAATCTGCAACCTTGGTGCATGCTTCCGAAATTCTTCATTGATATCCTCGATAAATGGAGAGTTTTGCTTTAACTCGCTTATGTACTGCTTCGGCGTATGATTGAATATTGAAACCGAAAGGATGCGGTTAAGAGTCTCTGCAAGGTTGGTCCCTTGATGTGGTGTCGACAGAAACAGAACAGCCTTTACTTGTGATATTGGACCCTTAAATTCGTCGTCATTATGCCCTTGCATCACAGCTTTTTTAAAGACTAGTCCGCCCATAGAATGAACGACAAATATAATCGGTCGGTGCCCAACACCCAAGTCCCCTCCGAGGCCATCTTTGCCAAACTTCATGTCGAATAACAGCTGCTTTGCAAAGTCGGTGATACCGGCAATACTATTTGGCCCCTGAGATGCGAAGTAGGCATTATAGCCGTAAGAAAGAATTCTGGCAGTGCATATATCGGGTTCACTTGGTAACCATAGTTCCGGCCAGAATAAGTTCTCATCTCGATTATACGACCATGACATGCGACTAGTTCCTCCCAGGCCATGAACAAATATTATATCTGCAATAGGCTCATCGAAGCTCGGGGTATATAATATTGACAATCCTAGAGGATCATTTCTTCGATCTATAGAGCGTTGGCGTGCATATTTTTTGGTCCCCAAAGCGACAGGAGCATCAAATCTTGATATTTCGCTTTGCTGCGTGTCCGACCGACGGAAATCAACTCTGGAATCCAGAGTACTATCAACATCATCCTTTATAATCGAGTCAAATGTCGAGCCCGACGGTTGGATAGGGGTTGGAGGGGTAACAGAGGTCGTCAATCGCTGGTGGTCTGATACAGATGTTTGAGGGTTGGTCGAGGTACTGTTATCTTTAAAGCCAAGTCTGGCTTTCCACTATGTGTTCTCCAGTTAGCATCACGGCCACCATTAGGGATAGGCTACAAACCTTCATCATGTAAGATTATAATCGCAAAGCAGCTCCCAAAAACAGAGGCGCGATGAACAACACACTATGGATATGAAGTTATGTTGGAATTGAGAGCTGCGCCACTGTCTCACAACAACCGCCGTATCCCAAGAACCCATGTCGCCCCACGATTTATTCCAACGTACCATACATAAAGCTTCTCTAAGCGCCAGTATACAAGATGTCTATCAAAGAATCCCACGTGATTTGAGCGTGTACAGTAGAACCTCCTTAAGACGATGTATTCCGTCCCATGATTTAGTATCGTCTTAAAGAGGATACCGTGATATAGGATCGTAATAATAATATACTATGTAATCCACCCGTTGCGAGTAGTCTGTACTGAGCTATTACTCTCTAATAATTGTAACTCCTGCTCAAGCCGCTCGATTGCTCTTAAATGAGCAGTCTTCATATTATCACAACCCTCTGTAAACTCAATTACCACTTGTAGAGCCTTAATAGCCTCCTGTATCGTATATTGTGGCCTACTATCTACCCCATCGTCATCATCCTCATCGTCGGCTTGCTGTAGACCGAGGTGCTCATTTATCACTTCTTGAAGCACCTCGTCGGGGCTTAATTCCTCTTCTGCCTCCATATCTTCCTGTTCCTCAATTGGATTAAGGAAGCTTGTAATTGCCATAGCGTCTCGTATATTCCCTACTCTTTGAACTTTCTCATAAAGACTAGTAATATCCGGCGAGTTGATTGAGAGAGGAAGAGAAATAGGAGGTATCACAAGGGTTGATTTCCGGAAGCAATTATAGATCGTAGTATTCGATATATAGTTATTCCAACTCCGTAGCATCCATCGAATTGCAAGGTGTATATTCATATTGTCAAGAGGGTTTCGATCGCTCTCATAACAGTCAAGCATATACGCAAGCCACTGTCTTCGATAATGAGACTTGAAGCTTTGTATGATTCCTTGATCGAGAGGCTGGAATCGGCTTGTTGAGTTCTTTGGAAGAAAAGCAACTCGTATATTTGGTGGCGGAGGTGATAATTCAAGAGCTGTAATGTGCGCAGAGAGGTTATCCATCGTAAGAAGAACTTCCCGTATTGTTCCAATATGAGAATAGAAGCTCTGAAGCCACTCTACCATAATAGTAGTATCCATCCATGCCTTCTTATTCCACCTCCACTCTCCGCCCATAGTTGAGACGTTAATATTCCTTAATGCCCGTGGCATCTTATTCCTTCCAATGATCCATACTTGTAGCCGATCAGTTCCTATTGCATTACAAGCAAGAACAGTTGAGATCCGGTTCTTCTCTTTCTTCCTTCCGGGCTGTACTTGAGTTGCAAGTCCTCGAGATGGCATCATCTTCCAGTATAGAGGCGCTTCGTCCATATTGTATATATCCTCCTCTTGATACTCTCCTACGATCGTCCGTATACCCCTCATTTCTTCGTCTGCTATTTCGGGAACAGAGCCGTGCTCGCCATGTAGAATATGCTCTGATATATTATGTCGCTTTTTGAACTTCTGGAGCCAGCCGTTACTAAACTCAGGGCATGGCAAAGCTGAGTATTGCGGCAATTCGTACCAGATCCTCTGGGCTTTCTCTCGGAGTAGTTCTCCACTTATAACCCGCCCTTTTTCCTCAATTCGTTGCTGCCATATGTATAAGATCTTCTCGAGATCTGGCCACTGCCCAGAACGAAGCCGTGAGCGGTCTTGATTAGCTGTATCAAGGCCTCGAAAATGGGAGGATAGGGACTCGGAAACCGTAGACTGGCTGATTTTGAGGCCGTATTTCTCAAGGAACCAGGCTATACAGGTCTTTTGAGAAGGCCGAGGATATTGGGAGAGAGCCCAATTACGGAGGGCTTGCCGCTGGTGGATGAGAATACGCTGCTTTGGTGGCATATTCAATAGGAGGCTTTTAGGGCAGTAATAATACAGTAATTATTCGGCACGAGTTATTAATGTTCCGATAAAAAATCGCACTATCGAGGATATCGACATAAGGGGTATCGTCTTAAGGAGGTTCTACTGTATGAGTATACTTTGTTGGATTCAATTCAACTCTACTCCTCGACTATACCATCATTTATCCTGTATACCTACACGACTTCGGCCATGGCTATAGTAAATGACAGCAAGATTGCTGGAAATATGATACTTTATGACGAGGTCCTCACGAGTAAGGTAGCAATGACAAGCTTTCTGTCTTGGTATTATTAACAGTAACTTTAGTTCTCCCAGAAGGTGTTAAAGCTGTCTCTGTGGAAAGCTACGGGACGTCAGCGTGGTCTCAAACTGGAAAAATAGATGCCATAGATGCTAATGGCACGCAGACTAGCTATTTTTTGAAGGCAAGGCACCCGCTATCCCTCTATCATTTTATCTTTCTAACATGTCTTAGTATGTCAGTGATGAGCATGGAGAGCCTCAACTTAAAGGCGAATACACTGGAATGCTTGAACTGTACAATACCGCACCGCAAATTACCCCGAAGCCATATGGCTGGGGCAGAGTCACCTCGGAGCCCTGCCTTTACTTCTACGTCTGCGACTTCATCCCACTTACCCATGCCATGCCTGAGCCTGTCAAGTTAGCCAAGGTGATTGCGGACCTGCATAAGACGTCCGTTTCTCCAACTGGAAAATTTGGCTTCCATCTCCCAACCTATGATGGCTGGCAACCGCAGGAAGTTGGACAGTGGGACGACTCGTGGTCCTCCTGTTTTGCAAGGCTTCTAAAGGGACTTTGGGAACTCGATGCCAAGATGAATGGAAACTGGGCGGAGCTAGATGCTGCAATGGAGATTACCCTCGCCCAAGTTATCCCACGGCTTATTGGTATTCTTGAGAGAGATGGCAGGAGTATCAAGCCTTGTCTCATTCATGGTGACCTTTGGGAGACTAATATCGGCACCGACGCCACGACTGGGAACATCTATATCTTTGATGCTGCAGTATACTATGCCCACAACGAGATGGAGATTGGGATTTGGAGGGTCAACCACCATAAGATGAAAGCCAAAATTTACCGGCAAGAGTATGCCAAACAGTTTAAGAAGAGTGACCCTGTAGAGGAATGGGATGACCGCCTTAAACTGTACGGAGTAAAGACGAAGCTTATGTATTCAGCAGGAGTTCCAGGAGGAACAAATATTCGACAGCAAGTCGTTGAGGATCTTCAGGATCTAATTGAGAAGTATGGCGGCAATCTTACAAATCCAGTCAGCACGGAGAGCACCAATTATACCGCTGCCAATGCTATCGCCTTTAGTGAAAATAATGAGGCTGCTAGGGTACATCATGGGGGGCCACATGTTGAAAATCACCCGTCTGACACATTTCCAACCCAAACCGAGGACCAGGTTGGAAACCTGGAGCAAACCGCTGAGGCTGTTGTGGTCCCTTAATGGGGTCTGGTCTGATGTTGGACACTGGTCATCAAAACGCACCCTACGGGCTGCTATCAGCATCGATCGTGGTTATGAGGAAAGTACCTACAATAGCTAGTTCTCTAATATTTATATTATACATTGTGGTACATTTCACTGGTATTTCACTTGTAGAATGTCAACGATGATCGTTGCTATGTACGATTTCGTATAAACACTCCTGCAACATAATAGGTACTCTCAGGGCGACAGTTCTTTGATAACGGCAAATACGTGATAAAAAGGGGAGATTGGTAGAGGAAAGGGCTGTGTGGTAACAGAAATGTGGTGAAAAGAGCGGAAGGAAATTAGAAATCGCGGTACATATAGTGCACGTACCTACTCGCAGCTTCCCCTGTGGCAGGAACTAAACTTCACTAAGAAATTTCCCATTCACATGTTTTGGTAAAATGATACACGGCTATAATTTATAGTGCATCATTGATAAAGGTACGCACGAAGGGCTATGAGTGGAGAGAAACTGCATCTCGAACCGTTGCCTCTAGTTTCATCCTCAACTGAACTCAACTAAAGTGGCCAGACCCAATTCGTGATTTCTGCGGGATCAGTTCCATGCTCAAACGCCCAGTTACGCATGCGAATCTGCTCATCCAGCAACGCCTCTCTCGTCGCTGCCCCCTTATTATGCAGTACGCCCGACAGCCGTTCGATGGCGTCCATGGCTAGACTGTACCGATCCGTCTGGTTCCTAATTGCCAACTCGAGGGGGGTGTCAATATTACCCTTCTCGCGGTACCCTCGGACGTGCATGTTGATATTTCCGGGACGCTTGTACGTCAGGCGGTGGATGAGGAAGGGGTAACTATGGAAATTGAAGATGATGGGCTTGTCATCAGTGAAGATGGCAGTGTAAGCAGTATCGGTGAGGCCGTGGGGGTGGTCGGCGGCACAGATGAGTTTGAAAAGGTCAACGACGTTGACGAAGCGGATTTTGAGTTCGGGGAGGTGGTGGCGGAGGATGGCAACTGCTGCGAGTGCTTCTTGGGTAGAGACGTCGCCGCAGGAGGCCATGACGACGTCGGGATCGGCGTCTTTATCATTGGAGGCCCATTCCCAGATTCCGATGCCCTTGGTGCAGTGAACGACGGCGTCCTCCATGGATAGAAACTGCAGATGCTCCTGTTTGTCCGCCACGACGACGTTGACATAGTTCACAGAGCGGAAACAGTGGTCCATCACGGAGAGCAAGCAGTTGCCATCAGGAGGAAGATAGATGCGAACAACTTCGGGTGACTTCTGCGCAACTACTGCCAAAAACCCTGGATCTTGGTGGGTGAAGCCGTTATGATCTTGACGCCAGACGGTGGCGGTGAGAAGAATGTTGAGCGAGGCGATCTTATCGCGCCATTCTATCTCAAGTGCCTTCTCAATCCACTTGCAGTGCTGGTTCACCATAGAATCGATAATGTGAATGAAGGGCTCGTAGGAGTTTAGAAGGCCGTGTCTCCCTGATAAGAGGTAGCCCTCCAGCCAGCCCTCAACAGTATGCTCTGAGAGCATTTCCATCACACGCCCTGCAAATGCTAGATTTCCTCCGTCGGCGTCCTCTTCAAAGGTCTCAGCCATCCACACCTTCTTGCCAGCGGCATAAATTCCATCCAGCTTGTTGGACTGAGTCTCATCTGGTCCGAAGACACGGAAGTTAGTTGGGTTCTTGGATACGATGTCGCGGAGGAAAACAGCCATATTTGTCATTGAGGGGCCCAAGGCGTGCCCGTTTCTGGCCACTTTAATTGCATAATCTTTGAAGTCTGGCATTTGCAACGGTTTGCGAAGCACTCCGCCGTTTGCGACAGGGTTGGCGCTCATACGGCTATTACCCGTTGGGGGAAGCTCTCTCAGCTCGGGGATGAGCCTACCATCCCGGAAGAGACGCTCTGGTTCATAACTTCGCATCCATTTTTCGAAGATGGCAAAGTGCTCCTTGTTCTTTGCAATATCAGGCATTGGAATTTGATGGGCGCGCCAAAATCCCTCAAGATAATGACCATCAACATCTCGAGGAGCAGTCCACCCCTTAGGAGAGCGAAGGACGATCATTGGCCAGAAAGGGCGGAATGCCTTTCCGGAATCACGAGCCTTCTTTTGGTATCCCCGGATCTCTGTGATGCATTTTTCCACGGTGGCTGCCATAGCCTGGTGCATGGTCTCATGGTCGCTGCCTTCAACAAAATATGGCTGCCAACCGTATCCAATAAAAAGCGCTTCGAGCTCACGGTGGCTGATGCGTGCCAATATCGTGGGATTGTTAATTTTGTACCCATTTAGATGCAAGATTGGAAGAACTGCACCATCTGTGATTGGATTGAGAAATTTTGTGCTGTGCCAGCTGGTTGCGAGGGGGCCAGTCTCAGCTTCTCCGTCTCCAACCATGGTAACCGATATGAGGTTTGGATTATCAAATACGGACCCGAAAGCGTGAGAGATGGAATATCCGAGCTCTCCGCCCTCGTGAATGCTTCCCGGAGTCTCCGGAGTAGCATGGCTTCCAATGCCGCCTGGAAATGAGAATTGCTTGAAGAACTTCTTCATTCCGTCTTCATCTTCGGACTTGTCGGGATAAACCTCGCTATATGTCCCCTCGAGATAGGCCTGGGAAAGCACAGCAGGTGCGCCATGGCCTGGCCCAGAAACAAAAAATGCGTCCAAGTCGTACTTCTTAATCATTCGGTTGACGTGGATGTAGGTGAATATCTGTCCGGGATCCGATCCCCAGTGGCCAAGTAGTCTTGCCTTTAGGTGCTCGAGCTTGAGCGGTTCTTTGAGGAGCGGGTTCTCTTTCAAGTGTAGCATACCAAGGCAGAGATACAAAGAGGCTCTCATGTAGTCATCCAACTTTTTCAGCTCCTCGGGTGCCAACGGGGCACCCTCAACAGTTGATCTAGCCTTGCCATATGGTGAGATGCTCTTGACGTTGATGTCAGTTTCAGCTGGCGTCGCCATGTTTACGGGTATTCGGAGGCCCAAGTGACGGTGGATCGTTTACAGCTAGAGATCTTGTCTTCTTACGATGGATTCGATAGATAGATATCTTAGAAATTAGTAGAGACTTTACGGAAGATAGGAAGCCGTGAAGAAGAGGGGGGTCAAGAGAGTATATGTATGACAAGAAACAATATTTGCAGGGTTGGCGATTGAATACAAAAAAACTGATGACGTATTCTACTCATATATCCGGAAGCGTCAGTGGGGTAGACGGAGAACTGCAAGGTAAGAACAGGTATCATACCTAGATTATACAAATAGATTTCACAATCAATCTAAGTAGACATCTACGAGCTTATGGGCTCCTGAATAATCAATTATTCAGTTTGTGATGAATAGCAGCAATCGTAACGATCTTCGCATCTTTTAGATCCTTGTATCAATAAAAGTCATAATAGCCATCTATAATCCATCCAGGTCACGAGAAAAGTGACGTAGTAGGGGCCCGAATTAAGAGCGGGGCCATGGTTCCGCGTTCCGCTAACACGTGGAAAGGGGCCATAAATAGACCACCATCATAATGGTCACGTATTTTCGTGTACCTCATTACTGTACTTCCTTTCTGTACCTTGCCTTACGTAAGAGCTGCCAAGACAACTAGGGCAGCCAAGAAGATGGAAATTGCGGATACTCTGATACAGGAAGGTTGCTGTCACATTTTCACTGGCCGGCTATTGATCTCCCTTTGATCATCATTCGTGGGGAGTTTCCTCATGAGATCTTCCCTGTCAGCATTTTGATATCGCGCTATGCGGGAACACTAAGGATCGCGCTATATTGACCCCAAACGCCAATCCGCTGCTCGACTATCCACTCTGTTACGCTCCGCACTAGCTGTCAGTTGTCAGATATCAGCAAATCTTATCCATAATAGAGGCTAATAAATATGAATTCTCTCCCTTGACATTGGAATCGCCCTCGCATTCCGGCTAAGATGAGTGGTGCGTGCGTGTATAATGGCTCTATAATACCAGGGTATGCCCTATATTCAGAATATCCCCCCCCCTTCTCCCACTATGCACTCTCGGGCCAGAGGTACATCAAGCCACGGAGAAAATATAACACAGTTCACCAATGATCTAGCCACCCAAACACCATTGGGAATCGGATCTGCCCGAATTTTATGAAATGCCCGCAAACACTGATCGACTCGCTTTCCAAGCTCTGCAACAGTTTGCCCAACTCCCGACTCCAAGGGAACCCCTACAATGAACTGTGCGCTAGCTTTCTGGCGCTCAGCTTCGAAGAGCTCTACTGCTGCGTTGTCCATATTAATTGGCACTATATTACGGTTACTATTTTTCAATTCTACCCTGTATAGCCACGTCAGATTCCCTTCAAGCGAGGTCGAGAGAAGGTTCATCTCCTCTGTTTCACTACTCGCATGGCTATACGATGCAATATAAATCCAATATAATCTTGCGGTACAAACGCCAGATGCGGCTCTCAGCTTATTATATCCACAATGACAGCCAATCTGCTCCCACGGCCAGTCCAGGCCTTCCGTCAACGATGTCCGTATGGTAGGTAGGTTGCAAGGAATGTGAACGGCCCCCAACTTTTCAACCATATTCTGCCAAATATACCCTGCTCGGGCATAGTGTACCTGATAACTCCTATGTTTGTGTCACAACAGAATATCCCGATGGATTTAAATAAGGTCGGCCCTTTTGTTTAAATAGGTACTATTTCCTAATTGCCTTCTCTGTGGTTTCTGGTGGCTTAATCCCTTCTCTTGCCATCTTCAAAGCAAATAGATACCATCTATTTGCTCCGTATCTGTCGCCATGTTGGCCAACGTCTCCAATCTTCTTGTGGCCTCTCTCTTTGCCGTCGCCGCAGTTGGGTCAAATATCCACCGTGCTGGAAATAGCAGTTACGGCGGAGACGAAGTAGATGCCATCTCTGCTGAGGGCCTTGCCAAGCTCAAAGAATGGACCAAAAGCAACCCTCCCACAGGCAACTGCACATTAGAAAACGCTGCCATTCGACGTGAATGGTATGAGCCTGCCCATATCCGTGGTATTCCATTAACTAGGTCAGCTAACCCGTTAGGTCTGCCTTCACTCGCCAAGAACGTCTTGACTATATCGATGCTGTGCTTTGTCTCCAGAAACTACCTCCCACCACGCCGACTAGTATCATCCCCGGCGTTCGCAGCCGCTACGATGATTTCGTCGGAGCCCACATAAACCAGACACTGTTTATTCACTTCACCGGCAACTTCATGGGCTGGCACCGATATTACCTCTGGACATACGAGCAAGCCCTCCGCAACGAGTGCGGTTACAAGGGCCACCAACCTTACTGGAACTGGGGCAAATACGCTCTCGACCCCGTCAACTCCCCACTCTTTGATGGATCCGATGAATCTCTCAGCGGTGATGGCTCTTACTTTGAGCACACGCCTATTCCAATTGCCGGAGCACCACCGCCATATGATGTGATTGTTCCCGGCAACGGCGGCGGCTGTGTTACATCAGGCCCCTTCAAAGACATGGTGGTTTCCCTTGGACCAGTGGCTGGCACCCTGGACAATGTAACAGCAAACCCTACAGCAGATGGACTCAGCTACAACCCACGCTGCCTGCGCCGTGACATTTCTGAAAACGCCGCCGTATCCACACGCACTAACGCCACTGTCTCGCTCCTGACAACCAACGACAACATCGCTGACTTCCAGAGGGTCCTGGAAGGCGTCGCTGCCGAGGGTAAGATCGGGGTGCATGCGGGAGGTCATTTCACAGTTGGTGGTGATCCAGGCGGAGACTTCTTCGTTAGCGCCGGCGACCCAGCGTTCTGGTTGCACCATGCTAACGTCGATCGTATCTGGTGGATCTGGCAGAACCAGGATTTGGCGACGAGGCAAAATGCTATTACGGGGCAGACGCATCTGGCGGGTGATGGGGTGCCGACGACGCTGGAGGATGACCAGTTCTTTCAGGTTAATGAGAGGGTGCCTAAGTTGAAAGATCTCATGACGACCTTGGGTGGTGTAGGTGGGGAGTTCTGTTACATCTATCAATAGTGCCACTTTTTAGAGGTAAGGGATAGAGGATTAAAAGCAAGGGTGATAAATATCTGACATGGTACCTAACGACAAATTCCGAATGTCTGAAATGCTCCTTGTTTGTGTGATGTCTGGTGTTTGGAAATTTCGTCCTGCTCCAACCCATTCTACCATATTGGGACATAAGATGTTCTCAACATCGTTCTCCCTTACTTCCAGCACTCTCCACCCACAGTCCCCTAATCTCCAGCCGGCCACCGACCAACCCTCTAACTCACACAACCTGGAAACAGCGCAGTTATCGCGTACTTTCCGGATCCCACGTCGTTTACTCCAGGAATCGTGCAGGCAAGGAAGATTCTGTCCCACTTTGGGCGATGAGAATCGATAGGAGTGGGGGCGGAGACCGTGGGGCCGAGTCGGCACTGGTGACAGGGATGATGGTTTAATAGGGTGGTGGCAGGGTCGGCCTACTTTGGATGGGATATTTGTGTTATCTCTACTACGAGTTCAGGCAGGGCTTTTGGGAAGGCAAATGAGTGAGGCAATGTGATGGGTGGGCGAGCTGCTATCAAAGGCACCTATGCGTGGATATTCTCACTTTATAATCGCGATAATTTCAAAGACCATCGACGTCTGCGCGGGTAGAAAGGCAGACCGGGCCGAGTATAAGTCGCCACCACAGGTCATCTTTGTCTTTATTACCCTTTCCAAATCAACACTGATGCTATACGTCTCACAGTAGCAATGGATGGCAGGTGCAAATTACTTCCTTCCTTCTCTTTACATCAACCCACCCATCGCTCCTTCCTTCGGTGGCTGGCTGGTGAGAATCTTTTTTTCAGCTGGTAACTCCTATGTAAGTGCCATGTTATGTCAAATAACTACGCTTTCTCCTCGTCAACTACCCTTCTCGGCCACCCCCCTCAACATCCTCCATTAATATCCTCGCCGTATCCTTACTCTCCATCCCACTTTCTATCCTGCTCCCTATCCCTCATTTGTCTCTCTTTTCTTATTAGGCATTCATTCTTCTAGTTGTCCCTTCTCCCTCGTTCTGCGCTACTCCCTGGTATCCCGGAAATTTTCTTATTCGACATTGAATACTGCTGGTCGCCTGTTATTCATTATTTGTTACTACTAAAAATTACGCCTTGGTCTTTTGGAGACATAGATTTGGATACAGGCGATCCTGTGAAGGCGAAGACTGGATTGAGATGGGCGTGGACTGAAGTCTGCGCATACTTTGGGGTCACCTGGAGTGATCCCCTCACTTCAAAAGACAACACTACCTTCCTCTGTTGCGCATCCCTGAAATATTCACGTGTGCCCGATGATGTCTTCCTTGCGTATGGGGTCAATCTCAAACGCGGGGTCTCCGTCTAGAAGGTTAGATGCGAACCGCGCCACAAAGCATCATGGAGATGCTGCCCTAATAACTCCGACAAAACAAAACCGCCCCGCCAGCCTTTATGAGTTGCCTCCGTCAGAAAATGTTATAAGGGCCACGAGAAATAATATTCATACATGCGCCATCTACGGTCGAAGACAAAATTCACTTTCAGATCCAACCACTCCTACAATAACTTTGACTAGTCCCACACATTTTCACGGGCTGCCTACTCCCCAAGGAGTCGTCAGGGCCACTAGCATTGGTTTATCGCGAGCTACATATACGTCTCTGCGGCCTACAAGAGAAAGTCGCGAAGAGGCTTTCTATGACTGCCAGGAGACCAGCGTCGGCTACTTAACGCCGTCGCTCAACCAATCGCACAGTGACCCGCCCAGTAGGGATGACGATGACCCAACTGAAGATATGGCTCGCCTTCTTTGCTGCTATTTTCCAAGGATACATCTTCCTCAACTTCAGCTTATCCCCTGCTTGGGGTATTCATTGGTAAAGGGCGAACGAAAGGTGGTAGGCGCCACCAGCCATGCCACCTACGCGGAGCTGCCTCCAAAAGCCTGGCGTAAAAGATCTGCTTCTGTGGCGAACGACATGGCCATACACTCTGTCGGAAATAGGAACCCAGTTGGTACTAAATTGCCAAGTTACAGGAGCCTTGTCCGGGGCATCAAGGTTGGGTCCCTTCGCCGAAGTGATAGTACCATCACCGTTTGCCGCAATGAATTATTTAGTCGTGGAAGACGAACTGGTACAGTATCTGAGACAGCTATAAAAGGAAATTACCAAGGCAATATACGGCATCAGACGGAACTGCCCACAATAGTCACTCTCCGCCGCGCCATTGCGGTTCTAAACACTCTTATTCAGCCACGTATACACGCCTCCAGCGCTGACGTGAACAACCCTGCAATTATTCGCGAATACCGTCGTAGCATTCGATCAATGGCATCACCGAATGATTATTTGATTACATCTGAGGAGATTAGAAGTTTGAAAAGCCGGATGCAGCGCAGATTTATTTCACCGACTCCGAAACAGACTGCCTTGGTTAAGAAGGAGAGGTCCTCCGGTAGACTTGGCTGGAATGGAAGGGTCAAGAAATCAAACAGCGGATCAGTGCTTTGGTTTGGAGCTCCAGTCAAAAAGCTCCGGCGCAGAGCCGCCCTTTCCTTTTCAAGTTCCCATACAACATTGGCGTCGATTCTAAGCGACAGGCAAAAAGGTCACTTTATGTCTCAAGTTGCTTAGCGAACGAGCATTATATCCAAGCTGATGGCAGGGAAGAATATAAATGAGATAATCTGGGAAGATGACAGCAAACTGCAGAGCCTGTTTGCTTCGACGTGGAGCCTTGCGGCTGACTTGACGCAGGTTGATTTGACGACTTGGTCTCGCAAATCATATCATCGGGACCCTGATCCGGCGTCTATTGAAGATAGAGCCCCATACGGCGGCGGGACTGCAATCACGGGCATAAAGAGAACATTTAAGACTGTCTGGGGGCACCCCTCTAAGCAGGCTTCGGATACGCCTTACGACATCAACAAATCTCTCTCGCTCTCCGAAGTGAATATTCCAAGCTATGTCACCCAGCCATACTCCGTCTGCACACCAAAGCCTTTGAGACCAAAGCCCCTGTCCGATGGTGTCTGGCTCCCGCCAATTTCACCCTTTAAAGCACCATTGATTGAAATTCCGGTTACCAATCTACGCTTCTCAGCATTGGATCCTAGCTCAACTAATACCATTTGGAAAAAGTACTATATGACTTTAAATCCACAACCTAAGCACACACGCTTAAGAAACCCTATGGCGAATGCTTCAGAGAAACCAAACTTAGCGGCACCGGCTACCACGTCGCAATCCAAGTCATCGCTGTGGGGGCAATCTACACATAGCCTGGTGAGAGTCCCAGTAGACTCATGACCAAAACTGTCGCTGTGGAGCAGCCCTACCAAAAGACGTGGCGGAGAGTCAACGATAGAAAGTCCCCCAGGGCTGTGGAGGCGGGCCACACCGCGTCGTCTGCGAAATGCTCTGGGTATGGGAAGTGGCGAGAGCTGGAGGCACGTGGCGGGTGTGGAAAATATCAAGGACGCGGAAGGGGTGGTGGAAAATGTAGATAGTAGGTGACCATGGAGAGCAGAGACCTTGGACGATGTGTCTATTATCTCTGATGATGTGGAAAGCGATGGGTCATGGAGAGATGCAAGACCGCGAAAGGGGACAAAGAGGTTGTTGAGAAGGATTAGCCAGAAGGCTGGGCATGCACGACATAGATTGATTGCGGTGCGACAACGGAAGGCTATGAAAATGTCAGAAAGTAAAAAAAGCAAGGAGGGGGAGTGTCAGACGGATTGCACTCTTGAGAAGTTGGTCGACCAGCGCAGGACGCTGGGGGAGAAGTCAAAATATGATGAACTGGAAGCGTGGGTGGCAGGTCTGGGCGCGCCAACACCTATCTTGCAGCCACGCCCAAGCAGGAACTTTATGAATGCGTATGGAAGCAGCAGAGTCATTGATCTGAAGGTTGGCAATGCCGACCCCTGAAACTCGAAGATGGATCGCGGAGAAGCGTTAATATTACTACGATTGCGTAGAATGGCAGTATTGTAGTAGAAACTGAGTTTATCATTAATAAAAGTTGCTGGGACGAGGATGGAAACTGCTGTCAATCAATATACCTTTTCTGTGTTCCATGTGATTGCTTAATTCCTCTCTCTGCGCAGATGATATGTTTTTCCTATCACGTTTGTCGGCTACCACAGTGACAAATTCATACTGTAGTTGCAAGTCTTCTCAGTTGGATAGGATACATGATCCGGTCATCTATATGTGTATAATCATTCTCCCATGCACCTTCTTCTCCCCCCCTCCCAAAACACCACCAACCCAACCCAGCCTCAGACCATCCATCAAGAAACATCAACCTGTCGCCAAATTGCAACGCCCACAGCAACAAACGATTCGAACCAAAGAATTATCAACTCCTTCCAGTAAACTAAATCGTCATGGTATAAATCATCCTTCCTCATAAACCCTAAACCTCGCACTTACAACTCTTCAACCCCCTCCCACTTCCTACACCCCCAAAACCAGCCTCTCTCCACACACCGCTCCTTCGGGGTTGTTTCCACTGGGACCTTCTCCCACTTCTTACACCCCCAAAACCAGCCCCTCTCCACGCATCGCTCTTGCGGGGCAGGCTCCGCCGGGACCTTCTCCCACTTCTTACATCCCCAAAACCAGCCCCTCTCCACGCACCGCTCTTCCGGAGCTGGTTCCACCGGAGCCGTCGGAGCGGGATCCGCACAGACGAAGCCAAACCATTTGTAGTGCTGGCATTTTGTCGTTGTGGTCGGTGCGCTAGGGTTGGGATAATCGGTTGGGAGGGAAGGGGGTGAAGTGAGCGGTGGTGGAGAGGTAGGGTCACGGCAGCCCCACCAGCCTGGGGAGGTGCAGGTTGTTGATGGAGAGGAGGTAGTTACGGGGTCGGTGGGATCGTTGCAGCCTCCGAAGAAGCCGGGGGATTCGCAGGTTGTGGAGGAGGGTGGGGACGTTGTAATCGGATCGGTGGGGTCATTGCATCCGCCGAAGAAGCCGGGGGAAGTGCATGTTGTTGAGGTTGTAGTGGTGGTCGGGGATGTGGGAGTTGGGGTTGGGACGGTGGTTATGGAGGGGCTGGCAGGGGTTGTTGTTGACGTCTTGTCGTTGCAGCCGAACCAGCCGGGTGTCTTGCACGACGTTGTTGTGGCAGTAGAAGTTGTTTCGCTTGTCGCCGTCCCAGTTGCAGTTGTTGTTTCATCAAGACATCCCCACCACCCCGGTGTTTTGCACGTCTCCGTTCTCGTACGCGTTCTTGTAGATGTTGGCTTCGATTTGGTTGTGGTCGTCTCGGAGCTGTTACTCTCGTAGAACTTCCATAGCGGGCAGTCAACGCACTCGGGCGTTATGACGCATTTCGGTCCAGTGTCATATTTTACCAGCACTGTATCAATTACTTTGCGGATCGAGTGGGAAGTGAGAGAAACGCGTCGACCGAGATCGCCGACGACGTCGTAGGCACACTCTTGGCCAGCATGACAGGCAGTCTCCATGGCGTAGCCAGCGAACGAGCAGAGTGATGTGAAACCATTGCAGGTCCCAAGGTATATCGGGTCAGCGGTGTGGCCAATATGGTAGGTCCCAGTATAGCCTCGTCTTCGTAGTTCATCACCACCCATGGATGGTGGCAACGGCAGCCCAAGGCGCTTGGCTGCAAGGTTGTCGGGAGGAGACTCAAAGGTAACAGTTGGTAACCCATAGGTCATTCCAAGCAAACTGCCTACGGCACCCCCGAGAGAGTGGCCGTTGACCCAGACATTTGACTCAGGATATAATGCAGTAACGTTTGAGTACAACTCTCGCGCCGCCTGGTAGTACCTGTTCTCTTGCCGCAGGTTTTGGACGACACAGGTGTTGTTACAGGAGTATGTGGATGTTGCGCAATCGCAAACTTTCCGCCATGTCATCTGTCCCTGTTGCGCACAGCAGCAGCTGAAAAAGAGGTTGTCATTCTCCTTGTCATCCGTCGTTGTCTCTTGTCCATCGAAGACAGCCATGCTCGTGCCCTTCAAACTGATGATGATCGTGGAGTTCTTGTCATTTGCCCATATATGTCCTCGGAGTCCATCACCCTCCCACCCAAAGTCCGTTGAATTATGGAAGTGGCTGATGTTCTCCCAGCCCCTCAGATTTGGTTCCAGAACGTATGCTTCTGCTGCCATCTCTGCCATCGCGACTACTGTTGCCTTGTCTGAGATATCCGGTCCATCGATCAAATCGACGGTCCAGGCAGATTCCGACAGTGCTACGACCTCTCCCTTCTGCCGTGCTGCTGCTATCATTGGGTCTACCACTGATGGTCTCCGATCCGCTAACCGTTGCATCTGTAATGGTGTGCTACGGATCATAAGTGGGGGCAGCTCTTTCGGCCGGCCGTCTTCGGAGGTGGTGTATAACTGTGCTTCGGGATTAAGGACATCCTGCCGCCTATGCAACGTTGGGTATCTGCTGCCGCCGTGATGAAATAGATGTCGAAGAGACTAGATACATGAATCCTGTTAGCCCGTTGCACTCTCTACAATGTCCCAAGATAGACCACGATAAGGATCGACTTACGAATCGTTCAGCGCCACCCTGTGGCTCGTCACTTGCCGGACCCAAGAACGACGGCGGGATAGCAGGGAGTTTCTCGCCCCCTAGGTGTATTTGGGCTCCATTGTCTTGTCGGGCAGTAACCGGAGTTGACAGTGCTAGGAACGATAACAACAATCCGGCAGTGACTCTGCCCGCCGAGCGGCACTTAGAAGAGAGATTGCCGTCTGGAATCATCGTATAATATAGGGAGTATAAGGCCTTGAAGTCGCAGCAGGGCCCCGGTCTGCTACGTCTGTAGTATGTTCAGGCCTTTATAAGACGTGTTGATGTGTTTCGTGAGGTGGTGAGGTGGTGTGAAAGTTGAGAGCTGAATGCTGAGACGGGTGGTGGTGTATCGATAGGTTGAGGCGAATGGATGGGGTACCTGCCTGGGTGGCTGACCAGCCCTGTGTGACGTATGACAGGGCGTGGTATGATTGGCTGTCAGAGGCAATGTCTAAAGAGGTACGTACCATACTACAGCCTACGCGTCCAACTGGCTGGCCCTGCACGTGATGTGGTCTCTTCTCAGCTCCGTACACCTGAGACGACCACAGACAAAGAGACAATGACTATTATCGGTGTATATTGACAGTTTTGTGAGAGCAAATAAAGCAAATTGTATAGGATATAGAATATATAGCATATATTAATGCAGTGAACCCTCACAAATGAATAGTCTCAACCGCTGTCTTATCGAGAGCTTGCGGATAAGATAAGACTGACGATCAAGGCCGTGATTTCCATAGCTGTTCTATCCCATCCCTGGAGACACCTCTCTAGAACTAGCACAACTGCCATCCTACGGAGATTCAAAGACATGGAATCACCCCGTGCGATGCTATAACTGCTATAAAGCATTGACTTGTTACATTTCCTCGTACACGCTCGTTTTGCGGCTCCCTGCTCCCCATCCCTCCTACGTCGGTGACGAACCCTCCCAGCACCTCCCCAGGTAGCACCCACAGCAAGGTAAGCTGCCACAACTCTACTCTCAAGAAGGCTCTTCTAACAAGAATCATCCACAGACCTCTGATGGCACCAAAGACGCCCAGCAATGGCGATGAGCCACGCCGACGACCCCTTCAAGCCTATAACTCGTTTCCTCGAATCGACGCCGGTTCCAAGGACTCCTCACGACGGAACAGAGCCAGTACATCCGATGCCTCCAGTCCGAATGTCAATTATGAGATCGACTCTGAAAATGTCAACCAACCATCCGATTCTGACTCGCCAGCTAGCATAGCCGATCGGGCAGGGAAGGAGAGCGACAAGAGTGTTGAGGTAGATAGTGCGGAGCTGCCTTCGGATTTCGATGCACTTCCAGTTGAGCTTATTAGCTTGACCGATACGTAGGTCTCAGCATAACAGTCAAGAGTTTGTATACTGACATCAGATAGCTTCATCAATTCCCTGTCAGCGAAAGTCCATGCAACTCCTCCAACGGCCGACCGGTTATCCATGCTGCTGCAGGATTTCTACGTCCTAGCTGCCACCCATATCAACACGCACATATCGATACTCAGTTCTCGTCAGAATCGTCGGGCCTCGCCTTCCGCTTCGATATCTTCCAAATCATCTGCTGCCAGCAGGATAAGGGCTAAAGCAACATCGATTGGCAACAAGGATCGGCCGAAAGCGTTAGATCAAGACTCTGATCAGCAGCTACTGACAGTGGAAGAAATTGCCGAGAAGAAGAAGGCGAGGAAGGTGCTAGAACACAAGCGGTTGGCCTTGGAGGAGGCTGTTGAGCGAAGAGTATGTGGCAAGGTATATGAGAAGATATGGCGGCACCGGAGCACACAGGACGAAGCCCAGGACGAGAAGCTCCGTTCGAAAACAGCAGCACTGGCCGTTGTGGGTATTGGGCTTACAGACCTTGGTATCGATCTAGGCGAAGAAACAAGTTCAGGTGACACTTCCAAGGAAGAGGAAGTCAAGTCCTGGCTTGAAGGAGCTAGGCAAGAGCTTCTTTTGATGAATTCCGATACGTCACCACTAGGAAAGCTGCAACATCTCAAAGCGGCGCACAAATGCATAGTCGAAACCCTCTCGCACTTTCATCCCTCATCGTCAGCGGACGAAATAATGCCCATGCTGATTTACACCCTGATTACCTCCCCAACCGAAGATTTAAACGTCATCAGCAACCTCTACTTCATTCAGCGCTTCCGCTGCGAATCTAAAATCGATGGAGAAGCGGCCTATTGTCTCACCAACCTTGAAGCCGCAATCACCTTCCTCGAGACGGTCGACCTGACCCGCCTCCGGGCTGACGAGTCTCCGTCAGGACCTCCCAAGTCGTCAAGCCGACCAACGACCCCTCGTTTCGAATCCCCTCAGCCTATCTCTGCCAGCACACCGGCTCAGGGCGTGAGCACCCCATCTCTAAGCCCTGCCGTAATCAGCCCCCCCAGTGTCGATTCCCGGTTGGGCACCGTGCGCAAGCCAGAAATTTCACCATCCATCTTACGCCCTCCTCCAACCAACCGCCGGTTGAGCGAGCTATTCCACCCCGCGCAGGCCCTCAGTGCAGCAGCACAAGACGCCGTTCTCAATACCGCTGACCAGGGAATCAAGACCATCGGTAACAGCCTAGGCGAGAGCTATAACTTCCTTGTTGGAAAGCTCAAGGAACGCCAAGAAGGCAAGCACGAGGTCGTCGTCCCCAAAACACTCGACGAAGCAAGGAAACTCGTCGAACCCACCCAACCCGACGACGATGATGTAGAGACCACGGGCACCGCCTCGCCAAACTCAATGAGGCCTACAGCACCAAAAACAGACGACAAAGCAATACACCTCATAGCCGGCCGTGCCCCCCGTGACCGCAGTATTGACAGTGCAAGTAGTTCTGCGAGCACTAGACGCGCTGCACCCAGTGTCACGGCGCCGGCTCTACAGGTCGCGGATGGGATTCGCATGCTGAGCAACACGTTCAACCCCATGAGCAAGTTTGCGGGTGGAATCGGGATGATGCGCGGTTTCGGGCGTGCAGCGCCTGCTGCGGCTGGAAAGGAGGAGGTAGGCGGTGCTTATGGTGGAGTAGAGGAACTGACAAGTGCGTTTCCTGAGCTGGCTGCGGTGCTTCCCCCGGGGAAGAAGGTGGACCCGCCGATTCAGAGGTTTATGGAGGTTAGGGATCCGGGAGAGCTGAGGCTCAATGAGGTGGTGGAGTTGTTGAGGGATTATAGGAGGTTGGCGGCGTCGCTGAAGGATTTGGGTGCACTGTGAGGGATGGGTGAGATGATGTTATTTTTGTGCATAGGTCTGTTATTTTGCATTTGAGCTAGGCGTTTTGGGTGGGGGGTGGTATTATGGTCTGGGATTTAATGTATTTCCTATGATTAAGGGCGTATAAATATTGTCTCAGAATGCCATGGGGGTAGAATCTTTAGAATATATCATAAATTCCAAAGGCAAGGCCTACTATATGGATACTATGTTATACAGTGGCTCGTATATAAATCATTACAATACGCGTGCTAACGACAAACTCCCCTTCCCCGTTCCCTCCCATACTCAATCATCATTCCCACTATATCTCGCCACTCGCCTGGCGGGTAAGCGCAGGACAAAGTGCAATAAAGGTATGAATTAGACTATGCAACTATTAGCTTCACGCCCAGATCCACGCAGTAGAGGAAACTTACGAAACCATTGCCGCCATCGACACAGCCACTATATGGCGTGGCTTCGTCGTCTCAACAGCCCACTTATTACGCTCGCCATCCATCGCTATAATACCCAATGTGCACGTAAATGCCGAGTACGCCAGAACAACCGCCATAGCAGCGCTGAAGCGGCGGCACGCCCTCCCTGAGGGGGCGTCACCCGCAACGGCGCAGACGGACAGGCCAAGGAAGGCGAGGACTTGTGCGGAGAGCTAAAAGGGGGGGTTAGTTGAATCCTCGTACGGAGCAGTGCAAACGAAAGAAGGGACTCACAATCACAGTTTGCAGGGGGAAGCCAGAGGAACTCCATGTAGATGTGATATGCTCCATGTCTTGATGCCAGCTATACCACATCCCGCTCCATATGTTCATCGATGCACCGACAACCGAGAAGATGGCGGTGATCATGTAGAGTCCTGAGGCGGCGCTGTGGCCGCGGCGGTGCAGCCAGTACAGGACCGTCCCTGGTGGTGCGGTGCCACGGGCGAGAGTGGCGATGGCAGTGAGAATGCGGGTAGTTATTAAGACGAGGTAGGTGGCGCTGGAGGGGTTAGCAGCCGTAACGGCAGTGAAGGGGTGCAGTGCTTACGCAATGGGGTAGACGAAGAGCAATCCCGCGAGTTTATATTGTCGTCCTAACTGTCTATAGTTTTTTGTCAGGACCTGTACTGAATAGGAGGAGGAAAGTGGTCTGGCGGCGGAGGGTGGCTCACTTCAGTGTGTCTATACGCCGTTCAACTGGGAAATCACCCCCAAAGATATCCAGAACCTCTTGCCACTTGTATCCGTCCATAGCGACCGGGACAGTCGGGAAGTATATGAGCAGCACGATCATAGTGATTTCGTAGATGCTAGTGATCATCGGTGCGACGCTGCGTCGGCATATGCGGACAAGAGATTGCAGTCCAAGCCATACCATTGGAACTACGAGCTATTCGACAGTCAGAGCTGCACCATCATCCACGGCTATGGGCTCCTTACCAGAGGGAGTACATCGGCTGCTCCATGCTCCCAGAAACGAAGGTATTCATACTCCGCAAAATTCTTTGCCCAGGCATCCTCTCCTTCAAATCCTCTGTGTTTATTCGCCTCCAGCACCTCCCTTGCCTGGTTCAAGTACCGTCTCCCAATAACCGCGCATAAGACGGTAAGTATATGGAGCAACAAACTCCACACACTGCCCGCGGGCTTGCGGACAGCCAAGCGCAGGACAGGGCAGCCCTCCGCAGCTGACGCCCTCCTCTCCATGCGCTCATCGAGGCATATCCCATCCTGATTCTCCTTCCTGCGCAGGAAGATCTCTTCCTCACCGGCGTCGATAAGGTGGAGTTCCACGAGATTGTGGATAATGAAGGCCTCTTCGTCAGTGAGACGCTGGGCGTGCAGGGGTTCGCCGACTAGCTTTTCTTCAGCGGCCGGATCGTCATTTTCCTCATGGCGAACGGCGCCGTCGCTCTTCTGCCAGAAGAACCGCATCATTGGTGCTTTCGTGAGGTTGGTGGTGATGACGAAGGTAGAAAACGGAGCGACGAGAAACATTGGTAACCTCAGCGCTATGATCGTTCGGCACCCTTGTTCCTTGGCATGTCGGACCTCCTGCATTGGGGCTTGTGAGCCGGTCGATGCTAAAATTACGGGACTGGTATAACTGGGTCCTGGAGGTCGGCGGATCAGGGGCAGCATGTGGCGTTCCCACATAAACAAGGTTGCGGGTCGGTTAAATGGTGTGACAAGGTAGACAACTCGGCATCGTCTTGATGCTAAGACACAAGGAATACAAGCACATGCTGGGAGAATGACGGGTAATAAAATATTTGTATGTATTTAAAAATTCGCTCCATAACTATAATTCAAATGATTGCGCTCAATTTCGCGCTAGATAACAGTACGTGACGCTTAAATGACGATCTATGCCTCCGGTCCCAAGAGGGAGCAATTCCAAACTCCAACATATGCTTAATGTTAACTTAAACACACATCGCCTCATGTCGCGATACCCCTCGTCTCACAAAGCCACTTTATGGCTTAGATAACTGTTCTTTTCTGAAGAACCTCAAAAATCCAAGAGTAATAAGAAGCTGGAAAGCCAGCCCTATCCAGAACCACGGCCTACTCAAGCCCGGCAGTGGTCCAACAGAGAAGTCAGGGAACAAGTCGCCCTGCCCGTCCCTGTTCGGCGATGTAGCCCTCGCCACCATTGTTGCGATGGAGCCAAAAATTTGTGCCCCAACGAGCGTGTACGCGATGTGCAACCTCGTCAGAGTCTGGAGGAGGATCATACCGAAACCTACACCCTGGAAGGCATCGAGGACACCAAGCCACAGCCACAATGAGCGCGAAACAAGCGCGGATGCAAGCGGGGAGCCTGTCCATGGAAGGAGGATGCCGATATTGGAGGTGGCCCAGAGAATCTGGGCCCAGCGGGGTGCGATGAGACCGATTGCGAAGAGAGGGAGAATCCAGGAGTGGGCCTGGGAGAGCTTGGCGAAGAGAAGGAGAAGGAGAGCCCACACAATTATGAAGAAGAATATGGCGAGGAGGGCAATCTGGTAAATCTTTGCAGCCTGGCTGCTCCAGAGGTATTGCCAGTTGCGGCCTGTGGAGGCCGAAAGGAAATAATTTTGAATGATGATGACAACAAAAAACCAGATGACAATGTTACGGCGCATAATTGCCTTGTAGAACGAAGGGACATGACCAGGAGCTTGTCGATAGTAAGATGGTAGTCCGAAATAGCAGAGTGCGCCGATGCCCCAGACGAGGCAAGCAATGGGGATCATGATGGCAGTGAATTTGAGGCTGGTCGTTGTAATCATGCTATCGGAGAGGGAGGCGCCGGTGCCTAAAACGTTGTTTTGGTAGTTACCCCATGCCCAGAGAGCGACGACATAGATTTGCTGGGTGCCTTGAATGACACAGGCACGGAAGACCCAGGATTTGATGGGAGAACCTAGACAGGAAAGTTAGTTTGGAGTTGGGAAAAGAATTAACTCATAATTCAACGTACCTCCTTCGTCACCAAAGTTCAGAGCAAAGAAAATTGAACCCGAGGGCGAAGCGGCGGCATACACTCCCGTTGCAATATTCTCTAGCCAAGTTTGAGCAACTCTGGAGCTATTGGCGACTGGCACAAGGCCAAGCAAGAAGAATGCAAATCCGTAAAAGATGAAAGGAATAGAGAGAACATAGACAGATGCCGCTTTGCGGAACAAAATCCACCAGACTACCGAGAAGACGATGTAGATAGCTCCAGTGGCGTAGACTATGCTAGCCGAACTGGCTGTGCCAGAGAGCAGGGTTACCTGATACGAGTTGGCAGCCATGATCTGGCCAAAGGCAAGCACAAAACTGTAGACAGGCCAGTCACCAATACGGCGCTGCATCAAGTACCTAACACCGGTAGGAGGCTTATAGTCCTGTCCAAGTAGCCACTCGTCATCATCATCTCCCATGTTATAGGCTTCGTGCTCCCCATCGTATAGAACAGGGACGGGGTTCTTCTTGGTCAGGACAGACGACCCGCTGCTTGAGCGGTTCCTTGACCTGGATCGAGAGCGGGAGCGGGATCTAGAGCGTGAGCGGTCGCTGGAACGTCCCAGCTTGGCATTTTTGAAGTCACTATACCATTCTCTCTCTGACTTCACGAGATAGTCCTCAATGCAGAGTGCATCTTCAGAGTTACTGGCTGAAAGGTTCGCGAGTTTTCCCTCAAACGCCTTGTAGTATTCTCCCTTGCTGTCAGTGAAATCGGGGTCGACCTTTTGCAGGAGGAAGTCCTTCTTGTCTCCCACCACAGTGTTCAAGCTCAGCATCGAGACGGGGCGGGAGCGAGATTGGTAGTGAATGCCCAGACCATCCCTTGGTCTAGATTGGTTTCCGAGTAGATCGTCTCCCTCATCTCGCGACGGGCCACCTTCAGCCTCCGGAGGAGTCGGTATATCGCGAGATAACAAAGAAACAGGTTTAGAAGGGTCTGAAATAAGGCTGTCGCGGTCACGTCCGTCTCCAAGATCATTGTCGTCGTCACCCAGGTCAAGAGGACTGCGGCGGCGGTCAAAGTCTGACTGGCTTAACGTGATTTGTGAAGTATTGGCAGTGCTGGTCAAGGAATTGTCCGAGTTGAAGTAGACAGGTAGCAAAGGAGGGGAGTTTCCACCGGTTGGCGTCGCATCCATACTCGCCGATCGAGAGTACATGCCGCTGACCGGCCGAGAATATGTGCCACTATTTCCGCGCGAACGACGTCCCGGTAATGGCAGGCTCAAGCCACTCCTAGGGCCACCTCTTTCAACTTCCTTAACGTGGGTATTAATCGCACTCGACTGGAGGTTCTCTAGCTGTTCAACCCAAGCTGCAACGGGGAATCGCTGCTTGGCAGATCTAGCTCTCATCTTTCGACGAGTTTCAACCTTAGACGCCAAAGCTTCTTTAATCGATCCTTTGAACTGGCTGAGCATGTGGGCGGTAGTGGTCGACTCAACAGTAAACCACCAGCCGGGCATTTGGCCAAGTCCACCGACGCGGGCTCCAACACCAAGAGCACCCTTGCGACCGAATTCGACAGCGACCAACCCAAACGGCTCATCACGAGATGGGATAAGAGCAAATTCGGCGCCACTGAAAATGAAGGGTGGGAGAGCAGTGAACTCGGGCTTCGAGTACACACGGCCAGGGTACTTCTTCATCATGACATCCAGCTTGAGAGCAGCAAATTTACCGTAAAGATCGATGACCGGACCAACAGTGAGAAGCTGCACCTTGGGGTTGCTCTCTAAAACCGCGGGGAAGACATCGGCAATCAAATCAATACCCTTCTGCATACTCCAACGACCAACAAATACGAATAGCTCGGCATCAGGGTCTTGGTTCAAGCCGGCCCATTCTTGAGCCTGACCCTTGAGTCCAGGGCGTGCAGATTCGAAAGCCTCGTCGATGACAACCTTGCTATCATCCTGTTTGCCAGACCATTCGCCAAGATCAGTAGGATCAGGGTTGGGGAGTTGTCCAATCTTCTTCAGACCCCAGAAAATAGGGTAACGAGCGTGAGAACGGGTACCGTATTTGGCACTGACACCAACGGCGCCAAAACCTTTCTGGTGGAGGCGGATGTACGAGGCTCCAGCGTGAAGCAGATTGAAGACATCTCCAAATTGGACGTACCTTTCCACGATCTCAGCGGGGAGATTGAAGACTGAACAGACCTCGTCAAATTCCTTGGAATTTCGCAGTGGCCAAAGACCCTGGAATTCAGCGTTGTGAAGAGATAAGCAAACTGGTATAGTGCGATCTGGGAGCATGTAAAGAGGTGCTGCAGCTCCGTGGTAGTCGTTGATATGGTACAAATCAATGGGGAAACGCGCAATTGCAAGGGCAATACACTGGTTCCAGGTGGAGTAATAGACAGCGGATTCGAGATCGTCCATTCGAGCAGGGTAGGGATCAGTCTTCGTCTGCTTCCTGAAAACCGGAGCATCCAACAGGACGTATGTAATATTGCGCAGGATGTGATACTGGACTTCAACTTCATAGGTAGAGCCAAGAATTGTCACGGACATAGGCTCAGCACGCTCGGCTTCAGGGTATTCGACACCGCCGACACAGGGAACAACCCAAATCAGGTCCTGGTGGCCAAGATTCTTTCCCATAAGCTGAGCCATGACACCAAGACCACCGATCTTAATCTTAATAGCCCAATCTTCAATATCGTACTCCATAGTAGCAATGAGAATGGTTCGTCTGTCTGCAGCTACGCCAGCTGCACCAGCTGCTCCAGGCACGAGGGATAGGCGGGAAGCGGCCGCGCTGCCAGGAATGAGGGCCTTTGACTTTTGCTTGCCGCCAAATCTCTTTCCGATAAAAGCGGGAACCAGAGCTCCCATTCCCTTGACCCTTACACCAACTTTGTTAAACTTCACAGAGTAGAATGCGCCCATAAATCCCCAAACAGCGAGGAGACCGGTTAGGACTGGAGCCACTGTGCTAACGACGAAAACGACAATCTGAAACCACATATTCCCAATTGGCTTAATCGTGTATGCAAGTGTGCCGTCATTTACTGACAATCTATATCCAAGATATGGTTTCGCCGGTGCCTCTTTGAGATCAAACGACGCAAGTCGCAGGGTGGGTGGAGGCGTGCGGTCGAGAATTTGATCGTTATCAATATCACCGAAGACAGCAGTCTGGTCGGGCAATCCGTCAGGATTGATACCCCATTGATTAAGTTGAAGTTGCCCTGGCCATTCAGAGATAAGGTCATATTTCCACCACCCATCTTTATCCAGACGGAAGGTATTGAGAATACCAGAATCAGCACCAAAGCCGTTGAACGAGCCTAGGGCGAACAGATTCGGGATTCTCCTGGGCGGCGAGTCGAGATCACCGTGTTGGACGTAATCAGAGCTGCCAGAGTCCTGGTTATAATACTCAACAATTACGTGCTCGCCTTTCCACTTCTGCTTGTCTGTTCCTGTCCAGTTTTTAGGCGGAATGTTTACTTCCCCACCCTTGTACAAATACCAATCGCTATAATTTGTCCAGTCCAAGGTATACCTCCACATATCAGCGCCAGCCGCCTTGTGGCTAATAAAAAGGGTCCCATTGTCGTGGCGCTGTAGCAGGCTGGAGCTGTAATTTGCCGAACGTGGGAATGTAATTGGGTTGTCCTGTGCCCCAGTGCGGAAAAGGAATTTATCAGTTGACCCGGTTGTTTTGTTCCCAGTTTCCATTGCCACGTCTTTAACGGTAATAGAGTGCACACCGTGGCCGACACCAGTGAGTGTGGCGCTAAATTTCCAGATGCTTGGGATGTTTCCTGGGACATCAAGTTCAACTTGAAGAGGCACATTAGCGCAAGCGACAGAACCTTCAAGTATAGAAGCAGCTGTAGCATCTTCTGTTTTGGATTTGATTGTAATTCCTTCGGTCACACTAGTGCAGTTCATCTCGTTCGAGAAATATAAGGCGATTTCAATGTTTTCTTGCTGGCCAAGCGGAACAGTCGAATTTAATCGTGCATCGTGCCCTGGAACAAACTTAGTTATCATGGGGTTGGGTGCAACCCATTTAGCCTTTGGCACATAAGCTCTAAATTCGTAAGGCTTTAACGAGACAGTTTTCAAGCATCCACTGGTGAATTTGGGAGGCGCTGCAGTAGTTGTGGCTTTAGGCTTTGTCGTCGTCTTCGTGCTGGAAAGACTAGCTTTCCCGGTTGTGGAGGACTTCTTAGCAGTGCCAGTTTCGGTAGAAGATTTAGCGTTGTCAGTACTGGCTTTTGTAGCAGTTGGGATATCGGTAGCGGCCGTTTCGGCCACAGTCTCTGCCACAGTCTCTGCAGTTTCAGCGGCGGTTTCGACAGCATCAACAGGCTCGGCTCTAGCTTTCACTGCTGCGCTAAAATCCAAAGAACCAAATCCATCCACCACTCTCCCACTTTGAAGAGTAACCTCGTCATATGGGTAGAATAAGTTCCTGACAACAGTTCCTGGCGGGAAAGGGGCCACCAACGCAAGGTCGTCGACGAGGCAGTTAAATGCGTAATTGACAGTCACGTTGTCATTGTGGTACAGAAGCCAGACCTCCTGTTCACCCTGGCCACCAGCAGCACTAAGATCCTGGATTTTAGGAAGTTCGCTTCTGAGGGCACTCCAAATACCAACTTCTCTTGTTTCCTGGCCAATTGGAATTTGCTGTGTCTGGTTTGACAGGGACTGGAGGAATAGACCATCGTTAAGAACCGGGTAATTGAGACGCATTTGGTGCATGCCTTTGATGATGTTGCGGATCGGATGTGAAGGGTCTCGATGGTCCAATGAAACACCATCGTCCTCGCAACCTTTTTGGGCATTTACATCCCCAAAGTTTGAGTATTGCGAGGAACTCAAGTTGTAACATCCGTGAGCCTGCCACGCCACAGAAGCAGACATAGCTTGCCTACCAAATAGGTAGTTGTCGGCCGTATTATCAAGCAGGTAGAGCCCTTGCTCTTCTCCATAATACATTAAGGGGATGCCCGGCATGTGGATAGTGGTGATAAAGCTCCCCAAGAGCTGCTTCTTAACGCCATCTTCAATTGCAGGCCAGCGGAAAACATCTAGAGAGGTAAGTTATAGTTTTTCGAGGGCCATTATAACTTACTTACCTTGATTTGCCGTTCCGTACATGTGCCTTGGGTCCAGTTTGTTGGTATTCGGGTTCACCAAGTCGTTACTGCGTAATAGCACGTTCCACGTCTCCACCCAGTCTGCTGGAACATCATAGAAACTGGCATCGAAGCCTTGCATCCCAAGAAACCTCGTCAGGGATCGATAAACCGAGTAATGAAAGGCCGCAGCATCGTAAGCCCCATGGTCTTCATCGCGCAGGAAAAGAGTCGCGTTTGAGGCATTATTGAGCTTTACCGCCTCACTCAGACTGATATTCCCGAACTGCTCCGGAGTACGTCCACGGCCAAGATAAAGACTGCCGAATGTATTACCTCCAGAGATTTCTCCAGCAATAAAAAAGTTGTCTTTACCGACCTCGCGCGCGCATTCTCGGATGCTTAAATTGATGTCTGCGAGCGCGTCGAGCGTGATCTGTGTTCCCTTATCGAAGCGATAACCATCGATGTCCAGCTTCTGGATCGTCAGGCAAGCGAAATGCTCCAGTTTCTCACGAACTGAAGGCATCCATTCTCTGAGGCGATCCTGCACCGATTGGTATTTTCCCAGCTATAATCTCGAATTAGCTTCATATTCCTGCTGTGAATCACAAAATGTTTGCTAACCTGGTTTTGCCAGTCTGGGAAAAGGCCAACGCCAGGGATATCTCCAGCTTGGTCAAATTCGGAGTCGTAGCATCCGCCCAATTGGCTCAGGACATCTTCGCCCACCTTGTGGCCAGTGTCGTCCCAAAATGTTGGGTATGCGCATGTCTCATTATATTTGTCCTCGGTCTGTGGGTGAAAGTCGTGGTATTGTCTCGTCTTGTCGCGGAGTATAACTTTATATTCAGTTGGCTTGAATGGCGCCGTGTCATTCAAATGGCCCTCGAAACCGTGCAAGTCACCCATCGTTGACATCGTGGTATCGACAATTATATACACTATTAAATCACCAGCAATTAGCCACCACAAAGCGCAATAGAGGGGAACACGGAATGCTTACTGCCTCGTTTGTGGATCTCGTCCACCATATCTCGGTATTTTGTGATATCACCATAATGCTGGTCCAAAAGTGTGAAGTCCAACGGTGAGTAGGAATCTGCACCCCATGGGAAATTTAACCAAGGCGTGCCAGCAATATACAGACCTTTCACGCCCATTCCTGCAATATAGTCCAAGCTATCGATCAGGCCTTGAATATCTCCGCCGTGTCGCAGCATCGTTTGCATTGTGTCGTGCTCAAAAAGCGTCCCATTGATATTATCGTTTTTCGGGTCGCCATTGACGAATTTGTCCAGGAATAAGGTATAAAATGGAAATCGCCAGTTTGTCGGCGATGGGTGATATGTGTGCCCAACCCATTTGTTGCTTGGGACACCAAGCGTGGGGTCGTCTTCGTTCAGATTGTATCCAACATATTCTGCCTCATACCTGAGGGCATTGCTCTCCAAAGCATACAACCCCCACAACGCAATTCGCAATAGCGAAGCCATGGCTGGCGACGCCTATCCTGCCTCTGCAAGCAGAACTAGGAAGATGAGAAAAGGTATGATCTATAAGACAAGGACACAGGAGCTCGCTCGCGAAAGTGGTCAGCGAGTTGGAGCTGCAGGAATTCTCGACAAGAGGCAAAACCTAACGGAGGTGATTTTAAGGATTAAGAAATCTGCAGAACAAGAAACGAAAGTCAAATTGGGGGTGGAAGGAAGCACATATTTTTGGATGTCGCCAAAAGATTACCCAAGTGGGCTGGCGCACGGTGTGCACATCACTTTTATAGGATCTAACATAACTGCCTGGGATGCGGCTTATCTCATCCTTGGCCAACCGGTGGGAAGCTACTCTAACTATAGTATGGGAATAGTACGTAGTATGGAGGTGGTGAGACTCCAGGAAAGACCTCAATACTAGTTAGTAGCAATGGGGTCGTGACAAGGCGTTCGATTGGAGCATCAGCCCACAACTTTCGCCATATCGCGGCTACATGAATATGTCCTTAGCACCCGCAAGACTATTCGCGGATACTATTTTCAGAGAGATTCTACACGGATGTTTCCAGGCGGCGTCTCTCGAAGGCTACGCCACAGCTCGCCGACCAGACGAATAGCATCAGAAATTCTCAGCCTTACATATCTGAAGCTGAATCTCTTTGAAATCGACACACAGCGCCACACTTTTCAGAGAGTTATGCAGCCGCTCCCCTCCCCAGCGGAAATTTTGATGGCCAAACCGAGATAAAGGGTCAAACAGGGCTGAAGGTACCCTACTCATTGGCGCCGCTATTGCAGCCGCTATTGGCCGGGATATTTGGAGGATGCGTCCCACACGTCAACCTATCTTCAGCCGTACGCACTGTTGCGTTGTCCCCACCACCACTACTACTGAGTACTAAGCAAGTGTGACGGATCTGGGGAGTTCCACTCGCCAGTTCTCCACGTGTATAGGTAGGTATAGGGAACACAGCACCGGAATTGTGGATTCCGGCTCTGGCTAGGGCATCCTACACCGCATCGACACCAAGGCTGTGAGTATTATATCCACATGGCGTTGAGAATGCATCGGCCGCAGACACCGAAAATGGTACAGTCAATCCAGCAGGATCACATCACACTAATATTGGGGCTGGTAGGATGACAGTCTAATCTAAAATTGACCGTTCAGTTCTCATTCATTGCTTATCCAAATAACGACGTCTCATTTGCTGGGTGGGATAGCTCCAATTAAGCACAGGCCAGACCCGCCATTTAGGGTCTACTGCTCACCCATCAGCCACACTTCCCAGTCTAGCGTGGCGCGACCCAAGCCTTACCAACACCAGAATTGCCGTAGCGTAAATTACGCGCTCTCTCGGGCTGAATCCTGTGAAGTTCATGTCGCCTATCACCCCCCTGAGTTGAGACATTTGCCGACGACGACGCCCTTGAATTTCCTTTTCCCGTCGAAGGATTGGATCCCTGCACGCGCCTGGGTCCTTCAGAAAACACTACCCGTCACAGAAAAAAAATATGAGGGTTCATCAGACGGCCATCCTAAGCTCAGTCTGCTGGGCCAAGCCACCAGTACCTCATAGTACAAGAATAGAAACATATAGGACGATAGAATCCGCAACTGTTTAGGATCCACAGAGGCGGCTCTGGAGATATTATTACACTCCGTTACCACGCCACAGCTCCACATCACGCCTTTGACCGCCTCTCACCGGCTGGTGAATTATTGGCGTGGCAAAGTGTGTAAGCTGATGCTATAGGCTCGGAATTTGTCATACATAGGTTGGCCGTGCCGTTGATGTTCTCCCCACCCAGGCGGGCCAATGCGGAGATGCCCAACCCCACGCTGCCAGCCGCGCAACCCAGGACCCCAGACGGCTCGTAGCCATCACGTGGAAAGGCGTAAGGTGAGATAAGGGTCGTAGTGTTCTTGGTGGTCAGACACTTTATCCCATCCAGTAAACCCTGGAGGATACGCCTCTGACAACATGGAAGTATCAAAACACTCTCATGTTGTCAGATACATTTCTTGGCAAGGAAGGTGCGGTATATGAGGCATGCTGACGCACCGCATGTTTGGCCTTAATTCCCATTCCTCCCAACGAAATAATTTGTGGCCCACTATCATCAGAGTGATGTTCACATAACCAAAACTTCGGGGTGTTGGTACTTTTTGCACCTGGCTTTGAGGATCTCCCAGGTTGTCACTGGGCATACGTACCACACCCGTTGAGCTGAGCCTTTGATGGTAGTAACTATAGTAGCTCCCCATTTCCAAAATCTCTTCCGCTACCGCTGTGATATGAAGTGCGTAGCGGCTTTGGGCTGTCAGAGTCCAATGCACGCGCTAGCAACAAATGCCTGGAGCATGGTAGTTTCTCTTCTCTCCATTCCCTACTCAACAGAGGCTCAATTTGCTGTCAATGCAAGTATGTCGAGATTCATAAATATTCTAGGCGTGACATTGTAAGTAATAGCATACTTTAAAATGTTGTCTACGACGTAACACTGAATAAAGGGGCACTGTCTACACGTGCAGTACAGTAATACGTGGGCATGGCAACCTTGCCTCCTTGTAAGGTTTAGTGATCTGACAGCTTAGTATAGATGGGGCGCATAGTCTTACATTGTGGAAAGAACGATCGTATCTTCCCCTTGGAGGCTTAGCATGGAAAACACACATAAGCTCTATTGTGGAAAGAACGATTATGTCTTACTCCTGATGGTTTGGTCTGAAAGACACACATAATGGTGCTGCAGACTGCTTAGTACTTGCAGTCTCACGTTAATTTGACGACGCTTGTATTTAGCGTCGGGAACTGTTGGTACATTATTTGAGATCGAAATATAACTTTTTAACAGACTAGTTTTAAGACAGAAGTGTGTTGCCTTTTGTATGATTTTGTTGAAAATAATATAAATTATATTCGTTAGTTTAACATTTGCTGCTTTTACATCTGAACTATTTTATTATTCGGCAACTATTACCCACCTACTGATTAAACAATTTTAATCTCAGAGAATATTATTTAATAGAACAACTCACTTCTCTATAGCACTTATAGGTGAGATGATCACTTCCACGGGGCCAATATAATTTACATTTGCCAAGACCAATCACGTGACAACACAGTGTCTTCCGGATTTGGCAGCCATCGCGATGCACTTCAACTCTCTCTCTTGCTACACACATGCCCTGTCAACAACATAACCTACAACTGCGAATTGTCTATGCCTCGCGTTTGTATGCTATGCCGATGGCCATCTAAGTTACGTAGACGAGCGCGACGCTCGCGGATGTTAACAATGATCATTCTCCTTTCGGTCATGTGCATCCTGGTCACCCCCTTATACATCATATATAAGCCTCCAAACGTCTTGATACAGTATTTCCAATACCGCTGGCCGGATGTCCTCTGGCGTGTTCCCACATCTTCAAAAATGTTCGCGCTTACGATCGATGATGCGCCGTCGAAGCACACGGCGGAGATTATGGAGATCCTCAAGGAAAACGACGCGAGGGCAACGTTCTTTGTCATAGGCTCGCAAGTTGAAGGGCGTGAAGAGAGGCTGAGAGATTTGGTACTAAATGGGAACGAGCTGGGGAACCACGCCATGCACGATGAGCCTTCTCGCGCGCTGAGCGATGACACGCTAGTCGCCGAGGTCAAGGCTGTTGAGGGGATGGTTCTCGAGGCATATACCGCTGCCAGCGTTGAACCCCCCTCCAAGTATTTCCGGCCTGGCTCTGGATTTTTCAGCGAGCGGATGCGCGAGACACTGGGAGGACTGGGTTACAGGCTGGTCCTGGGCAGCATCTATCCCCATGACCCCCAGATTTCTTTTTGGCGGCTCAATGCGAGACATATTCTGAGCATGATACGACCGGGTGGGATTATTATTTGTCACGATAGGCGAAGCTGGACTGCGCCTATGCTCCGAAAGGTGCTTCCTGAAATGCGGCGGAGAGGCTATCAAATTGTCACTGTTACGGAACTGCTGAAAGCGAGGACTTGACATTGTTGCAAAACATGCCGCGATGGGCTTAAGAGCCTTCCATATTACCGCATATGTTTGCACGCGTCCGCAAACCCTTCTAATATATGGTGCATAACTATGCCACCGCCCTGTTTGTGTCGTTGGCCCCGAAGTTGGCGATATGTATGGCCAAAACTTAATGGAGCCGTTATTGCTGATGGAAGGCCGTCGTCCCACCGTTAGTTGGACTTCAGGAATATATATGTTTGGTAATTACGAGGTAGAAGAAGGCTGCCGACATAATAGCGCCAGCGATATGTTTTTCAGGCAGAGCGATTGCAACCAGGGCGACATTGTATAGTATGATAGTTATGTATTATGATGGCCGAACTTTATTTTGAGGTTATAGCCGTGCTGGCATTTTCCAAAGCCCGAATGCTCCTTCCATTTTGTAACATACGTGACATATAACTCGATTACTAACCCTGACTCTTTCGGAAAGAGCGTCCGAAAGGGTCGTCACAAGAGGAAAGAGTCAAAAGTTTAAACCACTGACGGCTTTCTCCCCTTTTAAAAAGAAATAATTGAGATAACATTTGAGTAGGCTGAGGGCTTCTCATCTTTCAAAAGAAGTCACTGAAGCGACTGCCAAATGGAAGACGAAACAAGCACGACACCAGTTTTCACTAACGGAAAAGACGACGCGGATAGTCGTCTTCCACTCACTGTGGACGCAGATGAACACGAGCATGGTAGTGTAGCTGCCTGCCCAGTGCGTCCCACGTTGACGTTGGCGTCCGGAGAAAGCATAAAGATATTTGTGTAGGGCACAAAAAGCACCCCCAAGGACAGTCTACATTTGTTATAGACCACTGACGCTCCATAGGATTGGCATTACAGGCTTTATTGGTGGAACCGTTACTGGTTTTATTACCGCGGCCCATCCAGAATTCGAAGTATCTGCTCTCGTTCGAAACGAAGATCATGTAGCCAGAGTTTCGACAATGTTTCCAAGGGTCAGAATAGTAAGGGGGTCTCTTGGTGATCGAGACATCATGATTGAGGAGTGTTCGAAAGCAAAACTTGTCCTAGGTGTGTGCTCTGCTCTCGGCAGGTCCGCCCCACAACACTAACCCATAAATCAAAGATAAAATACTAACTGGGTGTGTTGCTATAGATACCGCTGGGTACCATAGGCAAGGCCTGTTATCAATGATCGAAGGCTTAAGACGTAGCAGCGAGAGAGATTGCGGGTATCTCATTTACACGTCTGACATGGAGGTGCTGATTGACTATGAGTCTGGGGTCGGAGAATACGATGATAAGGTAAACGATGATGTTGCTGATTTTGATGCGATCAACGAAAAACTTTCACGGAATTTGGGAAATTTGGAACCAATTATCATGAATGCCGCAGCACACAACACGGAGAACAGCAGATCAGTGAAAACTGCCATAATTTGCCCTGCAGCGGTATATGGCTTTGGGAAGGGACCAGTAAAGAGACATAGAGGCATATTGAAAGCCTTGATTAGGGCGACCGTGTTCTATAAAAACGCATTCAAGGTGGGAAAGGGGAGTAACTATTCGAGTATCGTTGATATTGACAACCTGGCTGAAGCATATTTGTTCTTGATCGAGAAAGCACTCGGCCCAAGAGCTGTGGAAGACGGCCACTGGGATTCTGAAGGGTACTATTTTGTTGAAACGGGAGACATTGTACGTATGATCCCCATGCTTGTCTTGTGGCCTGCTGATAATCAAGTATTGGTGTGAATTTGCAAGTGAAATTGGAGAACGGATGCTGCAGCGGTTTTCTATCGATGAACTAGTTTTCGTTGAAAGTATGACCATTGACGAGGTCGAAGAAATATACGAAGAGGGGTCAGAACGCTGGGGGACAAGCTCTAGGTGCCTCGGAAGTCGTCTGCGCCAAATTGGTTGGAATCCTCAGCCGCCTCTGGATTTAGCAAAATACACCTGGGGTATGAGATTGAGGAAATATATGGGATCACCATTGAGGAACAAGACCTGGAGGCAGAAGAAAGACGTCTTGCGAGTTCTTTAGATGATTCGCCCTTTATATCAGCCACTGTAGAAGTTGAAAACGGCACAAGTGAAACAAACTCGCCTACTGGACACTTTTTGGAGATAGACGACCTGACCATACACTATGAGACTTCAGAGGCTGTTACGACAGACGAAGACGCATCTATGAATGGGGATGCACAAGGAACACAAGAGAGCAAAGAGGTAGAGCGAAAAGATGGCGGAGAAGGGCGAGAGGATGAAAAGGGAGAAAAAGAGGAAGGAGAGGAAGAGGACGGAGAGGAAGAGGAAAGAGAGGAAGAGGAAAAAAATGAAGAGGAAAGAGGGGAAGAGGAAAGAGGGGAAGAGGAAAGAGGGGAAGAGGAAAGAGAGGAAGAGGAGGCAGAGCAAGAAGAGGGAAAGCAAGAAGGGGGAAAGCAAGAAGGGGGAAAGCAAGAAGGGGGAAAGCAAGAAGGGGGAAAGCAAGAAGGGGGAAAGCAAGAAGGGGGAAAGCAAGAAGGGGGAAAGCAAGAAGGGGGAAAGCAAGAAGGGGGAAAGCAAGAAGGGGGAAAGCAAGAAGGGGGAAAGCAAGAAGGGGGAAAGCAAGAAGGGGGAAAGCAAGAAGGGGGAAAGCAAGAAGGGGGAAAGCAAGAAGGGGGAAAGCAAGAAGGGGGAAAGCAAGAAGGGGGAAAGCAAGAAGAGGAAAATCAAAAATAAGGGAGTAAGAGGGAAAAAGAGAAAGAGGGAGGAGGAGGAATAGCAAATAGAAGAAGGGGAAATACTTGATAATTGAAAAATTAGCTGTGTGAACTTTGTTGGATGTTGGCTCGAAATCCACAGAGTATGGGAAGTTTGAGTATCATTAGCATAAGTATATAGTATTAGGTCGCTTGCAATACAAGCACCAAGCTCCAGTGGCAAATATAGACACCCGATCTGTTTAAAAACTGCCATTATAGTCGAGATTGTACCCGCCGCTGCATCAGCTCTCCGTCCTTCTTTGCCCATTCCCGCAAAACACGCCTCTGAATCTTGCCACTCTCCAACTTAGGAACCTGTCGAACAAACACCACTCCTCCCGTGAGGTATTTGTATTTTGACACCTGCGACTTTATCCAGTGTTCGATATCTTGCGGAGTTATTTGTCCTTTTGAAGCTTCTTGGATGGCGACGTAGGCGCGAGGTAGTTCTTCTTCGCCACTAGAGAAATGTTAGTATAGGAGAAAAAATTGAAGGAAGAAAAGATGTACAATTTGATTCCTACGACAGCTGCGTCTGCAATGTGCTCATTTTCTAGAAGAACTGCTTCTAACTCTGCTGGGGCGACTTGAAATCCATTTACTTTGATAAGTTCCTGTCATCGTAAGTTAGCTGCATACCCACCTGCGCGACGACAGACAAACCTTTTTCCTATCAATAATCCAGAAATTTCCCTCGGGATTGCAGACTGCTATGTCTCCTGTCCGTAACCAACCGTCGGTATCAATAGCTTCGTCGGTAGCCGCCGCGTTGCGCCAGTAACCAAGAGCTATCTGTGGGCCCCTGAGGTACAGTTCCCCTGGCTGTCCGTATGTGACTTCCTGTCCATAATCGTCGATAAGCTTGCATTCAGTGTTTGCAAGTAATTTTCCGATGCTGCCGGTATCATCGATGTCGATAGCTAGCATCCCTAACCCTCCGCATGTCGTTTCTGTCATCCCATAGCCTTGTACAATGTTGAACCCAAACCTCTTTGAGCAATGGTTTTGTAGCTCCTTGCTCAATGGTGCTGCGGCGCATAGAGCCAGTGTCAACGAGCTGAGATCATACTTGCTAGTGACGGGGTGCTTGGACATCATAACTAGAATCGGCGGTACGAGTTGCAAAGTCGTGATCTGATACGTCTGTATGGCGCACAGAAAATCCTCAAAGACAAACTGCTTCATCACATAGACAGGTATCTGTCTCTTGAGTGATATGATAATTAAATATAGTTGTCCATAGGCGTGGTAGAGAGGGAGAAAGCCGAGCCAGCGGTCATCGGGTAGGGGAAGGTGTCTCTTGTGGACGAGGTTGAATATATTTTGAGCTGCGTTAGCAATTATATTGGCATGGCTTATCATCACACCCTTTGGACGTCCTGTCGTCCCGGAAGAATAATTAATCGTCGCCACCTTAGTCAAGGATTCTTCTGGTGTAAAGCTTGGCCAGACGTACTCGTCAACGCCACATTCCGCGCCGAGGAGGAGGCGCCAATCTGGGATCCCGAGAACGGGTGTGCACACAACATCCGAGAATTGAAAGATTTTTGAATTTGATAAGCCGGTTTTTGTGACAGCCTCGACAACTAATGGTAAAATGTCGGGGTGTACAAGAATGACGCTTGGCTGAACATCGTCGATTTGGTAGGCAAGCTCTGGAAGCGCATGAGAAACGGATCTATGAGTTGGCAAGACACTTACCTCGCAAAGTAAATGCTGGATTCGCTGCACTGAATGTGTAACCTCCACCAACAATCCCAAGGTATGCTACTGGCACAAATATGTGGTTTGGTGTGAAAAGCATAACAACCTCACCCTGGAGTAACCCTGCATTTTTGAGCCCTCCAGAGAAACTCTTGCTCCATTGTAAAACCTGAGCTTCTGACAAAAAGTTGCTCGGGTCTTGGGCATCTACCCAAAGTGGCTCATTGCTGGGTACTAGGCCGGGCGGAAAGAGATAGTCTACTAAATTAATCTGTGGGATGTCGAGGCGAGGGTAAACGGATTTGAAAGGCATTTTGTACCAATAAATGATCTGTCGTTTTGTACACCAGAGAGCAACACAAACACCGGGAGAGAAGAAAACAGCTGCTTATAACATTTCGCAGCCGCTTAAAGGGGGAATGAAGTTTGTTGTTCATTGGAGGGCAGGCGCCGGGGATAGCTTCGGTGTACAGTACAAAGGAGACGCAAGGGGTGAGCAAACATTTCCGATTAAAGGATTCGTCTCCGGGGTAGGTGCCCAACACGTCAACAAAAAACGTGGCAGCCTTGTCAGACTATTATAATTCGAGAAGGATTCTAAAGTACAGTACATAAGTTATAAGGGACAAGAGGCGTTTTCAGCACCGGATATATTACCACATTGAGATCTAACAATCGCCCCTTCACCTCGCATCGTATTTCGTACAGTTACACCATAACTTGAGATCCTGCGACTGGCTGACAGAACGAGAGTAATCCACAAAAGTTTATTACCGTTTTTTATCGGAATTTTACTTATTTAAACGATGAGCGCTGTGTAGCTCGGTTACAGGGAGAGTGATTCATTTTAGGTGAGACTCCCCGCCACGCCAGGAGTTCGCATATTCAAGACAAACACCAAAATAACAATACGAGAGCTTGGGTCTTATATAGCATACTCCATAGAAAGGTTTCTGACACCATTAGACGGAGTAATAACTCCTAACCCGTCTCTGCCCCTGTGCCCGTCGCCTGTTCCAAGTCACTACTCTTCCCAGCTCCCAGCTTCTCAGGCCTTCTAATATTGTTTCGCTCATGATTGGAAGCTTTGATAACATTGTCGACAGCAGTAACAATTATAACTATCCCTATACCTCCAACTGCAGCTAACGGCGAAACAATAGAAAAGACGGTAAAGCCATATGAAGCATCGTGGAAGGCGTCATTGTCCACGAGTTGCTTTGTAGCAAGTCCCACCTGCATGGCCGTGAGAACGATGGCGATGTAACCAAAAAACGTAACAATCCATGCAAAGTTGTTTTCTAGAAACGTTCCGTACTCGTGATAGCCATAGAAGTAACCACGGATGAAGTGCTGCGTGCCGAACTTGATCCTGTATATGCTGTTGAGTCGACCTAATCTCAGCTCCCCAAACCGATAACGAGGGTTGATTTGCTCCATGTCTTTACATTCATCCCCCCCTATGAAGTCAACAATAAAATTATTCCATTGCTGATAGGTGATCCCTTCGGGTAAAAGCCGTGGGTGATTGGAGTTGTCAATAGCCATCTGAAAATCCGACTCGTTACACACAAGCCAGACATAGCTAAGTAAGAATCCCTTGGCGCTTTCAAATAGATCGCTATCCGGACAAATGTTTCGTTTCCAGAAATTCACGTCGAGTAGGTACCTAGGCAGAGGCTTGATGTAGACCCGCGGACCTCGCCATGTAAGATGGAGGTCAGCTTGCTCCGTGATAACCACATCGCGATCCATCATCACTTGGCGGTGTAGAGGCCGCGCCGACCTCCTCATGCCCGCCAGCCAGAGATAGGGCTCAATGTCCGTAAGTCGGGAGACGTCAAGATCATGCTTTAGGAATTTGGAAACATCGCCATTGATTTCCTCCGTCCTTTTGCATCTGTAATTTTTATCTTGGTAGACAACTGGTACGAGTACTGATGAGGCTGGAGCGATGCTCTTTTCAAACGGTGGCGAGAGTGGGCGTGATTGTGTCGCCGTCATCGATTGCATCGTGCATTTACATCACCTGCATCGGCAGTTTCATTTCAATTGAGGTCCAAGGCCTGATCAGTTATTTTGATGGTGGTGACCCTTCGCGAAGTTATCCCAGAACTACGCGAAACGCATGGCGGTAAGATCCGGGCGCCAAACACAAACCTTGTCGGTCAGTCTCTCAAGGCTGAGCATGCCAGGATATAATCCAACAGGGCGGATTCATCGGGAGCTGCCCCCCAACACCATGTATTTCATGCATGATAAGCGGCCCCCATTCACGGGACCCCCGAATAGCTCTGGACTTGCATTGTACTGTACATAGGAGCATGACATATATGTCGCCAATACAACACTCGTGTGATTGATGGGTTGTGGAGTTGGACCAACGAGACGGTATTATTAGATAGATCATTCGGTCACCGACCAAAGTGTAACGGCTAATCACAGTGCAGCATCCTTCTAGTCTGTATACTCGGCGCGTATCCTGCATGGACATGAATCTGGAAAAATGGAGAGACGTAGCTACTAAGCATAAGGCTGAATTTGCTGAGATCCTCACATGGTGTGCATGGGACATGACATATCTGACAAGACAAATTGTGGCATTCAACTAAAGTCTAACTAAACCGAGCCAACGCATAAACTAGAGCAAACATGATAATCATTAAAAATTTCCGTCAAACTACATCTATCGTGCACTCATTAGGTGCACAAAAACATAACATGACAAAACAAGCGAAGGGGTATAAAAAACAAAACGCGCATCAAAACATCAATCTCCAACAATAATCAATCACGCTGCGGCCGTTGCTTCATGGCACACACCACCTACTTTGCAGCAACAGGGGTGGTGGCTGCCGGGCTCTCAGGAGCGGCAGCCGATTCGGCGATCGGAGGTGCTGCCTCTTTCGAGCTTCCTCCGGGCCACAACCAAGAACCGAGGCGGCCAAGCATACTCTTACGCTTTGCGTGGCCCTTCTTGAATTTCGGTGTCGCAGGTGTGGTTGGTTCATCGGCGGCCTTCTCAGCTGGCGTGGATGGTGCGGCTGAGACTGGTTCCGTGGCCTCAACTGTCTCGGCAGCTGGAGCGGCAGCGTCAGTGGCTGGGACTTGCGCAACCTCTGCAGGTTTCTGGTCGGCATCGGAAGTTTCAGCAGTCTTGAACGAGCCCGATGCTTGGGATGACCCAGCGGCTTGAGATGCTTCAACTGGGGCGGCGGATTCGGTAGCTGCGACAGATTCAGCAGTTGCGGCGGATTTCGTGGCGGGCGATGCCTCAATCGCGACAGCGGTAGGCTCTGAGGCGGCTTCGTTAACAGCCACAGGAGCTTCAACAGATGCAGCTTCAACTGGAGCAGATGGCTCGACCGCAGCTGCCTCTTCGACCTTAAGCTGTTCTACAACCTTAGGCTCTTCCTGAACTTCTGGTGCTTTCTCAATCTTTGGCTCGTCTTGGACCTTTGGCTCTTCGGCAGCAACAGGCTCCTCGACCTTGGTTGCTTCCTCAGCAACCACCGGGGCCTCTACCTTGGCTTGTTCCACAGCAGCAGGTTCCTCAACGGCAGCAGGCTCCACCACTTTAGTGGGTTCCTCAACCTTGGCCTTCTCCACTTTAGCGGGCTCTTCCGCTGCAGGTTCCTCCACCTCAGTGGGCTGTTCCACTGCAGTAGGCACGGCAACCACTGGTTCTTCAACTTTAGTCTCCTCCGCCTTAGCAGACTCCTCAACTTGAGCCTCCTCTACGACAGCTGGTGTCTCGGCGGGAGCTGCTTCCTTGGCCTCAGCAACTTCGTTGCCCTTTACTGGCTCCTCGACCTTCGACTCCACAACCGCAGCGGTCTTCTCGACCTTTGGCTTCTCAATTGCTGACTTCTCAGCTACAATGGGTTCCTCAGCCTTTGACTCTTCTGCTGCAATTGGAGCCTCAACAGGCTCCTCCACCTTAGCAGGCTCCTCAACTGCAACGGCCTCCTCGACCTTGGTCTCCTCAGCCTTGGTCTCCTCAACTACCGACTTCTGAACCACAGCTGGCTCTTCAGTTGCAGCGGGCTCTACAGCCGCAGCCGGTTCATCAACCTTTGGCTCCTCCACCGCGACCGGCGCCTCAGACTTAGTCTCCTTAACAGCGACAGGCTCCTCCGCTTTGGTAGGCTCCTCGACTGCCGCAGCCTCCTCAACCTTGGGCTCCTCAACCGCAGACTTCTCAGCTACAGCTGCCTCCTCGGCTGCGACGGGCTTTGTGACTGCAACAGGCTCTTCAGCCTTAGACTCTTCTACTGCAAGTGGCGCTTCAGCCACAGTCTCAACAGCAGCATCAGGCTTTTCGACAGCAGCGGCCTCCCCAACCTTGGTCTCCTTGGCTACAACTGGTATCTCAGTGGCCTTGGTGACTTCTTCGACAGCAGCTGGCTCCTCAACTGCAGCGGGTTCTTCTACCTTGGACGCCTCCTTTGCAGCAGGCTCCTCTACCCTGGCCTCCTCAACTGCAGCAGGCTCCTCCGCCTTGGTCTCCTCAACTGTCGCGGGTTCTTCCGCCTTGGTCTCCTTAACTGCAACAGGCTCCTCAGGCTTAGATGCCTCCTTTACAGCAGGTTCCTCAGTCACAGTATGCTTCTCCAAGGCGGCAGATTCAACAGCCTTTGATTCCTCCACCACAGAAGTTTCCTTGACCTCAGCAACTTCCTCAATTGCGGCAGGCTCCACGGCCATAGTCTCCTCAACAGGAGCGACCTCCTTTGTCTCGGCAGTCTCCTTAGCAACCTCAGGTGCCTGGACGGTAGAAGCTTCCTCCACAACAGCGACTTCAACTGGTGCTGCAGCGGAAACTGGCTCCCCTTCCTTAAATCCCTCCTTCGCTTCCGTAGCGGGAGTGGCGAGCTCTTCAGCAACCGCAGCCTCGGCTGGCTTAGATTCTTCAACGGCCTCCTTTGCCTCCTCAGCAGGAGCAGGAACCTCTTCGACGACGGCCGCAGCCTCAACTGGGTTAGCCTCCTCAACTACCTCCTTTGTTGCAACGGGAGCAGGAACCTCTTCGGCGTCTGCCTTTGGCTCAGGATGAGTTGCCTCTTCAGTAGTGGCAGCTGCTTCCGCTTCCTTGGGCTCCTCTGAAACAGTCTCAGCGACAGCATTCTCTTCAGCTGGTGTGGAGACTGCAGCTTCTTCAGCGACGATAGGCTCATCCACTGGCTTGACGTCTTCAGATGGAGCTGCTGCCTCTTCGGTAGCGGGAGCTTTCTCTACCGCAGCCTCTTTGGTAGCCTTATCAGTCGCCTCGGCAGACTCGGTTGCAGCTGGTGCTTCGGTAGCAGTAACTGCCTTCTCTGCAACCTCCTCTGCGGGGATAGCCTCGGCTTCAGCAGGAGCCTCGGAAGTCTTCTCGGCAACTTCTGCTACTGGCGTAACCACCTCTGGGGTTTCGGTGGTTTCGGCGGCGGCAGGTGCTGCCTTCTTCTCCTCCACCGCGTCGACAACGGCAGGTGCAACCTCATTCTCCTCTGCAGCTTCGACTGCGGCAGGAGCGACCTCCTCCTTCTCGGTTATCTCAGCAGCGGCAGGTGCAGTCTCCTTCTCCTCCGCAGCCTCGACAGCGGAAGGTGCGACCTCTTTCTCTTTGGTTGCCTCAACAACGGCAGGTGCGACCTCCTTGTCCTCCGCCACCTCAGCGACGGCAGGTGCGACCTCCTTCTCCCTAGCAGCAGCAGGTGCGACGTCATCTGATTTCTCCTCCGTAGCAACAGAAGCTGCCACAGCTGCAGCAGCAACCGCTGGGACAGCCAGTGCAGCGGCTACCACCCCACCCTTTGCCTTCGACTTCTTTTTGTTCTTGCCCTTCTTACCAGTAGCGGCAGCAGCTGGCTCGGCCTCGACGACCTTGTCCTCGGCTTCAGGCTCAGCAGCAGCAACTGGGGTCTCTTCCTTGGACTCCTCTGTTGTAGCCACTGGTTCAACCTTAGTCTCGGGTTCAGCAGCGACGACGGGGGCGGCCTTGGCCTCCTCGGCGGCAGCCACTGCTGGTTCTGCCACTACGGCGGCGGCCTCCGGTGTAGGCTCAGCAACAGCCTCTGGTGTGTCGTCTTTCTTCTCTTCAACGACAGGCACTGGCTCCACCTTTGCCTCGTCGACAGCAGGTACTGGCTCTGCCTCCTTGGCCTCAACTTCTGGCTCGGCAACAGCGACTGGGGCGCTTTCCTTCGTTTCCTCGACGGCGGCGGCAGGCTCAGCAACTACTTCCTTTGCCTCAGCCACTGGCTCGGCAACGTCAGCTGCAACTTCCTCCTTCTTCTCCTCGACGGCGACAGCGGGCTCGGCAATTACTTCCTTTGCCTCAGCCACTGGCTCAGCAACATCAGCTGCAACTTCCTCCTTCTTCTCCTCGACGGAGGCAGCAGGCTCGGCCGCCTTGGTCTCGGTCGCAACAACCTCCTCGGCAACAACTGGGGTATCATTCTTCTCTTCTGTGTCGGCAACTACCTTCTCGGCAACTTCTGACTCAGCTGCCGCTGCGTCAGTCTTGGACTCCTTATCCTCAACAGCTGGGACAGCTGCAGTAGCGGCATCATTGGTCTCGATATCCTTGATCTCTTTGGCTGCTTCAGCTTCCGCCTTTGGCGCTTCTTCTGACTTGGTCTCCTCGTCCTTGGAGACAGCAACAGTGGCGGCTACAGCTGCGGCGGCAACGACTGGGACAGCGAGTGCTGCCGCCGCTACCTCGGTTTTTGATACATCCGCCTTCGCCTTGGCCTTCGACTTTGATTTCTTGTTTTTACCCTTCTTACCCGTAGCAGTCGCGGCCTCAGGGGTCTCAGCGGCAGCTTCAGTCCCCGCCGCTTCCGGCTCGGCTTGTGCAGATTCTGGCTCTACCTCACATGTAGTCTCCGCGTTTTCGGCAGCAGCTGGTGCAGCCTCAGAAGCCTCGGCTTCGGCAGCCTTTTCTCTTGTGGAATGTGCCTCAGCAAGGACCTCCTTGGGCACTTCCGTCACAGTGACGGACTTGTCACCGGCAGCAGCAACAGGAGTCTCCTCTGTGCTTGCTTTTTCGCTGACATCCTTCGCATCTGCCTCAGGCTCCACAACTTCGGTTCCTGTTGCCTGGACTAGGACGACATCCTTACCATCTTTGTCCTTAGTTGTGTCAACAGTGACGCCGACCTTGACATCGCCTTCGGGTGTCGCAACGACTACATCTGCTGCTGCTTTGCCTTCAGCCTTTTCTCCATTCTCAGCAACATCCTTCTTCAGCTGTTCCGAGATATCTTTCATCACCTCAGAGCTTGCATTAACAGCGATACCCTTAGCAGTAGTCATCGCCTTATCAGAGGCCATTTTCCCAACCATCGCGAGTGCGGGTACGAGAATTCCTGGTGCAACCAATGTCGCGGCTCCGACGGCAATGGCGAAGGCTCCTCTGTGTAAGATGTTAGTCATACCAAATCAGTGAATAGGTTTAGATGTGAATATGTGACCTACTCGGCAATCATCTCTGGGTGTTCTTGAATCGCCTCTCCAACATCCTGGACGCCCTCCACAACCTCCTTTGTAACAATTTGTACAGCATCGGCAATTTTCTCCATAAACGTCTCGTCGTCTTTGCCAGAGATCGTATCTGCAACTTCCTTTGCGAGGTTGTTATATATTTCTTTTGCGTCTCCTGCCGTCTTCGCCTGTAGTTCCGTTGCTACAGCTGCCACACCTGCTGCTACCGATCCACCAGCCTATTTTGAAAAGAGTAAGTAAACGTCACATTAGATTTAAATTTAGATAAATGCGATGGACTTACAGTTTGTACTACTGATGCTTCAACGGCAGGTGGGGTCACTTCTTTTGCAGCTCCATCTTTAGCTTCAGTGTCTGGTGCTGGTGCTGCGTCTTTGTCGACAGGTGCTACTTCCTTGGCTCCATCTTCGGCTGGTGCTTTGGCGTCTTCGGCAGGTGCTGATTCCTCAGCTGGGGTTTCCTCTTTGACTGGAGCAGCCTCTTTTGCTGGGATATCCTCCTTGACTGGAGCAGCCTCTTTTTCTGGGGCTTCCGCCTCAACGGGAGCTGGCTCTTTCACCGGCGCTGCATCTTCAGCCGGGGTAGGCTCAGCCGGTGTGACCTCCGGTACTACCTCCTTTGGTGCTTCAACTACAGGAGCTTCTGCTACTGGTGCTTCTGCTACTGGTGCTTCTGCTACAGGAGCTTCTTTTGCTGGTGCCTCCTCCTTGGCGGGGGTCTTCTCCTCCTCTACAGGAGCCTTCTTCTCTTCAGCAGGAGCTGCCACCTCAACAGGGGCAGCCTCCTCAGCAGGAGCGGCTTCCTTGACAGGAACCTCTTCAACTGAAGGCTTCTCCTCGACCGGGGCTGCCTCCTTCTCTGAAACCGCCTCCGGTACTACAGGAGTTGTCTCTTTATCCTGTTGCACAGCAGTAGTAGACATATCCGTGGCCGTCTCCGGGACAGTTTCTGCAGCAATATCTTTGGTCATAATCCACAATCACAGCTCTCTGGGGCAGTGGAAAAAAGCAGTATGAAGAAGGGAAAAGGGCAACAGACAGCAGAAACAGCAGAAGACGGTACTTTGTAAACAAAGCTGGGTCCTCTTCGGGGTCGCCTTCTTCCTCGCAGATTGCGTTGCATGGGGGGAGCTCCATTGGAGGCGCCCACGAGTCCTTATCGGGTTAGGCGACTTACCTGATTAGGGTAAGTTTAGTTGACAGCGAGGTGGGGTCCAGCAATGACCCTTGAGATCGCTCCGAGCCGAGCATGACGCTAGGTTTGTTTGGGTCTGGCGCATGAAACTTGGCACTTTTGTGCTATGCACGTGATGGATCTAGTTAAATGTACAATCTCTTGTGTCTCGTTTACCGCTTCTTCCCTCCTATTTTCCTTCATCCGTTGATTCTCCCTACGAATATAAATCCTAAGGTTATGAAATATGAAATGCTTGCAGCAGGTCTAAAATGTGTTACAGAGTAATTGCACCATGCATGACATGATCAAGGCATCAACTGCTTCATTGGTCGTAAATTGCGCGCTGTTGCCGCCCGTTTCTAAGACATGGCCGTGATGGTGCCAATTCCAATAAGTACTGCCAATCTATGCGTGGGGTGCATATTTCGTTGGCTCCCCCGCTAGTTTCCCCGATAGGATGTCATCCCCGACTATTTTGTACAGTACAACTCACCGACAGTTACTGTAGGAACAAGAGAGTTGAGAGACACGCGATGGGATTCTCATCATTAATGCTCATTGTAAGTGCCTGCAGGTGGCCGAGGGACTCGTCATGGCTAAATTCCCCGCGATAGGAAACAGTAGGAATTTTCCCTGTACCTTCACATCTTCCCCAGCGTTGGTACATGCAGTATCAGGAGGAATTGTGCCAACTGCACAAACTGTATGTACGAACTGCAACTTCTTCTTCTGTCTGTACAGTCGTGTTGTACCTACAGGGCTGTTGATCCTCAGCTGCTTCCAGTTGCTGAGTTTCTGTTATCTGAACCCCGCGTATCAAATGGGGAGGATAGTACTACCCTAATCTTCGCCATTTTCCGGAACGAGTATGATGTCTCTTTCTGGTAGGTTGCCATTGCATTCAATGTTCCAGGAAGACGAAAAGGAGTTGCCAGATCAACAGCCAGTGTAGCTTATCAGCGATTCTCTGTATGTGCTATGCTTGTGGCGGTTTGTGGCCAGCTGAGGGGGTGACGGGTTCAATTGTCCGCCGGCTTTACGGTTCCATTGGAGTCTATTTACTGGAGATATCTTTAAGGTGTTGGTCGTGCACCATTGGTCATCATGCTATACCTTGGCAGCAGTGGCACAACCATTGCTCAGGCAGCCTCATATGGGATTACCACTATGTTTGGTACAGCATCTCACAATGTTGATACTACTGCAGTGCACGTTGCAAGAGCGCCAGTAAGGTAAACTCAAAATCTTCATTTCATTCTTGACAGCTCTATCTATGGTTCTCTCCCATCGTTCCTGCCAGGTCCATATACCGTCTTCCCTATCGCTCTCGCCAGTGTTATTGCCAAGCAGTTTACATCGTTCCTACCAGTTTATTACCAACCAGTTTACATCACATCGTTCCTGCCACTTCTATATATCACTCATCTCCTGTTGGTCCTGGCATTTTGTATGCCAGGCACCTCCCATCATCCCTGCCATTTTATATATTGCTCTGCCTCGCATTGCTGCTGTTGGTTTTGTGCATCACGTTATCCTCCCCCGCCCCCGCCGCTTTACGTCTCACTTGCATGTTGTGTTGTTGGAAATTCGCTCTTATTTCACAGTGTCCAGAATTATGTGCTTCAAACCACGAAAAAACACTGTTGCTTGACCTCGCGCATCAATCAGCTATCCACTGCCACCATCATGGCCTCTCTTCTCAAAGGCACTGCTTTCTTGACCGGTGCTGGCTCCGGTATAGGTCGAGCGACTGCTCTTGCATTTGCCAAGTACGGCGTTACGCGTCTCTCCCTAGCCGACAAGGACTCGTCGTCCCTAACTGCCACTTCCAAGCTAATCAAGAAAGCGCATCCTTCAATCCAAATTCTAGAGCAACCTTTTGATGTCAGAGATGAAGAGAAAGTGCAAACTGCCATCGCCAAAACGGCTACGGAGTTTGGCCGCATTGATATAGCTGTCAATGTCGCTGGTATCACCGACGGTGCTCCCACCCACGATTGTAAGACGGAGGATTGGAAGAACCTGTTGAGTGTTAACCTTGATGGACTGTGGTTTTGTCAGCGAGAGGAGATAAGGCTGATGTTAGCACAAGAGTGAGTGGCAGTCTCCTATATCAGGCTGTACCCCAGCAAGTCGCCAATACAGGGACGGAGTGATCTAACTAAACCCCCAAAGAGACCGCGGGCCAAGAGAAGGAAGAGGCTCAATTGTCAACATCTCCTCTGCGGCTGGTCTTGTCGGCGGTGGTGTAGGCCCCGCCTATACTGCTTCCAAACATGGTATGCCCTTCCTTCTTCCACTCCAGAGTCACTACTCTACCATAAGCTTACATTGACACACTAAGCCATCGTCGGTCTCTCCAGACACGTAAGTCTCACCCAAAAATCCCACCAAATGCAACCCCTAACATCGTCCAGGACGCTTTCACCTATGCTTCCAAAGGCATCCGCATCAACGCCATCTGCCCCGGGTTTGTCATTCCCCGCTCCGCTCACACCTCCTTGTCCGTTTTCCGTATCTCACGTTAACATGGTTGCACAGTTGGACGGCTACGCCCCTGGTTGAGCGCTTCCATGCTCAATTCCCAGTCGAGGTAAATGCTTCGCTTGCGAAGGTGCCGATGGGACGAATGGCGGAGATGGATGAGGTTGCTGATGCGATTGTGTTTGTGGGGAGTCGGATGGGGAGTTTTGTGTGTGGTGCGGCGGTTGCGGTCGATGGGGGGTATACTGCTATTTGAGGTGGCGAGGGTCTGGGGTTGTGAGGATTTGTTTGGGGGAGGTGGCAGGGCGGGCGTGGGGAAGTTTGGGCCTATTATATGGCGTGAGATTTATAATGATTATCAATGATGTGGATGAGGAATACGGACTAGGATTTCAGACTTGTGCTTAAATGAACCTAAAATCTGTGACAGTTGCTTTGTATTAAGACGTCTCGTACCTAGTAACGGTCCAAGAAGGCAATAATGAACAGCTGATGAGAGGAAGGGAGCATAGGATAAGAAATGGATTGACCAGCCAAAAAATATCAGGGGGTTAGATATAGTGGCTGATCTCATGGGAGATGCTAATAGGCTTATGGAGCACATCGCTGGGGGTAGAGTGTACAGACTTTAGATGCGGAGCATATTGATTTTGAGATGGGGAGGGGATAACGAGATGTGGTGGTGAGAAAGCTATGCGGTGGTGCGAAAATGATAGTCGTAGCAAGAAAGGGGCGGTAAGGAATCGCATAAAGATGGCTTGTATCATGACCTGTTCTGTCACGCTTTCGAAGAGCATTCTCTTGTGGGCTAAGAATTCCCCATGGGTTCTCTTTCTAGTTCACCGCGCCATACGCTCTTGCTCCTTCGTCGGTATTTGCGCTCTGCCTTTATAGTACAGCAGCTGCAGCAATTTTACCCACATCTTTCTCCTGGGCGCTAAACTGTGAACCACAGTTAACTATGTTGTTTAGCTCGTAGGCGCTGCACACCACGATGGAACTGCGAGTCACATTTAACTATATTATTTCGCTCACCAGCGCTGCCATCGCAGCATTGAACATAGAAAGATCGAAGCTAGAAAAGAGATACTGGGCGAGTGCCGTCGACCTGGAGCTTATTCGTAAGTGGCTCTAGGGCCTCCAGCTCCATAGATAGGGGGAGGAGGGAGACTAAGATGGAAAATTGGAGGTGGGAACGGATAGGGGCGGTGAGAAAAAGAGGGGGCGGCGAGAAAAAGAGCTGTAGTGAGAACAGGAGCAATAAAACGGATGGCGGTGGTGAGAAATATGAAGGCTCCCAAGGTAGGAATCTAACTGCCAAATAGTCCAATTCAAACTCTGAACATTGTTGCAGATCTTCATCCCCTCAGTACTTTGTAGCCTACCTTCTTAAGATGAAGAACTTTATCTATGGCGCGTGAGTACCGGGAGCTCTCCACCGGTATATATTACCTATATTCTGCCTTGCTTGTAGCGTTATATATTTACGGCTAGCTCTTGCAGCGTAACATACCGTCTCTTTGAAGGCTGACATTGTAAACATAACTGTGCCATCGTAGTCGGATTTTCCCGATATTAAAAATTATTGGTTATCTTCACAACTAGTCTATATACAGAGTCATATATCATAACTTGGAGCAGTATTCATGGGCAGCCCTTCTGCACAGTAGAAATGAATTCCTGTCTTGTGAGATATATTCCTGAAAGATCTCCAAATTCAGTTCGCTTGCCAATTCCCATATGGCCATCCTACGCTTCCTGCGACAATAGCGGTCTCCGTTCGCCTTCCTCCACGGCCGCATCCCGCTCTGCTGCTCCGTTTTTCCTCTCCTCGCGCGCCACATATGTAGCGTAAATTGCAGTTGGATAAAACAGGACTCTGTATATTCCATCAGTATTGAGTCATTAATTTGTTAGAATTGCACGGAAAATAAACTTACAACAAAGCAAACCCGGCAATAAAGGCCCTCACAACACGGAGGAACCTATCGTTCGAGGGCTCTCTGTACCGGTTTCCATGTTCGGCGTACGCGCTGTCCAACACAAGCCATAGCCACATTAAGGTCGCAAGCAGCGACTTTGCTGCCTCCAGAATAAAGGATATGTCTAAAGGCAGGCTTGGCATGCGATCCTGGATGAGGAGGATGAAGAGGATTATAGTTGCGAGGAGACCGTTGACGGTGTATGTGCTTTGAGCAGTTAGCGTAGGTACATAATATAAGTACGGGGAGCGGTCCGGGAGCTGGGCGGGCTTACAGGAAGCGGTATACGGTTTCGTAGTTATCCCATAGCTGGACGAAGGCAAGGAAGCCGAGGGTGAGGGCGATGGGGGTGGTGAGGAGGGCTTGGAAGAGGCCGGCGGCTCGGAGGATTTGGTTCGTCATTGTTACGGTTCTAAATGATTCAAGATTCTGTTAGTTTGAAGACGATTTAGTTTAGAGACGATTCATGGTGGGTAAGGTAGTTGAGGGAGGGACGAAGAAAAGGAACCTACGAAGATTGGTTCGTATTGGATGTGATTTCCCTCGGCTCGTAAAGTATACGGATAGGCTTCAAAGCGGCAATCCTGGAGCTATTGCTCTCAACGGCACTCTCAAACCCACGAAATAAGAGGCTTCCTGTCGTGTCAGATCTGTTGCTTGACAAGGTTTCAAAGCTGCATGAGGTCCAAGGTCAGGGACTGGGCGTCTTGGGGAGGATTGACTGGATGTTACCTGGAACAGGGGGCTGTAAATATCACGTGATATTGGTGACTGAATTTGGACTAGACTGTTCGGGTAGTGCCTTATAGCGCCAGGAAAGGACCGAGCTTGTATTAGGGAGAGATCCACACAGGGGTCAAGGACTGTGCTTCCAGCCATTGTTACCAGTCATCATCAACAATAATGCTTCCAACAGTGTCTAGTGACGATATAATTAAAAAGAATTACTGGCTATATATGTTTTAAAGATAGTAACCTATCTTATTGTTGTCATTTATAGGAACTCACAGTCCTTGTATAGACTTTTGGGCGACACTAGTACATACGTCTTTTCTACTTCCAATGCGTGGTCCCATGGTAATGCTCATCTAGTAACTCATATGATTTCACAACCTAGTCGGCAATCGAAATCAACGTCGTCGGCCTCTTTATGCGACTGCGCCAGCTATCAGGCTAGTAATCCGTGCTATGAAAGACGTACTTCGCCTAAACTCTTCGCCTACTGCGAGTGCCAACGCAAGGTTTCCCACGTCCATGTCTGCGTGGAACTAGAAGAGGGCGAGGCCTTCAACCCGACACCGGCCTTGCCAGCTACCAGTAGGTTTTGGTTTACCAAGAGAGCGTGAGCTACGTACGAGATCTGAGTGATGTAGATAGTTCCAAAGTTGTGCTGGATACCGTATCTCCAAATAAGTCAGTAGAGAGTGTGAGGTTCACAGCGAAGTTGAGAGCGATGTGGAAATGGGGGAGAGAAGAGTGAAGCAGGGAAGAGGGACAACTTTTGTATAGATACCCCTTGGGGGGCAGTGTGTTTTATAAAGCTCGAGCGCAAGATTTCTTCTTATTATATACCCTATCTTGTTTCAATTAAAATTAAACTTACAATATTAATCATAGGCAAAATAATGTCGATGGTGGATCAAAGATTATTAACCGTGAGCTAATGCTGGTAACAACCAAACATCACTGCTACCACCAATGTGTCCTTCAATTAATTTCGTACAACATGCTCAAGATGCCAAAACCAGTTCAAACTCTATCGATCCCATCGTGGGGGTTCCCCGGATATGCGCCTTGTCTAAACCACTTAAGCCTCGTATAAATAGGTTATTCGTTAATTTGCCCCGCAGATTGCGCCCGCGAAGGATAACCTCCTGGGAGCACAATCCCTGTCCCGCTCACCAGGAACGAGGAGACCCATCGACGCTGACACCGACGTATCATACTACCCTTTGGGGAGGGTGAGCGGACACGGAGATACTTTTACCGGCGACAATCCGTTCCGGAGCTGGATGTGCTGTCTCACCAAAACGACACACGAGGAGTCTTAGGTAAGTCGTCGATACGGCCGAAAAGTACAGTGAGATTTTAGCAATCAACACGAGAATATATGGATAACAAAACCATGATGATTACTTTAAGTTTGTTTTCGTATTTTCTTTTTCATCTTTCAAAGATCTCCTTTTTGTTCTGTTGTGTTATTTTATTTTCCTAACTTACTCGCCGACTCACTCTCCCACAGACCAGAACGATGACGTCCCCCCTCCACAGCGCCATCCCCAACACCGGCATCTCCCTCAACATCCTCATCATTGGCGCCGGCCTAGCGGGTCTCTCTGCCGCCATCGCACTATCACAAACCGGCCACGATGTTACGGTGAGTCCCCATATCGCACACCTCAATGCGCGGCCCCTATCGAGGTTTCCGCGGTGGTGGCGTCGGCGCTGATGCGTGCGCAGGTCCTTGAGCAATCTGAGAGCAAGAAGGAGGCGGGGTATATGATCGTTATGGGCTCGAACGCGATGCGCGTGATAAACAAGATAGGTATTTTCCCCTCTGAGTTGCCCCTGATGCGCGCATATCGGGGTATCCTAGTGGGGACCTGTGTGCTAATTACTATGTGAAGGCCTTGATGGTCGGAATGCAGGCGAGGTGGGCGTGGACTTTGTGAGTGCAAATATGCGGTGTGATGTGATTGGGATTGTAGCTGAGAATGTATAGACAGAGCGCCGACATTACAAAACATTAGAGCTATTGTCGAGTTTGCGTGTTGCAAAGGTAGGTTTTGGTATTCGCGTCCATAGGGTGTATAGGGGGCGATGCTGACAGTAGGTTGGCCACAGACTTCTGAGGCGCCCGCGAAGTCGTACTATCGACCTGACTTATACAATGAGCTGAGGAGGGTTGCGCTCCTCGGGTTGGGATGTAATGCCGTGAAACTAGTTCCCGGCACGAAAGTCGTCAGTGTGGTAAGTATTCGATGTGAACTCCCCGGACAGAAACTAATTCGAGAAAGGACATTAATAATGCAAGCGCCACACTTGCCGACGGGACGGTATTCAGAGGTGATGTACTAATAGGCGCAGACGGCGAGCGGGTAGGCCAGAGCTCTCTACCAAACTGAAAGCCGTACCGCCACTTACACACAGCAGTCAATCGTCAAATCCTCCTTCAGCGAGCCAGGCGGCATCAAACAAGCCCCCTTCAAAATCCTCCGATCCCTCGTCCCCAGCTCCGTCTTCCTCTCCGACGAGCGCACACGCCGCGTCCTCGACCTTTCCCGCGACCGCTTCCTCATGTTCTGCCACCCCACCAACTCCGTAGTTTCCGTTCTGCTCGGCCGCAACGGCGACCTCGTCGACCTCGAGTGCGGTTACCGCCGCCGCAAAGATGAGAAGGCAATGGACGTTACCGACCAGGCAGCGATGAGGAAGAGGCTCTCGGAGGAATTCAAGGACTACCATCCTGATGTCAGGTGTGCGATCGAAACGGCAACGGTGACTACCGACTGGGAGATTTGGAAGAGCACACCGCAGCAGCATTTGACTCAGGGGAAGGCGATGCTGGTAGGCGATGCGGCTCATTCGATGGAGCCGACGACTGGGCAGGGTGGATCGCAGGGCGTTGAGGATGCGGCGGCGCTAGCGGTGTTTTTGAGTAATATCGGGAGCAAGAGCGAGATCCCGCATCGTCTTGAGCTGCTCTCGAAGATGCGGGGAGAGAGGACGGCGAAGGTGGTGGCGACTTCGGGGGTTAGAGTCGGCGAAGAGGAGCTTATACGGAAGAACTATCCGAGGCATCCGATTAATCGGTCGAGTATTAAGAATGGGATTGACCATATTGAGTTTTTGCATAAGTAAGTCTGATTGACGCCCCTTTACTTTTTGAGATTTGTGGTGACATACCTCGGAAGCATGTTTGCTGACTTGACTGCAGTTATGATGTGATAGAGGAGAGCAAAAAGACGTTGCAGGCGGCTGAGACGCCGAGGGCTAGCCTTTAAATCGCTCAGTTTGAGTAGAAGTCGATATAGATGGTAGTATTATAAAGTGTGCCCCTGGTATCATAAAGTGCATATAACTATAATTTCTAGACAGCTATTCTTTCGTGCAACAATACTACCGCCACCATCTCTCTTATCACCATCATTAGATTCGTTGGTAATGGGGCAGAGAAGCAAACCAAACGGTCATGGCTGGCTCATGCTGCTGGCAGCTCACTATGTGACGTTTGTGGAGAAGAGACGTGGGATCGCAGGGCCCCGAGACGAGATTAACATGTATACTATATACCATGTGCTAAGCTGGGAAGGTGAAGCTCTATTTTCATGGCCGTTCGGTTTGCTTCCCTGCCTCATTGCCAGCGAATCTTCAACTATTGGGGCCCCTCTTCTCACCAAACTTTACCATTACTGTCACCATAATACTTCCTGTCATTCTTCTCTTCTTACTATACGCCTAGTACTACTGTCGTCATTATTCTTGCCACAGGACATTGACAACAGCGAAAGAGAAGCTTTGAAGAGGATTAATTGCCCGGGCCTCATGGTTGGGCTTGCGGTATCTTAGCCATCTTTCTTTCGGTTTTTTGTATTTTACCGTCAGTATCATGTTGTTGGCAAAGGTCTTTCAAATACAATATGCTACCAGTTGGTTATATACCACTACCAGAAACAAATCATCACAAAATAACGAAATCAGACAAGCTCCAAAACCAAGGGGTATCCGCCTCACCAATCCAATGATTGCCAACCCCCCCAAAATCAACGACACTCCCACCATTCCACTTCCAACACCTCCACTCCGCCAACCCCCCTACTCCAAAACCTTAACCCTAATCCCATGACTCCCCGGCCTCACCAACGGCAAAAAACTATCCCCATACAACTCCACATCCCCCATCCCCGTATCATACAACCCCAACACCCCCTCATCCCCCTCACACCTAACCCCCTCATACACCTCCCCCTCCTGCGTCTCCCCCTCTGCACTCCCAAACCTCATCCACAGCGAACTAATCACAAGATACAACTCCGACCACCCCAAATCCATACCTAGACACTGCCTACTCCCCCGCGTAAAACTAAGTAAATACTTATCCAACCCCGAGTTTAGCTCGCCGTCGGCCTTGAGCCAGCGCTCTGGAATCCAGGAGTGGGAATGGGGGAATACGGTCTCGTCGTGGTGGAGTTGCGCGATGGACATCCCTACTGGTGTGTTCCTCGGTATGACCCATTCCCTCCCCGTCCTTCGGTCTGTGAAAAAGAGCGGTTCCTCTGCGATCCTGGCCAATCTGCCCGCTACTCCGTATGTGAGGCGGAGTGACTCTTTGATAACGGCATTCAAATACGGAAGCTGCTCCAAAGTCACGAGCGGTGTGGGTTGGTTACGATCCGGGATGGCGGCGCGGAGCTCGGCTTTGAGTTTTCGCAGGACGGAGGGTGTGCGCAGGAGGTAGAAGATGCTCACATCGAGAGTCCAGGCGACGGTGAGGGTTCCAGCGAGGACAAGGACTTCGGCTTCGTCTGAGAGACGGCGAATGGATTTCTCTTCTTCTGGTAGTTTGGAGTCGAGGATCTCGTGGAAGATGGTGGCGTGGGAGAGGTGCTGGTTGGATGTGTTTGCGCCGGTTTTGATGTCGGTTATTTGTTTGACGATGTGCTGGAGGTGATGTTAGTATGTGCACAGCTGGGTTAGTGAGGGAGTGATAACGCACCCGTCTCTGAGCTAGAAATGCAGCTAGTAAAGGATGAGCGAGGCGTGTTAGCTGGTCGGGGAGGGATTGGAATATGACATTCAGCCAGGGGGCGTGCTTCATGAAGTTTGCCGCTGTTGAACCGAAGAAGCAGCCATCACGGTTAGCACGATCAAAGTCAGGGCTCTCTATTGACTTTAATTAGCAGTAGTAGATATAAGTGACTAGTTGACGGCTCATACCAAGTCGATGGTCAGATCTAGCAAAAGCGTATTGCATGACAACATCTGTACTTGTTAGATAGTGGCGATTTGGATCACGTTCCAAGCTTACCACTCGTAAATGCCGCATCAAGCCAACTGATATTGAGAACTGCTTCACTTTCCTTGAAATCTCGAATCCTCTCTAACATGGTTGAAACACGCTCTTGGATGACTGGCTGAAGTTTTCTAACATTCTGCAACGAAAAGAATGGATTGAGGGCAGCGCGCCTGTATTTGTGTAAATCATGGTCTATAGTTGCAAACATGGAGTAGTCCATGCCAAAAGATTCGTAAAATAGAGGGTATTTGTTTCGCCTTCGATTGCTGGCGCTGCTCGCATACACCTCGTCGTAGAACTCGGGGTCCGAGATATGTAGCTCGAATGGAGTGATACGAATGATAGGTCCATACTGTTTATGGAGTTCAATGAGCTTGAAAGTATATTTGCCGCCGAGGATAAGATCATAGTAGAGTTCATACCTAGCGACGATTGTTAGAATATATAAATGTGAAGGCGCAAATATGAAAAGGGCTTACCAGGATGTCAACGCTGCAAGTTTTGGACCTGGAAATTTACTCAGTGGGCTGAGGAATAAACGATAAATTGCTCCGTAGATGGTGTATAGGATCACGCAAACGAAGACTACAGTAATAACTGCATGATTTTCCCAGTTGAATAGCTCCATGGGTACAGTTAGGCGGCTCTATAATCGTCTCGCAGAGGACTCGAGATGATATAGTTACAATACTAGGAATAACAATACTTGAGATTAGTGTAGCAAAATAATGACAGATAATGGTCGGGAATATATTATGGAAATATGTGGCCATGCGAGGGGCACAATCAATATAGGCAGGGGAACAAAGAGAGGGTGTGAGAAGTGACACATCCTACGTCTACAAACAAACAACGGTGTTGGTTGAAGCTCCGCGCCAAAATCCCAGGAGAATGGTTCAGGCTTTCTCCTTGAGGCAGCCCGGCCGTCGGGCGCCGTTCTGAGACAGGATATAGAATACAAGCGGCCGAGTAGAAGTGCCACAGAGCCAATAAAGTAGACCAGGTGTCTTGGACGGATTTCCAGAAAGCTGGAAGTAGGGATGGGGATGTACAAATTGGGCGAAGTGGCTCGCATGGCCTCGACGGGATGCTGTTTTTTGTTGGATCTCAGCCCCGTGGTTGTCGCCTTCTCTCAGCCAGTGGTCAACAAACAGGACGCGTTTGAATGAATATTTATTCATTCAGATGCTATCTCATAGCGATGCGTTGGCACACAGCCCGCTCAGCTCAGCTCAGCCCGGCTCGGCCAGCTTTTATGGTCAACTCGGCCCGGTCAGGACACAGGTCAGGCCAGCGTTAGTATATGAAGTCCACGCAGTTAGGGCGATATACCCCATAAACATTAGCATTTCCTCGTTTTTATGCCGGGTAAGGCCGAGAATATTTGACAGAAATAAACGCAAGGCCTCATTCTTGTCATGTATAGCCAGGACCCTTGAATGTGGCCACAAAGGTGACAGTGTAAGGTGGAGATGGAGTAGACGATGCCGCTAGAACCACCTTAGACATGAGCGGCGCCATCGCCTCACTGCTTCGGGATGTGATTGCGACGTTGAGACGGGGGGAGACTGGATGAGACTGTTTGAATTGAACTGGAATCCGCTATAGTTGGCAAGCCGAGTTCTATTGAGCTATAAGCCAAGCCACAGGACCCCCGAGAAAACAGCGGCCAAACAGAACTGGAGGACAGGAAGTAATAAGAAATGATGTGCGGCCGGCATTCATAGAGTGGACACGCGCTACTGTCGTACTCGCACAGTATTGGTACAGTATCAATGCGAAAGTAGTACTGCGCTGTTTCCGCTGTGAGTACAGTAAGACAATAAGACGGTAGGACAGGTATCTGGCAGGGTTGTCAGCACTTTCCCTTCTCCGCATTCCAGTTTTTGGTAAGATCTTACTACTATATTACCAAGTACGGTATAGTCCATACGTATGACAGGTATGTATGTACCATGTATGCTTACATTGACCCATATTTATCTATTTTATAGACAGCCTAAGCAAGAATCTGTATATCAAGAAAAAACCTCGAGAGTAGAAAGAAGTCAGACACAGTAGTTTTTGTACGTGCCCAATGAGTGGGAGAGAGATGAGATATATCTAACTCACCCACCACAAGACAAATAAGACAGGCGCTAATAGCTAATATCCACAGTGAAAGTGACAGGCCTCGGCTAGAATCAAACTCGAACACATGAACCCCGCAACACATTTGAACCCCCGCCCCTTAGGCTACAACCCATGACGAAGCATGGGGCATTCAGGACCCTAGCTACAATAGTCCAGTGCGGGGGGTCCTATAGAAATTCAAGATATCGCAGAGTAGCTTCAGCAGTGGAGCGATACAGCGAGTGGAGAGTGGATTTATGCCAGTCGCTTCCTATAAATTATATTGATGTAGGGCTTATCGATAGCGAACGCAAGAAAAACGAATTTCAGACATGGGATTGTTATGTAAGCATGTATTTTCCCCTCAACGAATCTCGACTCTCCTTAATTTTCAGCGCTGGAAATTTATGGTCTGCGGCAGAATTGTTTGGTGTTTGTATACGCAATCTGTAGACGCAAACTGTGTGCGCAACTAATCGCAGCCTGATAGTTCTCTAGTGGATCGGCGCATGTCAAACAGAATATTTCATGTGATAAACGAGGGACATGACTAGCTTCAGTTAAAAAGGTCAACAACATCTCGTCTTCCCAATTGAAGGCATCATTCACTTAGCATAACCTCTACTTTCTCCAGTCACACTCATCATGTCTACCAGTCAAACCCCCGGCAAGACCGACTTTGATGTGATCATTATAGGGGCAGGTATATCCGGTATCAATGCCGCCTACCGCATACAGACAGAGCTCCCTAATGCCACATACACGATCCTTGAGGCCCGACATACTATTGGCGGGACCTGGGATCTCTTTAAGTTCCCCGGTGTGCGCTCAGACTCTGACCTCCACACTTTCGGCTTTCAATGGCGGCCATGGCAGCCGGAGAAAGCCTACGCCGATGGCCAGATGATCTTGGATTACATGAAAGACGCAGCTGAAGCCTATGGCATTGATAATAAAATTCAGTATCACCATCATCTCACTGCAGCTGACTGGTCCTCCGCCGACCAGCGCTGGAACCTCCAGATCACCGCCAATGGCAAGCCCAAGACACTCAGCGCGCGCTTCTGTATCATGGGCACGGGCTACTATGATTACTCCAAGCCTCTCAACGCCGACATCCCGGGGTTAGAAAATTTCAAGGGGGCCGTAGTCCACCCGCAATTCTGGCCATCGGACCTCGACTACTCGGATAAGAGCATGGTCGTCATCGGCTCCGGTGCCACGGCCGTCACGATGCTCCCTGCCGTCGCCGAGACAGCTAAACACGTAACCATGCTCCAGCGCTCGCCCTCTTACATCCTCGTGCGTTCTTCAAATACCGTGCAGGAGCGCATAATGCATGCCTTTTTACCGCGCTGGCTCGCGCTGAAGCTGGTTCGATTGACCTGGATCATTCTCCCTTGGATCTTTTTCCGATTCTCCAAAGCCTTCCCCGCTGCGTCAAAGTCGCTTGTGCTCTCATTGACAAAGATGCACTTACCGAAGGGCACGAAGATGGAGCCGGATTGGGTGCCGAATTATAACCCCTGGGAACAGCGCCTCTGCACTAGCCCGGACGCAGATTTCTACTTAAGTTTGAAGACGGGGAAGGCTGATGTGGTGACGGGGACTATCTCCAAGGTATCCGCTAACGCCATCACCCTCGATGACGGGAGGACCCTTCACCCCGACATCATCGTCACAGCCACCGGTCTCCGCCTCTCCTTCGCCGGCGCAGTCGCTCTCTCCATCGACGGCGTAAAACTCAATTCCCCAAACAAATACGTTTGGAAAGGGATGATGATCCAAGACCTCCCCAACATGGCCTTCCCAGTCGGTTACCTCCACTCCTCCTGGACCCTCGGCGCCGACGCCACAGCCAAAATGATATGTCGCCTCATCAAGCACATGCAGAGCAAGCAGGTCAGTGCTGCGATTCCGAGGCTGGCGTTGGGTGGGAAGGAGGGCATGGAGGACAGCTCGTATCAGATGTCGAGTACGTATATGCGGCACGGGAAGTCGACGGTGCCGAAGGGAGGGGATAGGGGGCCTTGGTGGTCGAGGAATTATTTGTGGCAGGAGTTGATTGCGGCGAGGTGGGGGAAATTGACGAATGGGTTGGAGTTTGTGGGGGAGGAGGGGTGGGGGAATTGATTGAATCAGCGGGGAGGGCTGGAAGGGTTGTTTCTTTCTATAATGTTGGGTTTGGAGCCTTGGCTTAGTCGATATTGATACCCATCTATGTTGTAATTGGCTACGTAGAAGAATGTGATACGCGTATTTACTGTCTCGATAATTCCCGCGTCGAAGAGCCCCTTGTATTCGCACCGCTCCAATGGTCTCCAAGCGCCTGAAATATATATATTGCTAAGGCGTATGGCTGAGTAATAGGGAAAGTAAGGCAATACACTAGAAGTACTCTAGGAAGGTTGGGATGGGTGGGGTTGAGTTATGGAAGAGAAGGGGGTGAGTGCAACTTTGGGGGGGATGATATCTACCATGCCATGGAAGTCTGAGAAACGGGGTAGCAATAAACGGGAGGGATAGCAGGAAATGTGGGTGGTGAGAAATGGGGTAGGTGATGAGAAATGAGCACAGCGGTGAAAAAGTAGAGTGGTGGTGAGAATGGAGATCCATACGGATACTTGCATATAGAGTATGTTTGCCCTATATCGCCGTCCCAAATACCGGTATCGTGCAAAGAGGCCCCAGCCTCCCATGTCTCTTCGGTAGCCGGCACGCTTCTATTCCAAACAAATCGCATTCGCACGGTCTGCCCTCTTATATTAGTTGCCACCTCAAGCAAGGGGTTGGCCCAGGGGTCGATGCAAGGGCCGATAAGGAACAGAACTAAGAACAGTCACAAAGTACACATAACGGTCACAATTTGACAGCAAATCGTGACGCTCCATAGCAAATAGATCAAGCCAATCAGGCTGTCTTCTCATGCCAGTTCCATTTCACTGATATATGCGCCTCATTATGCTCAGGGTATCCTTTTCGCCCCCGCGCTCCCTCCCGGAAAATCATCGGAGACCACTAATGTACAGTGTATTCCATGCCTGATAAAACTCCATTATCCCAATCACTCCTTATCAGCTGCCTCTCCACCCCCCTCAGCCATTGTGGTGTCATCACCCTCCCCAGCAGCAGTCACAGCCTCGGCTGCGTCCTCGCCCACTTCAGCAGCAGGAGTTTCTTCGGCGCCAGCAGCGTCGGTTTGGAAAATGTACTTCTCCAACTCGACAAAAGCGTCGTTCAAGTCGTCGTTGACGATGACTTTGTCGTGGAAGCCTTCGACCTCGGATTGTTTGATCTCCTCGATAGCGGTTTCAAGCCGCTGCTTGATTCTATCCTCGTCATCTGTGGCACGCTCGCGCAGACGCTTCTCCAGCTCCTCCAGGCCCGTCGTGTTGAGGAAGATGAATCGAGCGGGGTAAGATTGGTCTTTGAGCTGTTGGATGCCCTGTTTCTTGTCAGCAGCTGCTTGTGTGCGCGGTAATCAGGGGAGAAAGGTACATACATGAAAGTCCATCTCCATAACTGGGACCTTGCCCGAGGCCACGATCCCCTCGACGATCTTCTTGCTAGTGCCGTAGTCATTGCCGTTGAAGTTGTTGAACTCGAGGAACTGGTCCCCGTCGCGCATCATGGCGTAGGCCTCAGGGGTGATGAAGTTGTAGTGCGTTCCATCGACTTCGCCTACGCGTGGTGCGCGAGTGGTGTGAGAGGCCTTGCGACCGAAGAGTTTGGGGTGTTTCTCCATAAGCATGGAGATGAGGGTGCCCTTGCCGACGCCGCCGGGTCCAGAGATTACGACTGGGCGTCGGTCAAGGGGAGAGGTTTCACTCGTTCCGTCCATTTGGTCGGTCGGGCTGCTTGTGTCTTTGTCGAGCTCAATTTCAGCTACAGGTGGCTTGTCCTCAAATATATAATCGATCTTCTCTGAGTCGTCTATCTTATCAAAGGCAGCTAGCTTTGTTTTGCTGGCGACCCTCAGAGCTCGCCAGGTTTTGCTTGCTTTTCCGTAGATGGCAACTTCCTTTGTGTTGTCGTTGGTTGGCATGTCAATCTCCATATCATCAAGCGCGATTTTATCTTTGAAGCTCGCTAATGGAGGTAGTGAATAGCGCGACGGATCCTTCAATCGCTCCATGCCTATGATTCCGTCTGCTTCACTCAGAAACCCAAGTTCGAGCGACCCCATCGGCTTCGGCCTTAGCCGTTTATTTGTGGTAATTTTTTTGGCTGTAGCCTTTGCAGCGAGGTATTCTTCTGGCGTCACGGCCGGCCGCTCTATTGACGGACAGCTTTCAATCTTCCACCGCACCCAGTGCTTATCTCGTGATAAAACTGTCTCAACCATCCGGTAGAAAAATGGTCCATCATGACCCTGCTTTAGATAATCGGCTATCGCTTTCTTGGTATCTACTGCCCAGTTTACATCTTCGTCGCTGAGAATCTGATCTTGGTACATTACCGAGAGATTTTGTTTGGTAGTGGTTGATTGCGTCTCCTTCGCTTTGCTGCCCAGTGAAATCAGGAAATCCATGACAATAAGCGCCTGGACCAAAATATGGCGACGGAATGACAGGTCCTTAATCTCCAGTTCGAATAGGTCTCTGCTGGTAAGATACTTGGGGTTGAAGGTGTGGGCTAAATCATCATCATCCTGTCCTCTCTTTCGCTTGATACCCCTATTTTCATCGTCTACAGCCTTGGAAGAACCACGATGGTTGGACTCGTTTTGAACCGATCGGAACGCTGTAATCGTTGAGTTTAACCCTTCCTTGAACTCTTTAAAGCGCTGTGTGTCGAACAGTCCTTTTGGTTGGCTAAAGCTCTGCTGCAAAGACCAGAAAATAGGATATAGATCGTCAGAACTCAATGGTTGCTCTGACTTAGCTGTTGAAGTAGCATTAAAAGTTACTTTCTTAGCTTCTTCACTCGTTGATGCGTCTGCAGCGGGTCCTGTAGGCGTAGGCTTAACGTCCGTATCAACCTCCATCTTGTCCCCTTGGGTATCCCCCTTCGCAGGTATTTGGTCGAACGTAGTCACGTTTTCCACATGATATTCGCCTCTCAGATTCACAGAACTCTTGTCGCCCAGAGGAAAACTCTGGAACATGAAGATAAAGACCCTTCCACAGAATGCTGTGTCCTCCGCCCGTGAGAGTCGTCGTAGGAGCTCATTGCAACTTCTCAGTATCCCCAATTTCTTCCCTAGAAAGTCCTTTGCAATTATGCGCTCCCGCCTGGACTCCAAGTAGTCCAGGACCTTCCGGCAACCGGCGATAGTCTGGCTATCGAGGAGTTCTTCGATGAGCCAGAAGAGCAGGGCTGGGTCGCATTGTCCGTCATCGGAGAGAGTCGATACGATATCCAGCAGATTCCACACCTGGACAAATTCAGGTTGTTCTATTGAATAAGTGGCCTAGTTCTAGTTAGAATTGGTCGTCGCTCGCACGTTGTAGGGATCCTCACCACGAGATCGATAAAGGCGTCTCGGACAGCTGATTCGATGACTGCATATCGACTTGATTTCTTCGCATCGCGATTCTCCGCAAAGTTCGGTAACTCTTGAAGTCGCTGAAACCCGTCTTCAATGTCTGCTTTCAATATCGGCGGCTCGATATCGTTTGTTTGTTTGACCTCACTGGCTTGTACCAGCATATCTCCTAGAAGCCCCTTGCACAGATTGACCGCCTCCACTTCGAGAGCCGCCATATCGGTTCATGTGCGGCGCAATGCCAATTCCAAGAACTTGAGTCTGGATTACGTCCGCTGCGGTTGAGTGACGCGCAATCTACTCGACGAATGCCCCATCTACCATTATTGAGGCTCTGGAATTACCTACCATCTGCGGGCGCCACTAGACCGAAACCTTAATTCACCAAGTCACATGACGTAGATTTTGGTGCTGGACCATCAACGCGGTTCAACTCCAGCTCACGAAGTTTAAGCGTGTTGCGCAAACATCAATCGCCAACCGCAATTCCTCTACGATAATGGCGCCGAGGACAAGGGGCCCCGTGGAGCCTCGCAAGGAGGTGCATGACGGCCGGCCTACTGTCGCGGATCTCCAAGGCGAGAGTCCATTCGCGCAACTCGCGAAGAAACACTGGCTCAAGCTGGGCAAGAAATCTGCAAAGGTCAAAATAAAGCCACAGGTGTTGAAGAAGGAAATCTGGGATGTTCTTGAGCAGGAGGGCTTTTCGTACAAAACGCTTCTAGTTCTTGAGAATCTGCAAATCCTTGAGAGGTATGCGCAACAACAACTCGTGTGTTTCGCCCATACTAATTATACTGCAGCTACTTATGGCCTGGGTTTTCGGATGATGCATCCAACCATCATGTGCTCCTAATTGTTTTGATTTCTAACGTGCGCAGTCGGGAGCATTTACCTGTATGGAGTAAGTGAAGATCTCTGTCCCGCTCAATTCTTGTTAGAAACTAACAATCGCAGATATATACTCCGATAATCCTACCGATTTTTCATTACTATTTCGACGCATACTCTCAATGACCCTGGATAATACCCTTTCTCCAAATATACGAACACACCTTCTCTCCTTCATAATAAGCGCCTTCCAATCTCTAGACAGCGGCATTGTTCGGAAAGAATGCGCTCCCCTTGTGTCGATAGCCATATGGCATAATCTTTCAAGCGAGAAGAAACGAAACAGTAAACTCGATGAAAGCGTTCAGTTGAGGAAGGTCTGGAGGGCGTCCGGCAAAAGATATGAGGCTGCAGACGATACAATGAAGGCGAGGCTCCGTTTCGAGCGGTCGTGGCTGTACGCCATGCTGCTCGATTTCTTTAGCCAATTGAATGATACGAAGAACAAGTCAGACAATCTCCTGTATTGCGAGCGTTTCCTCGAGCTATTGTCCGACTTTCAAAGCCAGCTGCCAACCCGGAGATTTGTCAATACGCTCCTGCAAGATTTGAACACACTGCCACTTATCAGGCTATCGCCATTGTTCAATGACGAAGGAAGTGGGCTGTTGCGAGATCTCTATGGCTTATTAAAGCATTACACATACTTCTCGCTCGACGACCACACTGGGATTCAGTATACCGGAGAGGAGACATACGAACGCCATTGCACACAGCTTGGGCGTTTGCAGCGCACCGCCCTTAAACACTACAAAGATAAGCTCACGATTCTCGCCCTATCAAACTACGGGTCCATCGAAAAGCGAGAAGACCTTGAGAGTCATCTCGAATCGCTGTCAGATGATGAGCTGAGGACTTTTTGCGAGCTTCTTGATCTCCGTGTGTCATACCCAGACTCAGCCAACGTTACAGGCGATCGATCGTTTTTACTAGAGGTCCTTGTGTCTACATTTGAGAGGCGGAAGACATTCCAAGATACCGCCCGAGACCTCAGTATTCTACCAACGGAAGAAACTTTGTTTGAACCGACATTGTTACGGAATGAGAGCTATAACGGATCTCAGCCGCTGGCGCTTCCAAGGCTCAACTTGCAATACTTAACGGTTGGCGACTTCTTATGGCGCTCATTTATCTTGCACCGCTGTGAATCCTTCTTTGAAATCCGGAAAGATATCGAGGATACCCTTAAACGACTGCGGCCACAAACTGGCAGGACAGGGGAGACAAAGTTCGACGGGTTCTCGAAAATGGCTCTTCCCATCTCGAAACCGGCTATTCTCGAGGTCGTACCCCCACTTGTGGGCGAGACGAAGCCTGCTGCCGTGAAAGCAGAGATCGCTCTGGATGTGAGCCGTCTTGCTGAGAATGTACGTCGAGAATGGGAGTCGTTGCGGCCAGATGATGTGGTTTTTCTTCTGGCTATAAACCTCTCTGATCGTAGTAATCTGGTCTCAAACAGCGAATCAAAAATTAGTGATCAGCAAAAACTAGGCATAAGGCATATTCGAGCGGCCGAGGTTACTCAAGTTCTGGACGACAATGGGCGTCCTATGAGAGACTTTAACGGACAGACTAATGGCCGTGGGCAAGCACGACTCCGTCGACTGCACATCAAACTTGATGCTGCTATGTACAAGCAGGACTTGGATAGCACTTCAGCGGGCAAGCCCGATGTCTATGAGTCAATTAATGTTATTGTGCGCAGGAGAGGCCGGGAGAACAACTTCAAGTCGGTGTTGGAGTCTATCCAAAGCCTGACACTGTCGGACGTTCCGCTTGCCCCATGGCTTCATGAGGTCTTTCTTGGCTACGGCGATCCAGCAGGAGCATCATACCCACAGTTAGCCAACAAGATCAAAAAGGTGGACTATCGCGACACATTTCTCAATTGGCACCACCTGATAGAGAGTTTGCCTGGCAAGACTGTAGAGCCTAGTGAAGATGCAAGCGGCAGCTTCGGTCCGCCTTACGTCCTCCAGACTACGGAGAGCGTAGCCGCACCAACCCCTACTAAGCCTTCAAAGAAGAGACGTCGTGGTCAAGAGGACATTCCAGCAAATGTTGCCCCTCCAGTGGTCGAAGTCTCCACTTACAAGCCGCCGAACACCGGACCATATCCGATGGACGAAGTAAAGCTTAATCACGTCCGTTTCACACCAGCACAAGTTGATGCTATCCTCTCTGGAACCCAGCCAGGCCTTACTGTAATCATTGGCCCTCCTGGAACCGGAAAAACCGATGTGGCAACTCAAATCATCAATAATATATACCACAACTTCCCCAAGCAGAGGACCTTGCTTATTGCACACAGCAACCAAGCTCTCAACCAGTTGTTCCAGAAAATTGTTGCTCTAGATATTGATGAGAGACATCTTCTCCGCCTAGGACATGGTGAGGAGGAGCTCGACACTGAGAGCAACTTCAGCAAGCATGGTCGCGTTGAGTCCTTCTTAGAGAATAGAGACAGATATTTGCTTGAAGTTGATCGCCTAGCTGCAAATTTTGGTGCGCCTGGAGCTCACGGTAGCTCCGCCGAAACCGCAGGCTACTTCAATTCGGTTTATGTCGAACCTGCCTGGGCGAGATTCCAGGAAGCACTCAAAGACCCGGAGGTGACCAAAGAAACCGTCATTGAGCTATTCCCGTACCACCACTACTTCTCCAATGCCCCACAACCGCTTTTCCCCGCCGAGGCGGATAAAGACAGCGTTATTGAGATTGCTAGTGGTTGCAATTACCACATCACAAAGATTTTCACCGAACTTGCTGATGTGAGACCTTTCGAAATTCTTCGCCGAGATCGCGATAAGGCAAACTACCTTCTTACAAACGAGGCACGCATTATCGCCATGACATCAACGCATGCTGCAATGCGGCGCCGAGAAATTGCTGATCTCGGGTTTCACTACGACAATGTCATCGTCGAAGAAGCAGCCCAGATCACCGAGATCGAAAACTTCATTCCCCTTGCGCTTCAGACGCCGAAGAACGGGATAATGCCCCTCCAGCGCGTTGTCCTCTGTGGCGACCACTTCCAAAACTCCCCAATTGTGCAAAATCTTGCCTTCCGCCAGTACGCAAACCTCGAACAGTCCCTTTTTTCTCGCCTCGTGCGTCTAGGCGTCCCTACTGTCATTCTTGACAAGCAGGGTCGTGCCCGCCCATCCATCGCCGAACTTTACCAATGGCGCTACCCGCACCTAGGTAACCTACCTCTTGTAGAGACTAGCCCCGAATTCCAAAAGTCGAATGCTGGGTTCAGATATGATTACCAGTTCATCAATGTGCCAGATTACAAGGGCAACGGCGAGTCGGAGCCGACTCCTCACTTCATCCAAAACCTGGGTGAAGCCGAATACGCCGTGGCAATCTTCCAGTACATGCGACTGCTCGGATACCCCGCCTCCAAAATCAGCATTCTGACCACCTACGCCGGCCAGCGCGCCCTAATCAAGGACGTGCTCACCCATCGATGCGCGAAAAACCCCATTTTCGGCCTCCCCAAGATAGTCACTACAGTCGACAAATACCAGGGCGAGCAGAATGACCGTGAGTTATCCCACTTCCCAATAAATGCCTACTTCCACTAACCCGTCTACTAGATGTCATTCTCTCACTCACCCGCACTTCCCGCGTCGGCTACCTCCGCGACGTAAGAAGGTTGACTGTAGCACTCTCCCGTGCCCGTCTCGGTCTGTACATCCTCGGCCGCCGCGAAGTATTCGAATCCTGCTTCGAGCTACAGCAGGCATTTGAAATCCTCTTTCGCAGACCAGACAAGCTCATACTCGTCACCGGCGAGCTCTGGCCCTCGCAGCGAACCATCGCGGCTGAGGCAGACGATGTGGAGGTTCCGGGCGTGACTCCCATGGAAGGTGTCGAGCATCTGGGGCAGTACGTGTTCGAGATGACGAATGCGAAAGTGCAGCAGTTGCGCGCTGAGAGGGGTCTGGGAGAGGACGTCGATGTCTTGGCGCCTGTTGAGGAGATGGATGAGGAAGTAGCCCCCATTGAAGGCGAGGTTGAGGAAACCCCCGTAGACGGCTTTGAGGCGGAGGAAGAATAAGGCATAAACGGGTAGGGGAGAAAGTGTATAGTGAGTGTATGGTGGGCACACTGGGTTGGATCATGGGATGGCGCAAAATATATTTTCCCTGGATACAGGGTGGTGGTGGGTTTCATGAGCCATTTCGGTTTCCAGGCTGTGAAAAAAGTAGTGTCGGAATATTAGTGGTGGCCTGCAGTTGAGCCTTTGTAATCTGTATTCACATACATTTGCCTGATGCGAACCTTTCCGTGTGATATAGTACATTATTGCTTCCCGTGTCGTTCGCCACTGAGGGAGCTCTTTAAGGATTTCACTAGAGGTAGTGACGGAGAACATGCAAGGAGTATACATAGAGCAGCACACAAATCACATAGCAATGTTACACATTTGACAGTTTATTCACCGGGCACTTGATATACAACGCAAAGGTTTTTTTGAAATAACTGCCTAGTTGATTGCTCGCGAGACACCTATTAAAGCAAGAAAGCTGGCCGGCTCGATTTATCGAATTAGATATAGTACAGTGTATCATCTCCTCCTATTCACCCGATCCACCTTATCCCTCCCCCCGCGCACCATGTCGTTGGCGACCGACCTGGCGCACGAGAGGAGCATGGAAGAGTGTCCGAGCTACCTCCGCCCTTCCTCTCAACCTTGGGAACCAGAGAAAACGACTGTCTCCGGACCCTTTTTTCCACCCGTCCAGCACTGTCTTTCTCTTCTCTTATTCTGTCTCTCGAACCCCCCGCTAAATTACACGGCCGGCCGGCCCAAACACAGCCCAACTCGGGAAACAAAATGAGAAACGATGTGTCGATCTAAGCAGCAAGGCGCCCCGGTTATGAAAATTTGAACTATTGACACAAAAAGCTTTTGTGCAGGTTCGCCCCCAACCTGGCGAATCTCTCGTCTGCTCCGGCAAGGAAAAGAAGGAGAAACCATGCGATTATTTCGGAAAGTGTAAAAAAGCAACCCGCCGTGCATCGTCCGCGTTCTGATCCAGGTACTCGAGGTGGATGTCGATGTATTGATGGAAAAGACGAGGTACGGTTCGACGAGAACAGAGACATTAAAAAGAGGTAAGGCCCTTCCCGGATAGGACCTAATGCGGGACCGAAGTTCTATAAGCCGATCTGAGGTATCATTGAGACTGAGAAAGCAACTTTTAACACACGTGTTGGAATGAAACCCGCCGGAAATGCATGGAGAAAGAAAGCCCGCAGTCTAAGAGATTGGGATGCAAGACGCTATGACACGAATGGCGCTCAAAATCTACTCCCCCTTCTTCTCTCCTGACGCAAGATCAGTCTTGGTCAGTTCTGGAGAAGCAGCTGGAGGGGGAGATGCTGGGTTCTCCGGTTCGTGGTCGTTCAGATCACCAAGAAGGCTGAACGCGTTGATTGTGGCGACAGGCTCCTTCTCCTTCTGTTGTGGCGGGGTTCCAGTGCGGGATGAGGCTCCCGAGTCGTCTCCAGTTCTGGACAATGATCCTCCAGGTCCCATCTTGCGTCCGCTGTTGCTTCTCGACGAGAACATCGATGTAGGGGCAAACGACATTGGCGCTCCGGAAGCCCTGCTAGCTCCCTTGTTTGTCAACCGACGGAGATCATCAGTGGCAACGGTGTTCTTCGAGTAATCAATCGGGGGCTGGTTGCCGTATTGGTTCGAGAAGTTGCGCGAATCACCGCGGCCAGGTTGCATGCGTCCTCCACCACCACCACGTGGTCCACGAACGTTCTCAGCGGCCTTCTGTGCGGCAGCAGCCTCAGCCTAAATGATGTTAGTATTTGTGAATACAAACTATGAATCGGAAATCTTACCTCTGCGCGAACTTCCTCAAGAGTCTTAGGGCCCTTGTTATCCTCCTTCGAGACCCATCTCTTCTTACGGAGATCAACGATATCCATAAGCATGAACTTGAGACGGCTGGGCAATTCTGGAGTATCAGTCATGGCCACGATGCGGCTGAAGTAGATATCCATCATTGGCTTGCCCTTCTCGGTGCTGTCAAGGTTGCCACCGATGGTCTTGAGGAGCTTGGTCAGCGACTCAATCTCAGCCTCATCAGGAATACCAGTGTAGTCGACAAGCTTCTTGACACACTCGTGCATGATACGCTCAGTAAGCATGCCAAGTTTGTAAAGCTCACCAATGAACTGGACGAGACCAAGACCACGTCTCTTGGCTGCGGCAGCGATGTAGTAAGCGTCAGAAAGCATAGCGGCCTCCTCGGTCTTCGCATCGCCTTGCTCGCCCTCTGGCTTATCGCCGAGATCCATCTTCCATCCACGCTCGAACTCCTCTTGACATCTGTTGAGGAGATACTTGCGGAAGAGGTTACCACCCGACACAACGTTGCCGTTCTTGTCGAGGATGCTCTCATCCTTGATCTCGGGGCTCATGGTCTCAAGCATGCGCTTGCAGAACTTAGCGTACATAGATGCCCAGTGAGCTTCGTCAGTTGCCTTCTCGAATGTGAGCTGAATAACTTGGCGCAATGTGCGTCCATCGGCCTCATCCTTGGACTGAGCAGCGATAGTAAGAATCTGATCCGCGATCTTGTCGAACTTCTCGGGCGTCATCTTGTTGAGAGCTGCCTTGACCTTACGCTGAACCATATCGGGCTCCATGTGTGCGGAACCACCCGCAGCACCAGGGGCGGGTCCGGCGGCGCCAGTAGCAGATTGAGCAACAAGACTGCGTGGCTTCCAACCAGTCGAGGTAACCTCGATAGGCTTCAGGACCATACCAGCTGTAAGAGGCATCTTCTTCTCAGCCTCGACATTGTGCTTGCTCGCGTTATCACGCTTGCTACCTTGGCGGCCACCACGGCTGGGGTTTGTGTTACGCGGTGACTGCGGCTGGCCCATACCCGAGGGCTGTCTGCCAGGTCCCATGCCACCAGGGAATGTTCCGGTGCTTCTGAAGCCGCCGGCCATTGGGTTTGCACCCGCTGGTCGCGGCATAGTGCCTTGAGACATCTCAAAGCGTTGCTGGGAAGTTGTTCCGGGAGGCAGAGTCTTGCCAACACCGAAGGTGCCCATGGTGAACTGGCCCGGAGCGCGGTTGGAGCCCTGTCGTGGGCCCATGCCGCCTGGGGTTCTTGAAGAACCTGCACGAGATGATCCTCCGTCACCATCGCCAATCAAGGCCTTGATCTGGGACTCGAATTCAAGAGATGGCTTCTCGGTGAAAACCTTCTGGAATTGAAGCAAGAATTCTTTGTCATACTTGAAGCTCTTGCCCTTGCTTGTAACAGCAGTGTTAAGCGCAGGGTTTGGCGAAGAGATGTTTGGTGGGTAGATGGAGGCGTCTAGGACAGAGAGGAACCTAGCCGACTTGAGAGACTGAAGTGCTGCACTTGGCTGCGGTGGCTCGACTGGCTTGGTGTTGAGAGGTGCAAGATTAAGCGCTGCAGGCTTAGTCTTCTTCTCACCACCCAAAACCTTTGGTGGGGGACCCATCGAGTCATCTGAAGCTGGTGTAGATGCTCCACTGTCGCCGCCAAGCTTGAGGGCACCTAGTTTCGATGCCAGCGTGCTTGGTGTAAGCGGAGCAGCATCAGCCTTGGAGTCTGTAGACGCTGGCTTAGCCTCTGCTGCAGCCGCCTTTGCCTCAGCTTCCTTGCGCTTGTTCTCGCGCTCATCCTCGATGCGCTCCATCTCACGCTCTTGCTCCTTAAGCTTGCGGTCATTCTCCTCTGCAAGTAACTTGTTCTTCTCGGCATTAGCCAAGTCAGCCTTAGCCTTCTCGGCAGCACGCTTAGCGAGCAGCTCAGCTTCAGCCTTCTCGCGTGCCTCTTCGGCCTCTTCCATTTCCTTGATTTGCCTCTCGAGCTCATCCTCGGCGTCCTGCTTCGCCTTGGCAGCGGCAGCCGCGGCATCAGCCTCAGAGGTATCAGTCTTCTTCTCCTCAGTCACCTTAACCTCAGCGGTCTTTGGCTTTGCAGCCTCGGAATCAGTTGCCTCGGCGTCAGAAGCCTTAGCATCCTCGCCCTCTGCAGCTCTGCGCACTCTGTCCTTGAATTCTTGCATGACAGTCTCGTCTCTCTTGCTGTCAGTGCGAGTGTGCTGTGGCGTGGCGGCCTTTGGTGGGGGTGTAGGAGTTGACACAACCACTGGTGGAGTCTTGGAAGATTGGTTGCTTGGAACGGGCGATGCTGGCAGCTTTGCCGATGGCAGCTTAACAATGTCACCGTCTGGGTTCTTGATGACAATTGCTGCGCTCCTCCGGGTTGTGCGTTGGAAAGTGCTAGGGGAAGCTGCGGCCTTTGCCTGAGGAGTTTGGTGAATTACGGATGGTGGCATCGAAGGAGTTTGGGGCTGGCCCATGCTTGAGTTTGGCCTTTCAGACATTTGCGAAGGTGTACGCGACATGGCCTGGGGTTGTGGCTGGTTGTTGTATTGACCTGGGATGAATGGCTGTTGGTAGCCTGGCTGTGGGGATTGTGGCTGGCCCGGCATGCCCTGCATGTACTGCATCTGCGGGTACATGGCGTATGGGGAAGGCACTGGCATGCCGCTCATACGGTCGTATGGTGGAGCTTGGTAGCCGTAGTTCTGCATGCTTGTTAGAATCTGGTCAAAGTTGCCGCTCTCTGGCGACAAATCAATCTTGGCAGTACGTGGAGGGTAAAGGGGGGCGGGGGCGGCTGGGGGGAAGAATGGATTGGCAGAAGCACTCCGCTCGGAGCTCTCTGGAATCTGCTCGAGTTGATTTGGAAAAATTGGTCCATTCAGCTCTCCAGGTGGCGATTTGAGATTATCTCCCGACTGGAATTGCTGTTGGTTATTCTTCCCAGCAGCTTGCTGGCCATTCTTGGAAAACTTTTTTCCATTTTTGCCTGACTTGAAGGAATTTGAAGGATGGAGTGAAGTAGAAGGGTTAAGTACTTGAGGTTGGGGCATGTATTGAGGGTGGTAGTTGCCGTATTGCTGAGGGTTCTGCATCGGCATGACTTGGCCCATGTTGGGGGTGCTTGGTACAGAGTTGGTCAACGCAGGGCTGCGGTTTGCTTGGTGTGGCGAGTTCGGGTACTGTGGCATGGGTCCTCCACGGCCAGGGAATGGTCCAGGCATACCGCCGCGGCCCTGGTTTGGAGCACCGCGGAATTGGTTGCCTTGCGGGTATCCCATCTGCGGGTTCTGGAAGGTGTTGCTGTAACCGCGGCCGCGGCCACCTTGTGGGTTGAATCCACCTCTGTTGGGGCCACCCATGCCGCCTTCTCCGGAAAGTCGGCGGTCGTGGCCGGGTTGAGCGCCTGGTGCAAGGGGTGCCTGTGGTACGGAAGCATGTCGCATGTGACGCTATAAAGAGAACAAAGATTAGCACAATGCATCAATTTTAAAAAATCCCATAAATAAAAAAAATACTTACATCGCCATCGCCACCTGGGTGACTACCAAAAGTCATTCCAGCGCTCTGAAGTCCCGCAGGAGGTCTACCGCCGCCACTTGCTGTTGGCTGTGGGATCGGGGAAGGCGATTGCGCCGGAGAAGTCACTCTCGGGTTGCTTGGGATCGCAATCGGTGCCGATGAGGTTGTCGACTGTGAGATCTGTGGGGTGCTGTGGGTAGCAGCAGGCGACTCAACTAGCGAACCAAACTGGATCGCCTTCGAGGAGCCGTTTGCCACATAACCGCCGTTGATCGTGACGGAGCTCTTTCGGCTGTGCTCCATCGCGTTCCCGTTGCTGCTAGCAATAGCCGGAGTTGAAACTACCGGTACAGCAGGAGGTATCGACGATCTGCCATTCACTGGCGAGATTGACGAAGACTTTCCATGCTGTACCGGCGCGACATTGCCGACTGCCACGGCTGGGGACTGAGAGGACGAGCCCGTCGCGACTGGTGGCGACGAGACTGCTTTTCTGGTCGCCGAGGCGTAAGACTGAGCGGACTGCGACGCGCCGTTGTTATTGGAAGCCGAGCTTGGGGGTTGAGAGGATTGAGAGACGGAAGTCATAGAGTTGTCGACGTTGGTCTGGTGATGAATAATGACGTGTTGAGATGGCAAACGGGATGGGATCCGTACGGGTCGATGTTGTCGAGCAGATGTCAAATCTGATCTCCGTTTCGTCCAAGAGAGTGTATAAGGTGAAATAGGTGAGCGGAGATGTTCGAAACAATCGCAGTGGTCGAAGTTAATCGCACTTGTCCGTTGAAGGATTTAAAATTTGAGGATTACAGGGCGCAGGGCCGCTGAAATTCAAAGGAGAGTCGTGAAACCTCGTGGCGATCTGCAGGACAGTCGCGATCGAGATCCTTTTGACGTAGGGTTTTGTAAGGGTATCCGAAGATATAAATGCGATCTCTCTATTCCTTGCTAAAGGATAGAGATTCGCAGATTCTTGGAGATGGGGGGATTTGTGGTGTTTGGGGTTTGTCGAAGACAAGAGGTTTGGAACAAAAAAAGAGCAAGAGGGCGAACAGAAGAAATTTGATTTGGCTGGGCAGAGCTGGGAAAACGGGAAATCACGCTAGTCCTAGAAATGCGACTTTGGCCCAATGCGGTTACTGTATTGCATGTTATATGTAGATAAATTAATTATATTTAATCTACCAAGAAGTGATGAAAGAGGATGATAATTACAATAGTTACCATGTGCAGTGATTGTGAATGAATGGGCAGTAATTAGGATAATAATCAGAATAATTCGAAAATAATTGCGACGGCGACAGTGAAATGATTCAGACAGTTCTTGCTCCTGGTGGTGCTATTGTTACCGTACTGTACTGTGCAAGTACTCTATAACATCACCCAAGATTTATTTTATTATTGCTTGGGTCTGGGTCTGATAGTGGTTGTCTCTCAGGGCATCACAGTTACTAATAGAGTCCATATAGACTAATGAAGGATATCGCAATAAGTACTCTCTCTGTGTGTGTCTCTCTATTTACTCTACAGCAGGCAGAATATTAAAAAATTCGAGGCTCCATCGTTTCTTTGTCCTTCCATTTGTTTAATTCACTTGTCTGTCTGTCCATCGACTTCCCTTTGTTCAATTCATTTGCCTTTTTATCCACTCCCTCTGATACTATGTATCTGATCCAGGGGCATGAACGACAAGTGCTCTGTTCACTCCTGAGCACCAATACAGAAGTATTTTCCGTACTAGTGCTGCTACTGATGCTAACAATATTGTTTCTGGCTGGCCCTAGACAACACGTTTCTTTCAAAGCGGCATGAGATATTGGATTTCACAAATACTGTACGCGAGTATAGTCTACCCACAGTCTACACCTGAAACAGCATATAGCTAGTTTCTTTTCCCGCGCACACACAATGGAGAACCCGAGAACCGCGCTCGTCCCCAGACCCAAACCAAAACCCACCGTCGCGTACCAAAAAAGTGACTGCGCCGTACTGATACACCCAAGATGGGTGTATCAGTACGGCGCAGTCACTGGATTCACTAGATTACACCTACTACGAGTGACAAAAGCAGCGACCTGGGTAATGAATCACCTGTCTTATCCGCATATCTCTTGCGGGCGAAATTTCGCGGGAAGAGGACAGAGAGGTCGTCATCATTATCCATGAACGGATGGAAAATCGACCGAAAGGGGAGGTAATCAATCCTGTGTCCGCGCTCGTGGGCAGTGCGCTTTCTTTTTTTGTAGACTGGCAAGGGTTTCGAATATCGCCCACACAACTGCGAAATACAAAAAAAAGTGACGGGGAGCAGCAGAAGATTGTCAACGAGTTACTATCTATGACTCCTGGTTTGACTGAGGGCAAACTCACCAGTGGCGAATCATCTGACACATATATGTCTCGCCTCTCCACCCCACAGTCACTCAGCGCCACGACTTGGTTCGTCCAGGTTCGCCCCTCCAGTCATCCGATATCTTGTTGTACTGTACCTCCAGTGACTCGAGAGTGACACGACCCAGGGCAGTTCTCACCAGCAGCAGCAGTAGCAGGCAGCCAGGGCAAAGCAATACAGTAATTACAATGAATATCAGGGTAACGACTGCATAGGGGATGCGGTCGCTCCGTCTCTGTGGCACTATGAGACGAAGACAAGAGACCTACATACATACAACATACATACACAACAACGACTCAACCACTCCGTCGGACCGCAACGCCTCACTGATCTACCTCACCCATACATCTATACTCTATTCACAAAGGACGCCCTATAACCCAAACTCCCACTGATGCCTAAATCGCCCCCATCCGGCGCCATCTCTAGGGTCATCCATGGCATATCAAATTCCACCCCCTTGTCCTGCCATCCGACACCACCGCGTCCCTGACAATTGATCCCGGAAGCCGCCATCCCTAGAGCCATATGGAGCGAACTGGACACATACGCCACCAACCCAGATCAAAGCGCACGCGTACACGGTAAGGTTTTATTTTTATTTTTATAAAGGAAAAGCAAGGGAATACGAAATCGCCTATTCACTGTGCTTCCTCCGACAGTCCAATGGATCGCAAGCGGGTACGTCCGACCATTCCTCCAGCCCCCAGACCGGTGAAGTCAAAGGGCTCGCGCGGCCGCTTTGGGGTGGGGGATATATGTACGTTCGTGCCAGCTGAAATGTGTGATTCTTGGCCCAAATGTTTGAATGAGAGAGGTCTCACGACAACTACAGGTCACCACCTGCACCACCAGCACACACCACAAGGGCAAGCCGCCACTCTCGCAACTCCACCAACAAATAACTAACTGTAAACGCATCGTTCACTCCCCAAAAGCAATGCAAATCGGAGATATCACTCCATCCCACCTTCACATGCCTCCTCACCTCCTCCCCCATTCCATCATTCCATTCATAGACACATACGCACTAGCACTAAGCCCGCATATCTTTTAAGAGTCATAACCAGCACCCCATCTCATCTCATCCTCCCCTCGCACAGCCACCGAGTTTGTGTGCGCGGCGAGTTTAGAGCCCTATATGTACTGTACTTTGTTCGCACACACTACTAGTACTGGTTGTATGTACGTACTGTGCTATGTTACTGTATGTATGTACCGTACATACCCTGAACAACTGAATCATACTGCCCTATTCCTGTGGCGGTCTTGCTAAGGCCCGTTCCGCCGATGCTGCTGGGATCCGGGCTGATGTCATGTGTGCAGCAACCCCCGAGGCGTGCATGCATTGGTCGTACAGATGAGTAAGTGTACTTGCATGGGTTTTGGGAGTTGTAGGGAAGAGAGAGTTCACGTGCGAGGGGCTGGGTTGAGCCTCATTTTTGGGTTAGTTCTGGGATGGATTTTCGGTGAGTCTGTTGGAGGGGTAGTATTGTATTGATATTTAAATAATTAGGTTGATATATTTTTATAGCGCGTGATTTTATGTGATATTATATTGTTGCGAGGTAAGCCATGATTTTAATTATGAGATTTGTAGTTTGGAATTTCCGTTCTCGTAAATTATATGAGCCACAAATATAACTCATCCAAACCTAACACCTCTCCGCCTCACTACCACCCATCCAAGCCACCCCCAGCACCAGATAAATACACACCAACACCTCCTAACACCCTAAGCCACAATCCAACCCCCCATACTCTACAGCCCAACTCTCGAAGCACCCATATGCAATGCACCACGTCCTGCCACTTCGTCAGCCTCACCCCCTCAGCCTCTTATGCACCGAGTGCCTCGCCCCTTCAGCCTCAACAAAACATACCGGTCTCCTACCGTTTAGCCAGAGCGCCCTTGAGGTTTGAGGTGCTGGTGAGGTGTCAGCCAATACAGGCAACAGCATGAGGCTGAGCAAGGAGCTTTATGAGGTAAATTAGTGGTCGAATTCTGCAACGCAGTTTCTTGCTGTGGGTTCGCCAAGGTTGCAGGATGCACTTATGCACCTAATATGCAACCTCAAAAATTTATTGGGTCTTACCTATCTAAAAAAATCATGTAGTAGATAGATGCCTCTTTGGCCCAACTAAACTTCCTCTGCCACCCTGCAACGTATCAACTTTGGCCCTTTGGTTGTACTCAGCCCTGTTTTATTATCTGAAAAGAGACCTGTAATAACCTTACCCAGCCTCATCTCTCTTCCTTTGCAGATATACTTACACATTTAGTGTCCTCACGAAACCTTCTCCGCCCTTGCTTCAGAATCATGGCTGTACCAGTCTGCGTCTCCTGCCAAGAAAACCTATCCTGTGATGATAGCGCACTCTCTACAACAGGCAATGTTATAGGGATATTGACCTTTATCGGCGCAACCATAATAAGCATACAGTTCTATCTCAGCTCAATGAGGAATGCTAGCCAAGAATTAAACATCATATCGCTCCGAGTGGAATCACAATTCAAAGAGGTTCAGCGCCTTCGTGCCTTGCTTGAAACAGAAAATGATACCAGTAGGGTACTGAAGGAGATACTAGCACCTGGCCTAGATGGGGCTCATACAGCCTTAAATGGATCGCTACAATTGCTCAATCGAACCCGTCTTGGTACCGGAAGCAAAAGAAGACTCTTTTTGAGGAATGCAAAGTTTGTTCGCATCATGGATGACCTCAATAAATGCACGGCGGAGGCGGACGCCGTATTGGGCACAGTAAGGGGATCAACAACTATTGCATTACTACAGTAAGTAGCTCCTTGTCTAGCTCTAAACCTCTCTGACTGATATATAACTGCTCTAGCTCTGTATTGACACTAGAAAGACGTTTAGAGAGGATGGAGTCTGATAGTCGTCAAAATACATACCTTTTAGAGGAGCTGCAATCGATGAAACGCGAAGGGAGGACATAAAGACACGGCTAGGCCTAGATCTTGCTGCTTTGTTATCAGTTACGCGTGCGTTAAGAGTAGTGTGAGAATTTGGCAACTTCGCTGTAGAAAGGCAGCGCCTAAACCAGCTGAAAACATCAGTTAGTTTGCGGCAAGGTAGTTAAATGTGAATAAATATACACCTGGTGAGACCTACTGCATTGGCATTATAGAAACGCCACCCCCAACTGAATATAAAAACTCAACCGCGAGGTGGTGCCACTCTGAACCGCGGAGTTGTCTGTCAAACCTCAACCCCACACCCCTCCACTCCAGACCCCCCACGCCAACCCCACCAAACCTAAGCTTCTGAAGCTCAACCAGCCCGCACGAATATCACATCAAATAGCACCAGAGGTCTCCGCAACCGCATGAACGAAAAGCAAGCAGTCTTCAATCATCTCATGTGTATTGCCATTCTTTCCATTCCATTCCACCCCCCTCGCATCTTCAAAACGGCGATCTATCTCAAGAAGAAAAAAAGCCCTATGCTACACACACATCACCACCCCCACGCATCAAAAAAATACAAAAAAACAACGCCGCCGCATCCCCCCGTGCCTGCTTGCTGATGCAAATGCCCCCCACCCCCCTTCCCTCCCTACCCGCTAGCCCCATCCTTGCTACCTATCCGTCTTTCGTTCCCAAAATTTGCCCTCCGCCGGGTATTACAAAGCCGCCTCCCCACCCCCGCTTCGCCCCTAAGCAGTCCCCATTTTCATTCCCACACATTCCGTCGAAAAAGACGACGCAGAAAAAAAGGGGTGAGTCCCCCTTTCTACGTTTCAGATACCTCCCATGTACTTTGCCCACCGTCTGTAGTCCTGTAAATAGTCCAATATCATTTATTCAAGCATACGTCGTACACGTGCGCCGATGAACGATAGTCTTCCTATCAATGCCACTGGTTTTGCGCTCCCATGAATCCCTCTTCTAGCGTGCGGTCCTCGAGGTTGCGGATGAAATCCCGGTTGCTCCGAGCACCTCCTTGCTGTGCGCCCTGCGCCGCGCGACTGCCGCGTCGCCGTTGGCTACCGGGGTTGCCATCTGGCATTCCGTCAGGAGGAGGTGGGTAATACGCTGGGCTGGGTTGCAATCGGATCGGCTGCGTGGGATCAAGGTGACTTGCTACTCGCTGGATAGCTGGTGGGATCCCGCCTTGCTGTACCTCCATTGTCGTGGCTCTCTGGCGTCTTCCTTGAGCTTGAGGGTATAGGCCCTGTTGCGCTGGCTGGCCATATTGTCCTGCCGGCATTTGAGGCGGGGGTTGCTGTTGCATCATCCCACCTTGTTGATAACTGCCAGCCTGAGGAGGGTATGGTGGCGGACCGGCTTGGTGTGCTTGGTTTGGCGGGTACATGGGGGCGTTATTGTACATTTGCGCTGCTTGAGGGTGGTTCTGTGGAGGATATTGGTTGCTCGGCAAACCGCCAACTTGTGGTGATTGGGTGGGGTACGATTGAGCCGCATGGGCCTGAGCAGCTGCTTGGGCAGCATGAGCTTGAGCCTGTGCAGCAGAATGCTGTTGGGCTAGCTGAGCTTGTGCCGCCTGTGCACGTTGCTTGCTCAGAGCCTCAGCCTGTTGTTGCTGCTGGGTTCCGGGGGCGGGGGATCTGTTGGAAGAACTGGTCTTCAGGTTCATGGGTGGTACAAATGGCCCAGTGTACTTCTGCTGGGTGATGAATGGATGGAGCTTTGCTTGCTGTGGGGACCATCGCTCCAATGGATTGATATTCAGTAGACCTCGGATGAAGTCGATGAATGCCACCCTATTGTTCATCTCTGTATATTTCGTCAGTAATCTGTCATATGAGATAATTTCCAAAAAACTTTACCTCGTTCCACCTCGTTCGGCTTCATATTTTTCCTGGGCATAGCATATGATCGGATTATCTCCGGCAGAGTCGTCGCTTGAAAGTATTTCTTGCTCGGCTGCTCCTTAGAACCATGTTCTCGGGAATATTGTTCCATACTCTTCAGGTGATATGTCCTCCTTCCAAAATCGTCCACATCATGGCGCTTCTCAAAGAATTCCCCAGACTGTTTTCCCATCTCCAACATCCAGTTTGGTGGGTTTCCTAGCATCTCGACAATGCGCGACACCTGGTTATATTCGGATGAACCAGGGAACAATGGTAAACCCAAGAAAAGTTCGACCACAATACAACCTAATGACCACATATCAATCGCTGAGGAGTAGGGTAGGCCAAGTAGAACTTCTGGAGACCGATAAAATCGTGACTGAATGTAGGTGTAAACTGTTTGACGCTCGTCACAAGCTGAACCAAAATCAATAATCTTAATAATGGGGCTCTCCAGATTTTTGAGCAGGATATTCTCAGGTTTGAGATCACAGTGTATAAGGCGCGCCTTATTCAACAGAGCAAGCCCAGTTAAAAGCTGCTGCGCGAATACACGGACTAGTGTAGTGCTAAGACCGCGGAACTGGTTCTGCTTGATGAGTTCGTACAAATTGACGCTCAAGAGTTCAAAGACTAGACAGAGATGCTGCCTGTGAATAAAGGTGTCTCTGAGCCTGAGCAAATGATGGTCATCGTTCTTGTCCAGCTTGCTGTTAATCTGCATTGAGTTAGCAACTGCGGTCTATTTAACCATGGAGAAATTCTCACCAAGTCGAGCACAGAGACTTCCATCATACTCTGATTGAAGTATGCCGTCTTGTTCTTGATCACTTTGACAGCTACAACCTCCTGGGTCTTCAAGTTTTGGCATTTCACCACTTGACCGAAGGTACCCTGGCCAAGAACATCGAGAATGAGATAGCGGTTCCTAAACCTGATTAGATTACAATTCATTGAAGTATCGGAATTGCAGCAAAGCTTACTTATGACCTGTCTCTTCAGAACCAAGGATATCATTGACATATAAAATGTAATCGCTATCCTCGTTGTCGAACCCGTCGTTCTTCGTTCCCTTGCTCGGTTTTGTGAGCACTCTCCTTGGGTTTCGAGATGACTCGTATTTGAACATTGGGTTGCATATTCGGTATGTCGATGGCAGATGTGTTGTGAGAGCTTGTAGTGGCTAAATCGGGCGAAGTTAGCAGGGTCAGACGACGGCGAGGATTCTAACTTACACTGATGAATCCTCCCTCTGGGTTTGCTCTTCTAAATGCAGGCTGTGCATTGATCTGTGGTTGAAGGTCTGAAACAGTTCTCAGCTTCGTGAACTGCGGGATCGGACCACGCTCGACGGGTGGTGCCGCTGCTGGGTGAGGCCGGCGAGGTGACTTGGGGTCATTGCCAAAGACTGCATTCAGCTGTGTTGTGGCCGATGGTGGGTATGAATCTTGGCTGTTATTCGAGGAGTAGGGCGTTATGGGGGGTAGTTGTTGCACCTGCTGTCGTGATGAATAGTATGAGTTTGGTGACGAATAGTTCGACCTCGTCGGAGACTGCCTGTTGGTATATGGATTCTGGCTGGTCTGAGGACTCATGTATGGAGCAGCTCCCGATACCGCTTCCATCGGGGAGTATCTTTGAGCTGCCGATGACTGCTCTTGAGGGCTTGTTGGGTGTAATCCTGAGCGACTGCTAGCTGAAAGATGCTGCTGGTGATGTGGTCGCATCGGGTATTTGACACCGCTGTACGGGTCCCCGATATCTTGCATAGCTACGTCTCCGTTGCCGTCTCGAGTTTGAGGGGTACTCGGCGTCGATGCCACCATGGACTGCCCTTGCGAAGCTGGGTTCGTTCCACCTTGGTATTGATCGAGTCTGTAGTTGGGCTGGGCACCGCCCGAACCGTAATCTCGTGCCTGCTGAGGCTGGCCTGACTGTGAATTGGAATCAAACCTACGAGCACCTCCTCCAGTACTAGAATATGGCTGCCATTGATCCATGACAGATAGATACGTTCGACTTCGCTGCGCAACAGAAGCGGGGCTTGCGCGAGCTTGTTGTTGGGTCGACCTGGCGGCGCGGCGTCAGGCCAATCGCGAAGGAACGCGTGGGAGGGGGCCAGTATATGCTGGGGGAGAGGCGAAGGGAGCCTGTAAACGTAGATGCCTTCGTCTCAAAGATGCATCATGATGCTGGCGACAGCGTGAGTATGTTGTTACACTTGTACTCCAACGTCAGGTCGCCATTACGAGTTAGCGCCAGCGTCGCGGTTGGTTTGGCGAGCCCAGCGACAACGAATACGGCAGAGATGACCGCAACGGTGTGTTGCTTATTTCTAGATTATTGCGATTGATTGATATTTACGGATATATTGGTCGCATGCGGGCGTATAATTAATTATATATGGCTTCAAATTCTACAAAATGACTACTTGGTTGCGTTGCTCATCATTCACAACGTTCATCTTGTCACAAATTATTTAGTGAGCTGTTTTATGACTGGTGATGGTGCATACGACACCCCCCCCCACTCTAATGGAATTGTCTCTACAGCACATCAAACCTGCCAGGCACAGTGCTCCACAGCTTTGTCTTGACCACTGACGACAATCACGCGCGGCCTCAGAAAGTTTGGAGATTTCATTTGTTGGCCCTCCAATTCATATATTCTGGGATGCATGGCCAGGTATTTTGGACTGGAATCGCGGCTGCGCTTAGCAACCGACCAGGCAATATCTCCCACCAATCCAGAAACATTTCATGTGCTTTGTATGTAGTCGAGCCAACGGCGCAAGCTATCAGTCACATGACCAGATCTTTTATCATTTGGGTTCCTATTCCAAAATACTTATTGAAGGTTCTGTATTGTTCGTTGGGCATCAGTAACGTTGTTCTGAGTATGAGGCTGGCAGGGTTCCAAAAGCAGAAGGTGCTCTTGCTAGTGTTTCAATATTGGTTATCTGATGCTGTATTGTGGTTGTATAGAATACAATCCTTAAACTTCTACTTCTCACTGCTTTCATCATAGAATAAAGAGAAAGTGTACTTGTTCTGTATTGAGGTTGGTCCTCGTACATATTGTCAATTGGTCCAGTGATGTATTGAGAGTAATATTTTGAATTGTGATTGGCTAATTTAGTTACAATGGTTTATTGTGGGTCTTAGCGGCCAGGCTGAAGGTTGTAGCCTGGCGGTCCAGTGAATTCGAGTTCTGACTTACTTCAAAGACGGGTTCTAGACTCGATATCACCTATTCTTTTCTTTATACACTTTAACTTTCCTTTACATTTGCATACTGGCAGTACGTAAGCAGTCGCTTTGATCTTCTACCTTTTCACATTTGCCGCCACCACAATAATTCACATTTCTCTTCTTGAAGACTGCCGATAAGACTTTCAGCCTTGGGTTCCAACCTAAAACTCCGAACATAAGAGAATCTTCTTCTATGCAATAATTGTTCCGCAAATATGCCGCTCAACCCCACTGCAGAGGGGGATGTTGAGCCAAATACTCCGTCGCACGACAAGCCCCCAGAGGGCGTTACGAACATTGATGACGATTCCAAAAATGCGCCTACCGAGACGGATACTACGACGACGACGACCACCCCTCCTCATGCGCCACAGGAAGCCGATGGAACCACAAGCCTTGGCGATACCATGGATGCCATTTTGGAGAACCTGACGGAAGGGATTCGCAATCAAGAAGACATACAGAGAGACATCACAGCTCGAGCAAATGTTGCGCTGGTGGCGCAAGAGGATGAGAGAGACGAAAAAAGAATCGAGAGAGCGACTACCAACAGGGATAGATTGGCGAATCAAAAACAGAAACAGCTGCGACGCCTGGACTTGATCACCACGACGTCGACACAAAAGAAGGCCATTCGGGAAGAAATTGCGGATATTGACGAGAAAGTGGCTGGACTTGATAATGACATCGTTCAGTCCCGAGAGCGAATTCAACTGCGGCATGTGGAACAGGAGGATGCAGACAAGAACGATGGCGAAGGTTCTACCGCAAATAGGCGAATGCCTAATGAAAGCCAGCGCGATTTCCTCATCAGGACTGGAAAAATCACACCGTTTTCTAGGATGGAATCTAGACCGACCGGAGGACCCGAAGGAGAACTGACGGACATTTTAATGGAGGCTGAAGAAGCAGCCGAGCTTCCTGGTGTGACTGCTGACCAGTCTGCCGAGCCACGCTCTCATCAATACCTGAGAAAGCCAGGTTTCGAGGATATCAGTGAGTTCAGCAGTCCAGCCGATGAGCATGTTGGACCTTCACGTCCTCGTAAAAAGCGCCGTGTTGGAGATGGCAGTGCCATAACTTCAGCCGAAGCATCAGATGGAGAGTTTATTCCTGATTCTGCGAGACTTCGGAAATCTCCAGACGCCGACTCAGCTTACACACCGGATCTAATAGATGGCGATTTCGTTGTTGGCGAAGATGAAGAGAAGGAGGATGACGAAGGCATCATTGATATTGGTCTAGCCGTGAAGAAGGCGGCCAAAGGAAAAGCGAAAGCGAAGGACGTGATAGAAAAAGTTGTTGACGATGGCAACGAGGCAGATTACCAGAAGCGACTGAAGAACTGGGTGGCAAAACGCAGCCGAGCTCGCCGCATGAAACTCGGAGAGGAGGCAGATGTTGACGACGGAGAAGAGGAATGGTTCAAGCGTAGTCCCGATGCTCCTGACCACCATTTACCGAACGACTTGAGGCTCCCTGGAGATATTTATCCCGCTCTATACGATTACCAGAAGACCGGCGTGCAGTGGCTTGGCGAACTGTATGCGTCCCAAGTTGGCGGTATTGTGGGAGATGAAATGGGCCTTGGGAAAACGTATGTATACCTATCAGCAGCTTGATATCACAGTTCTAACTGTGACCAGAATTCAAGTTGTCTCTTTCATAGCGGCACTGCATTTCAGCAAGCAACTCAACAAACCTGTCATCGTCGTCGCCCCTGCGACAGTTCTTCAGCAGTGGGTGAACGAATTCCATAGGTGGTGGCCTGCCCTCCGCGTGTCCATATTGCACACCTCCGGAAGTGGAATGCTTAATGTGCGTCAAGAGAGTCGTGTCGAAGATGAGGATGACGACATCAGGCAATCACGAGGTGCAAAGAAAGAACCAAAAGCAAAAAAGGCAGCAAAGCGCATTGTAGACCGTGTTGTAAAGCATGGCCATGTCCTTGTCACTACCTATGCCGGCCTCCAAACATACGGCGAATTACTTGTCCCCGTGGAATGGGGCTACGCTGTGCTGGACGAAGGTCACAAGATCCGAAACCCAAACACAACTGTCACTATCTATTGCAAGGAGCTACAAACTCCAAACCGCATAATCCTCTCCGGCACGCCGTTGCAAAATAACTTGATCGAACTTTGGTCATTGTTCGACTTCATCTACCCCATGCGTCTGGGAACGTTGGTCAACTTCCGCAACCAGTTTGAGATTCCAATTAAACTTGGAGGCTATGCTAATGCAACTAATCTCCAAATTCTGACAGCTACGAAATGTGCCGAAACATTGAAAGAGGCCATCGGGCCTTACCTCATTCAAAGGCTGAAGGCAGATGTTGCGTCTGACCTTCCAAAGAAGACCGAGCAGGTGCTCTTTTGCAAGCTCACAAAGCCACAGAGAGAAGCATATGAGGAGTTCCTGAAATCAGATGAGATGACATCAATTCTTAACCGCACGAGGCAGTCATTGTATGGAATTGATATTCTACGCAAGGTCTGCAACCACCCTGATCTCTTAGAGCCGCGATTAAGAAACAGAGCTGGGTACAAATGGGGAAACCCAAACAAATCTGGCAAGATGCAGGTCGTCAAGGCTTTGATTACGATGTGGAAAGCCAAAGGCGACAAGATACTTCTATTCAGCCAAGGAGTACAGATGCTCAACATTATCGAAGAGTTTGTGAAGAGTCTTGGAGGGTTCACCTATTTACGTATGGATGGCGGGACTCCTATCAAGGAACGCCAAACCATGGTCACAAACTTCAACCAGAATCCCGATATTAACATATTCCTGCTGACGACAAAGGTGGGCGGTCTTGGTGTGAACTTGACTGGGGCAAATCGTGTGATCATCTTTGATCCTGACTGGAATCCTTCCACCGATGTCCAAGCACGCGAGAGAGCTTGGCGTCTGGGCCAAAAGAAAGAAGTTACCATCTATCGTCTGATGACTGCTGGAACAATCGAAGAAAAGATCTATCACCGACAGATTTTCAAGCAGTTTCTGGCTGATAAGATTTTGAAGGACCCCAAACAAAGGCAGACTTTCCATATGAAGGACCTTTATGACCTTTTCACTCTTGGATCTTCGGAAGACAGTACGACAGAGACAGGAGAGATATTTAAAGGGACGGAGGTGAAATTTAAGAGAGAAGTGGAACCAGCTCTAGATTACGACGGCACGGATAAGATGCCTCCACCAAAAAACGCCGAATCTCGAGTTGCCAACGCTGAGACTGCTCAGAAGCTTATTGCAGAGAAAGTCACGGACCCCTTGGCTTCGGCTGACGGCGAGATTGTTCCAGCCAACCTTGAGCGTGACGAGGTGGGCAAATTTATTGGTATCGCCAAAATGGAAGACTTCCACGACGAAGACGAAGGGAAGACCTCTACGGAGGAATCTCGCATCATGGAAGGCATTTTCGCTCGTTCGGGTGTCCACTCTGTTCTCCAGCACGACAAGATTATCAACGGGAAGCGCGTAGTTCAAGCTGACCGCGGCATGATCGAACGCGAAGCCAAGCGCATCGCAGCGGAAGCAGCAGCTGAACTTCGCAGATCCGGAGAAGAAGCACGCAATGTCCCCATTGGCACAGTTACCTGGACTGGCCAGGTTGGCGAAGCTGGGCGACCGGCCCCAGTGAGACGTAGAGGTCCTGGTGCATCGGGAGTGCTGCAGGGGTTGAATGAGAGACAAGGCCCCGGTTCTACTCTCAGTAGCCCTGGCAGCTCGAGGAGTGGTACACCTGCCACTGGGGCGCGAGGTCCGAAGGGCAAGGATTTCTTGAAGCTCATCAGGGATTACATCCGCGTCCAGGGTGGAAGCGTCCCCTCCCAGATGCTCGTAGTCCACTTCGGGAATATGTGCAGGACGCCCCAGCAGACAGCGGATTTCAAGGCGATGTTGGATGAGGTTGCGGAAATCAAGCGGCCGAATGGAGTGAATGCGCGAGGGAGATGGGAGTTGAGGGATGAATTTAAATGAACTGGAGTTTTTGGGAGTTTGGCCACATGAAGGCATATTTTGTGCTCATGTATTGCATTTAGAGGAAATACCCCGGGAGCATTATTATGGGAGAATAGGGGGAATCAGAGAGCATTCATCGTGCGATTTGCTGGAGTTCAGATATGCGTCGTTTAAGGGGCGGGACAGTCATGGCCTCACTTTACATTAATATGGAGAGAGCATTGAGTAACGATAGTTACATAGCATTGGGTGTCCTTCAATACTCTAGAGAAATGGAGATGTTCAACCCAACTCATTATTAACATCTTTGACTGTGATTGTTGCGATATTCATGTCTAATTTATTGTAGACCCTCATTATGCATTTGGGAGAGGCTAAAATATATAGCTCAAAGACTACAAGAGACTAAAAGCTATAGGTTACCGTAACAGTGTGCAGTCCCGATAGCATAGAGAAATGGACCGTAATTAAGGTACAGCAATGCCATCAACTGGTTGAGCATGATTTTGGGCCGTTAGCTGCTGTAATATTTTGTTTTGAAGCTTGGCCTCGCTATCAAGATTGCTCTCAACAGCAGCAATTTTATACCAAGACAATCACGTAATGATTGCAAATCAATGTATTCGTAACGTTGGATGTAAAGAACTCTAAACAAATAAAATTAACCTTGGATTTATTCTTGAGCTATCCTAAATAGTAGGATATAATTCTATAAAAGGGCATGAGACAGTATTCCCTCCAGGGGCTTGGATAGGCAATGCGTAACGCGATGAAGTGCAGGTTGAGAGCTTAAACCCAATCCATGATCATCCCCTCCCTTAATCTCCCACCATTACGACGACGACGATCAACAACTTTGTCTACTGGGTACGCGCAGTTCTGTTCATTCCACCTTTGAATTTATTAATTGAAAAAATTCTATGTTGGAATTTACATATTACCATCGCCTTAAGCCGCCATCTAAACAATCTGATAATATCGTCGATCCCCTCCCGAATCAGGGTAAATAATTGTCGCACAAGCCACCAAAACGTCATATCCGCTTCCGCCAAGACTCATACCGAGGCTCTCCCTTCTATGAGGTTACGAGGAAAATCGAAGCTGGTCTTGGAAACGAAAAACTCACGCGCCGGCGCAAGGCGCAAGCTCTACTCTCTCTGCATCGAGTGCGCGACACCGACGCTCCCTCGCCGAAACGCACATTCATGTCCGAACAGAGCGATGATGCTGTGCCGCCCAGCTCTGTGCCCCTCGCGTCCTCCGCGGACCGTCCAGCGGATCCTAAGCCGCCAACGCCCATAGCCACGCACGCCAATGAGGCCGACGTACAACAGCTCAGCGGATTCGAAGATGCCCGGCGTATTGTAAGGCTGCTGCAGTGCCCGGAATGCTCGTTACTTCTTCGCGAACCCATGACGCTGCCGTGTGGCAACTCGCTGTGCAAACAGTGTTTGCCGGAGATACATACGCGGCAGAATATAACGTATCCAGCGACTGCGGCGCGGATGCAAGGGATCGATTGCCCGTTCCCGGAATGCTCGAGGAGCCATGCGCTGGGGGATTGTAGCATGGACGTTACGCTGTCAAAGGTTGTGGCGCAGGCTAAGATCTCAATGGACGAGTTTCGACCTGTCATAGGCGAGGCCCCCTTACTGCTCGAGGAGGCGGATCAATGGGCAGCTGCCGGCGTAGCGAGCTTGAGCGGACGATCACCGAGGAGTAGAGCTCTGCCAGGTGGTCGGCTAATAGCAACATACAAGATGGTAGAGCTGGGCGAGGTCGCCCACGACGCAGAAGTCACATACAAACCCCTCACCGGCGCCACAGGTGACACCAAAGACCTCGACGCAAGGACCCTCGACGCACTCAAGGAAAAGATCCGCAGTGAATTCGACTGCCAAATCTGCTACGCCATCTACCTAGACCCCCTCACCACGACCTGCGGCCACACATTCTGCCGCAAATGCCTCCAGCGCGTCCTTGACCACTCCTCGTACTGCCCCATCTGCCGCCGCCTCCTTGACCTCTCCCACAACATATCACCCACCCAATACCCCTCCAATGTGCGCCTCTGCACTCTTCTCACCGGCTTCTGGCCCTCTCTCCTCACCGCGCGGCGCGTCCTCCTCGCAACGGAAGAATCCCCAAATACCCCTGACCTCAACCTTCCCCTCTTCGTTTGCACCATCTCCTTCCCCACCATGCCTACCTTCCTCCACGTCTTTGAACCCCGATATCGCCTCATGATGCGCCGCGTCCTCGACTCAGATCGCCGCTTTGGCATGCTCCTCCACAACCCCGAGGGGATCTATCAGCCTGGCCTCGACAGCACACCCCCATTCTTCGAATACGGCACCCTCCTCCACATCGTTAGCGCGCAGATCCTCCCCGACGGCCGCAGCCTCATTGAAACAGTCGGCATATCTCTCTTCCGTGTCCTCCGCCACGGCGTCCGAGACGGCTATCTAGTCGGCGGCGTGGAGCGCGTAGAGGATCTACCTCTACCCGATGAAGAAGCCCTCGAGATCGCCGACACTGTTGTCACTGCAGACGCGGACGAGGACGCGGACGATGACGCAGCGGATACTAACCCATTCGCCGCGCTCTCAACACAGGACCTCATGGCTCTCTGCACAGCGTTCGTGCGCCGCATGCGCGCCGCGTCCGCGCCATGGATGCACGCTCGTACGCTGCGCGTGTACGGCGAATGTCCGACGAGTCCAGCGCAGTTCCCGTGGTGGTTCGCGAGTGTGTTGCCCTTGCCGGAACGGGACAAATATGCGTTGTTGCAGACTACGAGTGTGAGGGAGCGGTTAAAGATTTGTGCGGGGTGGGTGGAGAGGATTGAGAGGGCGCCGGAGTGAGTATTTTCTCCCCTTTGTGGTAGTTGTTGGGATAGGGGCTAATGTGTTGGGTAGGCGGAATAGGAGTAGTAGCTGTGTGGTCATTTGACTCGCGGTTGTGGGGATTATGACGGTGGTTTTGGGTGTCTGGGGTGCTCCAGAGGGAGCCTGAAGCAGAGCGATGTGCTGCTTTCTTTGTGACGGCCTATCTGCCTCTTGTTGCTGCTGTCGAATCCTCACACCGGTGCATCACTGTAAATATTGGGCCATAGACCAGGTCAGTCCCATACCGGTTATCTTTCGGTTATTGATGGAAAGTGTGTTGGAGACCTGTCATACGTGGCAGGGTTGCTTGGTTTGTGTTTTGTGTTCTCAGCTATAGCGTTTCTGTGTGCATTTTGGCGTTGGGTATGCATTATATCTTGTGGTGTGGATGGGAGTCACGGTGGTAACAGGCTGTAAATTTCACATTTTACGGGACAGATGTTATAGGGACTGTATATTATGGTGGTTAGGTTGTATAGATCGTGTTGGTTGACAAATGATCAGAGATACATAATCTTTCATCTTCGCACGCATTCACGCTCCCCTATAACTGCGACGTATATGGTGAGGACAGTATCTGACCACAATTGTCACAGCGAATTTCACCGAACAGGAAGTGATGGGGCTGTAATATCGTTTTTGGTATCTGCTATTGTATTATACAGTTGTGCATCATCTTAACGCCATATGCATCCTCCACCTGCGTCAAGGAATACCCTCTGGTACGATGCGGCGCCGAAGACCATATATAGCCCAAACTCCACTTCATACGAGCTATTAAATGGCCACGTCAGGTCCAGAATATTCCTTATTAGAAGGTCTTGGCGATGTGTTGATATGCTTCTCTAATCATGAACACGTAAAACCGCAACACTATATATCGTGTCCGATGTCCTAAAATGGACCGTATATCCTACACAGCTAGCTTTCATCAGGGCGATAGTAGCTAGAGAGACCTTCATCTGTATCCACGGCCTCTCGCTCCACCACGTCCACCACCCCGGTTGTAACCTCTCTCCCTGTCACGGTAATCGTTTCTGTCACTCCTCCCGCCAACCATGTTATCGCTGTACAGCGGTTTCGGCTCATCATACTGATCCGTGTCCATGCGATCGTCCTCAAATCCGTATGAGCCATCTACAACATCATTTCTGCTGTCACGGTTGCGCTGATTATAGCGATCTGAGTCTGCAGGGCGTGCGGACCTGGCGTTGTTGCGGTCAGCGCGCGGGCCAACTGGGATGGCAGGGCCAGTAGGGACAACGGGGGCGGCGGCTTTAGGGGCAGGGACAACATCAGGCTTGATGAAGAGGTTGAGGACACGTCCGTCGGCCTATATTTCCCTTCATTAGTGGCATTCCTTGGCTAGACAAAGCATTTGTACTCACAGTCTGGTTATGGAAAGTGTCGATGACACAGTTGGCACCGTCTCTGTTTTCAAACACAATCTCGGCGATCACATTCGGCCTGGTCGCTACGACAATGCATTTGACGATTTTACCTCCAATTGGTGACATTGCGCTCTCAATGTCCGCAGCAGTTGTACCAGGTGCGAAATTCTGTGCTTGAACGGTTGTCGGACCTGCGATACCGCGGATAGACAAGCCAGCACCCGCCTTTGGGAGCACATTGAACTGGGCGTTCAAGTTCGGCGATGACGCAGAGTTGCTGAGTAGCGTGCGGAACTGAGCATTGCGGCCAGGCTTCGAGGTCTTGTTATAGAATGACGAGGGGGCAAGTGGGCTAGGGTTGTTGACACTATGGAGATCGTGGGTCCAATCTGAGTTGACATTGCCTGCTGGAACCTGTCTCTTGGGAAACTTCGCGGAGCCTATGGGTTTCGGTGTGATGGAGCGGGACCGTTCCTAGGTTTAACAATTAGTACTTTTGCCCTTAGGGTTCTGCGATGACTGCACATAGCATGAAATATATCACTCACTTTGCTAATGCCGACTCTGCTGGCAAGAGAAGGGCCGGTTCCTGGCTTACGGAAGGCTGCTGCGCCAGGGGCGCTTTGGCGACGACCACGGTTGAAAATGTCATCTGCGAGTGCTTCATTCTTACGTCTTGTGCGATCTGAACAGTATATCGTAAGATTGAGGCTGACAAGAATGAGGGAGTTATAACGTACCAGTCTGGATGATCTTGTCGAAGTCCACGGCGACTTTAGGTCCTGCCATGGTTACCTGTGGAATTAGTTTCACTTACCACTTCAAATAAACACTCTCTGACTACTCGAGTATGCCAAGGCTGGATGCTACTTGGAAGGAGGGTCAAGATGTGGGTATGGAAGCTTTCGAGGAATGCGCGTTGCGGTCAGGTTCGAGGGAAGCGCGAAGCACTTTCCTTATAATTTGTATTAGGTAAGCGAGGCTGAGGACTCCTTCCCTTGGTTGTTCTCATATTATCAGTTCCTACCACAAGAATGGGAAGCTCCTCTTCACATTTTCGGCGACGGTTTTGGACATTTCTAGACTGGAAACTAGCCACTGTTTTGTTACTGGGAGCCGTTGTTGGAATTATCAATCTATTATTTGCTGCCTGCCTTGAAGCTGGATTCCTATTATCCAGCCTCTTTGACAGAGGCTTAGAAGCCTGAAGTACAGCTCGAAAACCGAAATTGCGGCCCGACATTGGAATTCAGCATATTATTCAGAGGAATATCGTTCGTATTATATCACGAAAAAAATTATCCGGCAATATGTTGCCTGAGTCCAGGAAAATGAACGAAGCTCGAGCAGCAAGAGATCCACCGTCTCTAATGAGGCGTCTCAATCGGAGCAGATCTGTATTCTCACTTGCGCAAGATTTCATCAAGATGACGCTCAACACATCTTCTGACAAACCAACTCCTGGTTCCCAGGACAACTTTGCGAAGACAGGGTCTTGGAACCTTTTTGGGTCGTTGCGAGGGACATGGAGCGGTGTCGCTCCTGGTGCCAACCCTCAGAGATCAGTAAGGCACATCGCATCACAGTCTCTGAAGCCATTAGAAACCTGTAGGCATTTTACCCAACAGGAATCCTAACAAAGCTGACTTTTCAGACAATGAGGAGGAAGCGACTTCACTCCTAAGATATCGTAAAAGTCTCCATAACCTGTTCGGAACAGTCGGAAAGAGAAGTTCTATGAAAGGAAGGAGAGCAGACCGAACAGTGCAGCTAAATACCCTACGAAAAAGAAGCGGGGCTAGGAATAACTTGCAGGTCCCTGACAATCATACTATCCAATCAATTGAAGATGCGGATCGGGTGCATCCTCCGCAAACATATCCAGCCGCATCTCATGCAACATTAGGTCGCAGAAAAGGCACACCTCAGGATAAAACTGTAGAGACTGCATCTCGTCCAGACTCCGGTGTTAATGTCGACGCCATTTATGCCCCTCGGCATGGCCATCAAGGCAGCACATCGAGTCTAGGAGCTCCAGAGAACAAGCCAAAGGAAGCGGCTGCTCTTCAACCGCCTAAAGCTCCAACAGAACTGGTTTGCTTATCAAACAAGCCCTCACCAGACAGAGATGCTAGCAGCAATGCAGCCACAGCACCTCCAACACTTTCTAACAGCCGCCCAACAGTTCAGCCTATGGTTTCCAGGAGTGAATCTTGCTCGATCGGCCCTTACCCTGGATCGATGTCTCAGAGCCTACGTAGGTAAGTAGTGTCTCCTGTATCTTGAAACTGTATATTGAATCTCTGACTAACAGCACCTAAAGAATTAAAGAGAACTTGGATTTTGGTGGCCCGGATTATAATAGACTTCTCGCAAGTCCAAGCATACCAATAGAAATTGATATCGATCCATTTTTTATAACCCGTGCAGAATCCTTGGAACAAAGATATGAGAAACTATCGATCCGACCGAAACCTCAACAATCCCCGGTTACTGAACATGGCATTTTGGAATCAATCGGTCAAAATTCCTCAAGGATGTCCAGGAATTTGAATATGTCTGTGGATCGCTGCTGTCAAAGTGGGTCCCCCTGTTGCCCAAATGCAACAGCACCATCGAGCTCTTTCCCTAAGGACAGTTGCATTAATGTTGGGCCTATTGGACATGAATGTGGAATGTTCACCCAAAATGATGAGGTTGATGTGAGTAGTACTGATTTTCCATAGTTATCCAGGGCGTGTCCCTATCATGGAGCTTAAACCCGAGAAGGAGTATATGAAGACATGTCGTTGTGAAGCTAATAATTGATAGGACGTCAATGCCTGTATCGATGAAAAAGTTGCCTTGGGAGCCAACTTGAAAAAAGGCGAGGCTACCCCACCAAGAGGGAATGTCATATGCGATGAAAAGCCTGATATATCTCCCGAAATCTCACTTCGTGAGACGCTATCAACCAGCCCCCTTATTATCCCGAAAAAAAAGAATCCTTTACCATCAAGGAAGAAGCGACGTACAATGAAGTCGACGACTAGGAATAGCTCTTTGGGCCCATTTCACATTGACTTTCCTAAGACCGGATTTGGAGAAGCACACAATGAGACATATCAATCCAAAAGTGACGCCATTGGCAGTTTATTCGAAACTGCGGTGGAGTATTCAAATTACATTCTCTTCGACCGATGCTCGAGCACATTTTATCCACAGCCCAAAGGCTATGTTTTCAGTCCTCTCAAAAAACAGACCAAACAACCTGAACTCGAATGCATCTGGCTCCCCATGCAATTTGGACGCTTCCCGGAGATTAGCTTCAGACAGGAACCAAATCTCAATGGCTGTGTTGATACCCGCCGTGGTGGCGATCACCAACTTTTAGATATTGGAGAATGTGAAGGGGATGCGGCTGCTACTTTGATAACCCAGTCCAAAGCACCCAAATCCATGACAAGTACATCATCTAATGATTCTTTATTAGACTTGTACTTCGCCATCTCAGAGGATGACCGCCAGAAGACCGACACGAGCAAGTTGAAACAGCCACAGGCAACACCAGACACGGCCCTCCCGGCCCTTTTGACAACGCCACTCGGGGAGCCTGCAAGCCTCCCAAAATTGGATCGCCTCTGGGATGAGATAGACGACGAAGTTATAACAGAGCCATTGCATGAGGACTGCAGTACCTGGAAGACGAAGACTTGGGCAGATCTCGGCGTTGAATTCATTGACAAGTACGCTCCCAACAAGAATGCCGATAACCACAAACGAGCGGTGGACGCGGCACGGAATTTTCTCATAGAACAGGGAAAATTTATCTCCGATTGTGACCCAGTTACCAGACCACAAAGAAAAACATGGTCTCAGGATAGAGACGGAAGTGAGGATGTATCCTTTTTGCACATTGAGGATCTCGCAAGATACGAAACTTTACGAGCTGAGTATCTAAGGCATATGGCGCTAGACTTCGAAATGTCCTTGAGCAACAGCGCTACTGATGCTCTAGCTGAGATCAACTATGTTCCTATGATTCGCGCAGTATCCAGGGAATCATCTCAAGACAGTGGATATGCAGAAACAGATGCAACATTAAGTGAGCCTTACTTGGCTTCTCATGAAAATCCTACAACAACAGAGTCTGTCGCCAAAATTTCGCAAGATAGCTCTTCGGAGCTGATAGAAGAGAGCATTGACCTGAAGGCTGAAAGAGGGGTAACTTTCTCGCCATGCAATTTGCCTGCTCCGCCACTGGGAGAGGAAGTCGCTCAGCCACCTATTTTTGAATTAACTAAGGATATGGGCGGCGATACAACTGCGAGAATCGCACGGACATGTAGATTTGGAAAGTTTGAGTTTGAGAACCCCTTAGATACCCAAATTGGAAACGAGAGCATCGCGGGCAATGTTGGCACAGAGGGACTCAAAACACCACGAAGGGCTTCTCTCCAGGGGGAGAGGTCCAACCTCACACCGCAGGGAAGGATGAATCAAAACATTCAAAACAAACCTGCCAGTCAAGCAGAAGCTACATATTACGGTCCAACTGGTGAACCACCCCACAAACGGAAACAAGATGAGGAGGATGAAAAAGAGAATGAGGAGAGGAATTGGAGAGACATTATGCTCTAGGGATAGACCTGTGTCGATCTTTATTTTTGGAGAAAAATCCAACCAGACCACACACGGACTATTGTTACTCCAACAACATTGGGCTATACGCCTAACGTGCAATTTTCGTGGGTCAACCAGCATTTGTTTAGCATGGCGTTTTCATGAAGCCGGTGAAATTCTGTACGCCCGAGCACCATGGACGGTGGTCGAGGGTATCTGTATTTTATCATAGACGTTCATTGTATTTGTAGCATGGCTAGTATCCGAGACACAGCTTCGGGTTTCACTATACAATTGTAGTTTTCTTGAGCGCATCAAGTTCCATTATTCGCTGTGACTTACACAGGCTTGGTTGTAGCTATACTGTACATATTATACAGATGGTATTGATACAAGTCATATCTGACCCGAACTTGACCAAAAGGCCTAGTTCTGAAAGGGTGGAGTTGGCCCCTCGTTTAGTTATACAAGAATTGATCCTCGATAGGGATTATGTCCATTTCGTTTGATCCTCCGTCCCAGCTGTTTCTGTTGTCTGCTCAACTACGCTGTCTGTAGCCTGATCAACTGCCTTTTCCGTAGCTGGTAGCTCCGGCCTCTCCTTGCTCCAAGTCCTAAAGCTTGAAGCTTTAAATTTGTTCCAGGCATCTGGCTCGTACTTGTTTTTAAATTTCGTCACAATGGCCGTGAGCTTTGAGCGCTCTCTAGTGAGAGTTCTATAATCGTCTCGTGGAACCATGCCGGCATCCATCAGCTTATCATAAGCGCTGATCATTCTCTGGGCTAGCTTAAGAGCGTCTTGTTGGTAAGAGGCGTCTGTACTCAAGCCGTCTCTACGGCCCTGTGACCGAGATTTCGCATTGTTTGTGACGCCATAAGTCAAGGTGGCCTTGATGTTGAGGATGGAGGGCGATACTCTGTCGAGAGCTGCTACGATCCTTTTGCCTTTCTCAAACTTCGCCAACCTAGCATCCTCCGGCTTTTGGCTCTCCGGAGACTGAAAGGGTTGAGCCTTCGCATCCAACGAAGGAATAAATTCTGCAAGGTCTGCCTCCATCAAGGCTTGCTTCATCTGCCGGATAGATTCAGGGGATAGTTGGCGAGTTTTGCTCTCCCGAAAGCGGTTCGGGTCCGTGTCGGAACCAATTGCGGTATCAAGATAGATGTGGAGAGTAGGGAGGTCAATAGTATCCATGGTTTCCTGCATCAAGTCGATGACCTTGGTTGCGTTTCTGAAGGAATTTGGGTTTTGCTTGTCACGCGTACATGCTGCAATTGCGAGGCGGAAAGTCTTCTTCTCAAGCATATGCTGAGGCATCTTCCCAAGAACAGCAACTGCTTCGTCACTGAGGCGTGCCTGTCGTAGAATGCGAAGGTAGTCATGGTAGTTCGCACTATCCGGGGCAACGTTATAATGCATCGTAAATATCTCCCAGTATAAAGTAGCCTGCCTTCCCAACTTTGCCTTCAGTAAGGCGACCATGATTAGAGACAGCGTATTTCGACCGGGTCGTGGGAAGGAGCTTAGTCCTCTGCCATATGTGTCTTTTCGAGCCGCTGGAACTATCCGTTTAAACTGGCCGTGTGACGCGAGAGAAGGACCAGAATCGATCCTAGCCTGGTCTAGTTTTACATTTTCCCATTCTTCCAGTGATTCGCTCTCCTGTGGCCTACCTATCGCCTCGACTCGTTTTCCGTGTGGTATGACGAGTTGTGGGATCTTCATAGCCTGCCTGAGGAGGGCAAATATATCGTCCCTATCCCTATCACCTCCCATCAGTAGGATCCTGCCCAAACTGCAGACAAGTTCTTCGTCGATCCAAAGGTCACCGTGACGCCAGCGGCTGGCTATGTCATCCCACATTCGTCGTGCATCCATCACAGATTTGTCACGAAGTGGCCTAAGCTCTTCCGCGCTTATTTCGGTCGTGAGCTTCTTGATTGCGTTATCACGGATCGCGTTGAATATGATGGTAAATGTGAGGTTATTTGGAGCCCGTATGCCTTTATCGCGCAACTTTGCAGCTATTCCAAACAGCGCATCCATGTCCCCCGCCTGTGCGCATACTTTTAGCACAGAATTGGTGTGGATGATGTTGGGTTGGACAGGGGCATTCTCAGCGTCCATGGAATGGTATATCGACAATGCGTGGGCGACAGCAGATGGATGCTGATGCGCCTGCTGTGCTAAGCCTCTAAATATGAGAGTATATGTGTATGCGTCTGGCGTCTGGCCTCGTTTCTTCATCTCGTTGTATGACTTAACGGCGCTGTTTATCTTTCCTTTCTTGCATTGCCAATCAATCAGGTGGTTCCAGCCAACTGTACAATCGATCGCAGCGCTTGATTTCCGAACCAACTCTTCGGCCTCTTCAAATTTATCTTTCTTAAGTTTCGCAAGTGTATCGTCCGCCAATTTTAGAGGATCCCGGTATTTCATGTCGTACCGCCGCCTCTCAGGCGCAACGACGGCGTTTTCATCGCTACCAAATCGATTCCTCCCCGAGGTATCCCCTTTCGAAAACGACGTTGATTGAGATGACTCCGATCCCCTATTTATCCTGAACCTTTGCTGTGGTTCTCCATTTCTCCTTCCTGACCTCTCATCTTCGATTGAGGACTCGGCCTGACTGCCAAACGTCCGATGCGACAGAGAAGTAGAACTCCTTGCAACTGGCGCACATATCCGAGACGATGAATTTAGAGGCTTTGCTGCGATATTTGTCACATACCGCCTTACATATGGCCGGTAGTGCAACATGGCCGAATCGTTGGAGCTTTCGGAAAGTTCGTGAAGCGCTCACTTAACTTTTTGGGATCTTGAAATTTTCACGTGATGTGCAATGTATCGTAAATTTCTCGGACCGGAATAATATCACTGCGCTGTACAGGGGAAACGCGAAAACGCGGGCACTACGCGTTTACCTGGCTGCTCTTTACGCGTGATTAATACCCAGGACCCTCGACACGCGAATTCACCCACCAAGTCCAACTACGTTCTCAAAACATTATCTCCATATGTGAACGGGCAGAATTGAACAACCACAACGCTATGCCATTTTAGATTTGTATTTCTCGGTCTAACGCTTCATCATGTCGAAATCTGCTCGCTCATCAAAATTGGCAGAGCTTCGTGCTCTTCGTGAGTCGGGGAAGAAGCGCCTCGATACTTACGAAGTGCACCAAGAGGAGGACCTATACGAAGAAGTGGATGAAGACGGATACAAAAAGGTTATCCGTGAGCGCCTAAATCAGGACGACTTCGTCATCGACGACAATGGAGAGGGCTATGCCGACGACGGCCGAGAAGATTGGGACCGGCGGCAGGGTTACGACAGCGAGAGCGAGGAGGATGCTCGTCCTAAAGGGAAGAATGGGAAAGCATCAAAAAGGAAACGGGAAGAAGATAAGACGAAAAGGGAGAATATGGATAAGGGAATCAACAACTACTTCACAAAGGGGCCGGTAGTTGCGCAACCAAAAGCGAAGGTAACTCTAGCGCCCCTTTTTCTTACGACTGGCTTCGATACTAATAGTTGCATAGCCTGTGCAAACGCAAGCAGACAACGATTTTATGGGAGACCTCCTTGCCGAGGTAGACACAAATGTTCTTCCCCGTGCTTCTCGTCACCCGCCCAAGCAACTAACAAGACGGACGAGGGCGCTTTCTCCGGCTATCCAAAGTGCCGAAAGCTTATCGGCTAAGAGGGTGAAGCTGGGGGACGCAAACGACGCCCCTCCTGCGTATGATGACGATGACGGTAACTTTATTGGCGGGATGGATGACGATGTACCAATGAGCGACCCAGCACCATCGTCACCCGTTCAGAAAGCCGTAGAGCGGAAAGCACAAGTAGCTATCAAAGCAGAAGAGGAGGATGACTATGATGCGATGGAGGTAGCTCAAGCTGACGGTATTGCTGCTGCGAGTGTCAACATGTCCGGTTCAAGGCCTGTGCTGAAGCTTATAAAACCCGACCCATACCTAACTCCAGCAAGTTCGTCGCCTACAAGGCCACTGCCTGAAGAGGTAGATGCGTCGGCGTGGAATAACGTCACTTCGCGCTTAAACGTCATCTCTAGCAGCCCCCCGACAGACACTAGGACTTACGGGAAGATGGACTACAAAGATGCAATTGAGGCGGATGGAAGCCTGAATATGTTCTGGACAGACTATACCGAAGTGCATGGCAGTCTCTGCCTTTTCGGAAAGGTCAAAAACAAGAAGACTGGTGAGTATGTCAGCTGCTTTCTCAAGGTAGATAATATACTACGGAAGGTGTTCTTTCTCCCGCGCGACAACATGTACAAACATGGCAGGGAAACTTCCGAGGAAGTGGACATGGAGGACGTCTACAAAGAAGTTGACTCGATTATGACACGGATGAAGGTGGGCATGCACAAGATAAAGCCTTGCTCAAGAAAGTACGCCTTTGAGCTTGAAGATGTACCGAAGGAGGGCGAGTACCTCAAGCTGCTTTATCCTTACAACAAGCCTGCCCTGCCGATCGATCTGACTGGCGATACCTTCTCACATACTTTCGGCACAAACACTTCAATATTCGAACAGTTCGTATTATGGAAGAACGTCATGGGTCCATGTTGGTTGAAGATTGAGGACGCCGATTTCACTTTCCTCAACAACGCCTCTCACTGCAAGCTTGAGGTTCAAGTGGCCACGCCTAATCTCATCACCCCTCTAACGGAGTCGGACAGTATGGAGCCTCCTCCACTAACCCTGATGAGTCTTGCTATGAGAACCACCTTGAATGCCAAGGACAACAAACAGGAGATTTTGGCAATCAGCGCCCGTATTTACGAAAACATCTCACTCAGCGACACAACACCAGCGGAACAGATCCCCTCCCGAACCATTACTATTATTCGTCCTGTTGGCTCTTCCTTTCCTCTAGGATTCGAAGATCTCATCAAGAAGAAGAGCCGAGGTCTAGTCAAACTGTGCAGACAAGAACCAGAGATTCTCAGTTTCTTTTTGGCACAACTTGATAGGGTCGACCCTGATGTTATTATTGGCCACCAGCTTGAAGGTGTTGACTACAGCATTCTGATCAGTCGCCTTCAGACCAGAAAGACCCCTGGGTGGTCTAGGATTGGGAGATTTAGGCGCAGTGATTGGCCAGGCTCTATGGGCAAGATCGGAGGAAACTTCTTTGCCGAACGCTCGTTGATTTCCGGACGTTTGCTTTGCGATCTTGCCAATGATGCTGGTAAATCGACAATGACAAAGTGTCAGTCTTGGAGTCTCACTGAAATGTGCAACCTCTATCTTAGTAGCGGTAATAACGTCCGAAGAGATGTCGACAATGAAGTGGCGCTGAAGACTTGGGCCACCACCAAGGATGGTTTAGTTGACTATATCGGCCACTGCGAGGCAGACACATATTTCATAGCCGCCCTGGCTCTGAAAGTGCAGATGCTGCCGCTCACAAAAGTCCTCACAAATTTGGCCGGAAACTCTTGGGCAAGGACACTTACTGGTACCCGCGCGGAGAGAAACGAGTACATTTTATTGCACGAATTCCATCGCAACAAGTACATTGTTCCTGACAAGGCTCCATTCAAGGGCAGGCCCAAGATGGAACAGCAAGACCAGGAAGAGGAGGGTGGGGATGCGAAAAAGAAGGACAAGTATAAGGGAGGTCTAGTCTTTGAACCTGAAAAGGGGCTTTACGACAAATTTGTGCTGGTCATGGATTTCAACTCTCTTTATCCCAGTATCATTCAGGAGTACAACATCTGCTTCACAACCGTTGACCGAACAACACTTTCGGATGACGAAGATAAGGTGCCAGAAGTCCCAACTGACCAAGATCAAGGCATCCTTCCAAAACTGATTGCAACTCTTGTTGGCCGTCGTCGCCAAGTAAAAAGCCTGATGAAGGACAAGTCTGCAACTTCGGAGCAGCTTGCAACATGGGATATCAAGCAGTTGGCCCTAAAGCTTACAGCTAACTCTATGTACGGTTGTCTTGGATATACTAAGTCGCGCTTCTACGCCCGTCCTCTGGCTGTTTTGACGACCTACAAAGGTCGTGAGATTCTTCGCAGCACCAAAGAGTTGGCAGAGAGCAAGTCATTGCAGGTTATCTACGGAGACACAGATTCCGTCATGATCAATGCAAACGTGGACAACGTCGCCGATGCTTTCAAGGTCGGCCACGAGTTCAAGCGCGCTGTCAATGACAGGTATAGGCTCCTTGAGATTGACATCGATAACGTATTCCGCCGTATCCTCCTTCAAGCCAAGAAGAAGTATGCCGCAATCAACCTTCTTGAGGTGGATGGCAAGTTTGTCGAGAAGATGGAGGTTAAGGGTCTCGATATGAAGCGCAGAGAATACTGTGCTCTGTCCAAGGAAGTGTCCTCTAAACTATTAAATGAGATTCTTTCCGGCGACGAGACGGAGGTTGTTATCACACGCATCCACGACTACCTCCGCGAGATCTCGGGCAAGATGCGCGAGGACCTCATTCCCATGCAGAAATATACTATCTACACCAAGCTCGGAAAGAATCCAAAAGATTACCCCAACGCGGACACCATGCCACAAGTCCAAGTTGCCCTCCGCGAGCTCGCCCGCGGCAAGACCGTCCGCAAAGACGATGTCATCGCCTACATCGTCACCGGCGATGGCAAGTCCGCCAACGAGCCAGCAGCGAAACGCTCACACACCCCTGCAGACGTCATGAAGGCCGACTCAGGCCTGAAGGCGGATGCCGAGTGGTACCTCTACAAGCAGATCTTCCCGCCTGTGGAGCGTCTCTGCGCAAACATTTCGGGCACGGATTCCATGCGCCTAGCTGACTGCTTGGGTCTCGATGTGCGGAAATACAGCATCAATAATAGCGTCTCGAGCGGTGGTACTGAGGCGGAGATTCATCCCCTGGAATCGCAAATCGAGGATGAAGTTCGCTTCAAGGATGCGGCGAGATTACAGCTCAGCTGTAGAGTGTGCAAGGGTACATTCGGCTTTGAGGGACTCCTCGGTAGCCTTGAAAGCTGCTCGCCGAACGGGATCACCTGCCGCTGTGGCGCGACGCTGCGGAATCTGGCTGTCGTGGCACAGTTGGAGCACCAGATTCGACAGGAGACGGCGAAGTACTATGAAGGCTGGCTGGTGTGCGATGACCAGGCTTGTGGTGCGAGGACGCGGCAGATGAGCGTGTATGGACATCGCTGTCTTGGACCACGGGGACTGGGACAGGGATGTTTGGGGAGGATGGGGTATGAGTATTCGGAGAAGGCTATGTATAATCAGCTGCTTTACTTCTCGAGCTTGTTTGATGTTGAGAAGGCGAAGGAGAAGTGTGCGGAGAATGATAGAGGTAAGACATTCCTTTGGAGTAGTTTGACTTGAGGACTTTGCTAACTATTTTTTGATAGATCAAGTAAAGGCGCTTGGAGAGCATAATAGGGCGAGGTTTGATACGCTGAAGGGCGTGGTGGAGAGGTATCTGGATAAGTGTGGGAGGCAGTGGGTTGCTATGGATAGCTTGTTTGGGAAGTTGGGGTATGGGCTGTGAGAGCTATAATGATTGTAAGGGAAGGTTACGATTGAAACATGCATCTTTGTATTTCCTGGGCGTTGGAGGAGCGATGGGATTTGTTTTTTATTCCCTGTCTGGATAGGCAAATATGAGGATGATGTTTAACAGATTCGTTGAAGGGATGGGTTATGGGTGAGAGCCGTTTATGCCGTTGACAATTGAGAGGCGTTGGTTGATATTTGCTGCGTAGTTGCCTGCAACATTATCTCACCATGACTCTATTTTCTATTATTCATCTGCCTATATTGACTGTTTATATCTGGAGAAGTATAAGGGAAAACTATAACCCAACAGTGATTATCTACGATAACTCCCATTACGGACCATTTTTGTGGAGCCACTCAGGAGTATCGAACATTCTGCCCATCCTCTCCGCCTCCACTCCAACCAAATCAGGTATAACCCCCCTCCCAAAGTTACCGCAATGTGGCATGAGTAGAAATAAATATATCAACCACCCACCCAATTCAAACCTCCATATCTCTTCCCCTCTCCACCCATCAATTCTGCCTCCAACACGCAGATACACCCACAATGGCGCGCCACAAACAAGCCACCCCCCTCCGACGCGAGCACTCGTCCGAATACACGAGTAGCGCTGATCGCAATGGGGCGACGCCTACGAAGAGGGTGAGGAATTTGGATGGTGGGAGTGTTGCGCTGCCGGGGAAAGCGAATGGATATGTTGACGGTAGTGCCAATGGGGCTGTTGTCGCGCCGGTAGCGGCGGCGGCGGCGGGGAAGAAGGGAAAGAAACAGGCTGGGTTGTTGGAATTGGTTATTGGGGTTGTGGGGATTTATGCTTCTTTGTGAGTTCCCCCACTCTGTCCCTCTGCAAGATACAAGACGAAGAGGAAGACGACGAGGAGAAATAGGAACAAGAAGAGCAAAAGCTAACACCCACCAGCTTAACCTGGGCCCTCCTCCAAGAACGCCTAACAACCACCCCCTACGGCCCCCCCGACGCCCACGAAGTCTTCAAATTCCCCATCGTTCTAAACACAATCCAATCCCTCTTCGCCGTCCTAACCGGGCTCTCCTACCTCCACCTCTCCGCCCCCTGCGGCTCCCGCGCCCCCGCCATCTTCCCCACGCGCGCAATCACCCTGCCCCTCACGGCCGTGGCGTTGACAGCCTCCCTGGCGAGTCCGTTCGGCTACGCGAGTCTGGCGCATATCGATTACATCACCTTCATCCTCGCGAAGTCGTGTAAACTGCTTCCCGTCATGTTTTTACACGTCACGCTCTTCGGGCGGCGGTATCCGTGGTACAAGTACCTCGTCGTCTTCACCGTCACGGCCGGCGTAGCAGTCTTCACGCTTCACGCGTCGTCGGCTAAGAAACACGCTGCCAAAAAGGGGGGCGTGAGCGAGGAGGAGAGGAATAGAGCGTGGGGCCTGCTTATGCTGGGGGTGAACCTGCTGCTGGATGGATTGACGAATACGACGCAGGATTACATTTTCAAGACGTTCCAGCCCTACTCGGGACCGCAGATGATGTGTGCGACGAACATCTTGTCGTCGACGCTGACGATTGGGTATTTACTTGTTTCGCCGCTCATTGCGAATACACCCTTAGGTGTGTATCTTGGGCTTGACCTCACGTCCGCTGCGTCCGGGGGGGAGGTCAGGGCTGCGATGTCGTTCCTGGGCCGCCATCCGGGGGCGTGGGTTGATGTGCTGGGCTTCGCGGCGTGCGGGGCTGTTGGGCAGCTGTTTATCTTTTACACGCTGAGTGTGTTTGATAGTGTACTGCTGGTGACGGTGACGGTGACGAGGAAGATGTGCACGATGGTGCTTAGTGTGGTGTGGTTTGGGCATCGGTTGAGTTTTGGGCAGTGGGTTGGGGTTGGGTTGGTGTTTGGAGGGGTTGGGGGGGAGGGGTGGATGGCTAGACGGGAGAAGAGGGCGAAGGAGGCTGCGAGGGTTGCGGAGGTGAAGAAGGAGTTGTAGAGGACGGGAGGGGAAAGAGGGTGGTGTTGTGGACGGGAGTGATGAGGGGAAAAGGGAAAGGGGGAAAAGAGAGGGGATGGGCAACAGGAAAAAGGGGCGAGATGAGAAGGAATCATTGTATATAACCGCGCCATTTCCGCATTTATAAGGAGTTTTATCAGTTAGACAGATAGCGACAGCAACAGCCATAGAAAGCGCGTTTCTGACCAAGAAAGCTCGAGTATCACCCTTCAGCCTTCCATTTCACAATCCAACATCTGGATCTACTCTAACATCAAGCTTGAATAGGTTGACCAAGCATGTAGGGAGGTAAGTCACGGGATTATATCAGTTGAGTGTCAAGTTAAGAGTTAAGAGCCGCCTTCTCGTATCCTACCCACTCACATGTGATAGTAGCCTCTCATTTCGCGTATAACACAATACAGTAAGACCACCCCCCTATCCCAAACACCTCGCCACCACGCCATCGCCACCGTGGAGTCAGTCAGTCAGTCGGTCGCATCACGAATCCCTACCACGCGCACAACAGGCCCTCTCTCGCCTCGGCAATACGACACGGCGGCCGACGCGACGGGGACATCGCTGTGCGGTGGAAACCCTCGAATCTGTCATCAACCCCACTACGTGATTTGCTTGCCCGCTAGTGGTATCCGGGTATTCCAGAAGCCAAGTAAGCAAGTTGATCCCACGGAAATGACATACCCCGAATGCGTAGGGCGAAAGTGGGTATAGCGTGGGCGTGGCGTGGGAGAAGGAAGGCGGGATGTTGTGGTAAGGTAAGGTAAGGGAAGGAAGGGAAGGAAGGGAAGGGGAAATTAAGACGAAAGGGGAGATGAGGATCGCCTCCGCTGCCACGTTTGTATCGGCGTCCCATCTCTCTGCCGTCTTCCCACGCTGATCGGTAGTGGAATGTGTGCGCTATGCGGCGATCATGTTGGTCTGAGGGGTTTGGTTTGTCCAAGATTCACTTCAGTGGGGGGTTGCAGGACTGGAGGGAGGTGCTGGAGAGTGGGAAGTGGACGCTGGATGGAGGTGGATGGAGGTAGAGTCCGTTGTGATATCTCATCTCTGTAATCTATACAGCGCGGGACTGGACGCGCAAGACCAAAGACGTGGTGTAGTCGCGTGCGTGTTGCGTCATCTGTCTTATTTCCTCCCTTATCATCACCAGAGTACTATTACTGGTATTACTATTACCATTCCTTCTATACTACTAAAAATAAAATAAAAGTAAAATAAAAATAAAGGGTAACCAACCCTATCGCGTCGGTAGTCGGGCGCGTTTCATCACTTTCTGTAACCTGTACTGTGCTGTACTGTAATTTCGCACGGCCAAGATAGGAATACGTTGCTCGGTTTCATCTTTTTTTTGCCCTGCCCTGCTTTGTCCTGCCGCGCGCGCACAGCTGTACCGGCCGCATCTGCATATGTGGTAATTTCGGGAGATTTGGCGCGCAAGCGGCGGTGACGGAAGATGGGTTTTATTACTTTACTTTAGTTTAGGGTAGGCTTTTTTTTTCGGCGGTTTTTGGGGGGTTCGGCGGGTTGTTTGGGGATATGTGAGGTGGGGATCTGAGGGAAGGAAGGGATGAGGGATGGTGTACTCTAGGGATGATGTAGGGATGAAGGTACAGATGGGAATCGCGTGGTTCGCGTGGAGGATCGTGCGTACGTGCTAGCTAGGGATGGTTTTTTTGCTCCCCTTTCATCCCTTGATTACTATTGTTTGTACTTACCTGCTAGTAGCTGTGTAGGGATAGTTGTGTAATCGTAGTACAGTGTGATAAGTCCTAGAGAAGCATGTGATAAATCCTCTATACTCTATCCTCCCCTCTCCCCTCTACTGTACACCGACTGTATGATCTGTTTGCAGCAACCCCCCCTTCTGAAACTTGGCAATGGGGGAAATTAGAAAGGGAGTTTAGAATCTCTTGGGGTTTTGCCAACAGTTACTATACCGTACAGTGGCTAATCCAAGACGGGACGGGTTAGGTTTATTTATACCTTTCCTCCTGTTTCCGGCGGGCGGGAGGTCCCGAGGGCAGGCCGTTTGGGAGGCCGTTTTTGTGTGAGATGAGAGCGATGGTGGCTTTTGATGGAGCGAGATGCGATGTGATGTATGTGATAGGGGATGTGATACGGGATGTTTGTGATTGTGAGGGAGGGGAGGTGCATATGTTGGGTACGGTATAAAGTGGTGTAGGGGAGGTAAATGAGGGTCTAGATGGAGTTGATGGAGTGCCCTATGAGCTGCCGTATGAATGCCCTGTGAGCCCTGTGACTGCCCTGCGACTGCCTGTAGCCTCTAGCCCGTACCCTCTAGCTGTATTATGGGTTTGTGTGTTGAAGGCCAAAGTGTAAGTACTAAGTACTCCTTAGCACGCTACGCTGCGGAAAGGTACATAACATATCCGTTTTCATCCCCATCCCCACCATCCAGCTCCCATCCCCCAAAGCCACCACCTGCACTCACCACAGTCCTCTCCACCCTCTATCCATCATCGGCCTATAGTCCCCCCGTCACTCCATCACCCTCTCACCTTCCTTCTGTCCCACTTTCTCTCTCTCATTCGCTCCTCTAACCGCCCTCCTCTCCCCTCCCCTGCGTCCACCCCTGCCTCATCCCGCCGGCTAATCCATACACCCCCCCCTTCTAACTGGCTGACTCTACGGCAGTCGAGTATATCCCTATCCGCACCCACCCCTGTGCCAGGTTTGTGATTGGATATGTTGATTGGGGGGCGTCAGGGGGCTAGAGAGTTTAGCGCGGGGTGGGAAGGGCTGTGACATACATGGTGGGTTATAAATAGAAATAGGACTAAGAAGGGGGAGTCGGCCGTTGGTCTGTGGTGTGGTTGTGGTTGTTCTGGGTAGGGAGGGTGCACGGACACATAGTACAGTATACTGTACTGTACTGTACATACATATTTTTTTTTTGTTTTGTTTTCGGGGGATACTTGAGAGTTGTCTTTGTTTGGGGATAGCTGAATGGTGGGGATGAATGAACTATTATATTGTGCTGTACTGTACAGTAGAATGCGTCGCTGGGGTTTTACTGGCTTTCTACAGTACTCACTAATCTTTTTTCTCTCCTTCGCTAACCTGGTCCCCTCATTACAGCTTACAGCTGCTACGGCGTTTGGGAAAAACCCGCTATTTGTGTTTCCTACAGTGGAGAACACAGAAAGAGAGGGGACCAGGGAATCCACCATGACGCTTGGTACGCTACAGCTGTGTTGCGACGGACTGGGCGAAGACGGCGATGTTACTGTACCATACCATCACATAGCTCCATATGGTTCGTGCGGTGTGTGTTTCTAAACGCTGGATTGAAGTTCTGACGTTTGATCGATCGCTTGCGTCTGCTGCTGCTACGTAGTTGTCTGGGGGACTGGCTGGGGATAGCTGTCCTCAGGGTAAATGGTTAGGGAAAGGGAAGAAGAGAGGGTCAAAACGGCGGACCCCTACCTGGTCATCTTTCTTATTATTTGCATTCGGATAGAGCGCGGTAGGCGACAGTTGTTGTATTTGTATAGTATCAGTCTGCAGTGCACAACAGATTACTACTGTAACAGGCCTGCCACAGCATACTCCTGCTGCTGCTACTGCTATTCTCGTCATTCTCGTCATTCTCGCCCTTCTGGCCCTTCTGGCCCTTCATCGGCCTTCTCACCCTTCTGGTCAGTCTCCTCTCTGTGGTCCCCTCTTAGTCCCTGCCTATCTGTAGGGTTTTGTATGCTTATTGCGTCCAGTTCCAGGCAGTTGCAGAGTGATGGTTGGCTATCACTGGCTGTCTATGATGCATGTAGCTCTCTCTGTGGGTGTTTATGTAGCTGTCCCCTTCCCCTTCTGCCTTTAGGTCCGTTCGTTCGTCTCGGTCATTACTTTACGGTCACTTCTTCTCCGCGCGGCTGGTTGTTGTTGGTGTGTTTTTTCCCCATACGTACATGCTCTCCGTACACACATATACTACTCGAGTAGAATACTAGACTACACTTCTAGTGTCATGTACTGTACGTACATACTCATTGTACACAGTACATTTCTATTATTGTAATCCACATACTACACACATCACCACACCCATGCAAATATACAGAAATAGTATGTATACATTGTAGCAGGTACAAGCCCTACATACCCTACATACCCTACATACCGTAGTACAGTAAAGTACTGTATATACCCTTGCCTTGCTGCCTTGCCCTTCCTTGCCTTCTAGTCCCCTGGATGAATCGAAGGAACAGCGCCAAAACCCTCGAGGAACGAACGAACGAACGAACGAGTGAACGGGCCCCAAAGGTACCTACCACTACCAAAGTACCAATCAGCCAATCCACTCCCACCACCGCTCCCGCGCCTCTCTAAACACCACCACCACCACCTCCACACACTCACGTCCCTCTCTCTCTCTCGCACTCACTCACTCTCTCACACACATACCACCAACAAACATACCTCCACCACCAACCACCCGCCGCCTGCCTGCCGACCCTCCTCCTTCCACAGACGTCGCCGAGTGTCATTCCTTCTTCTTCCTCTCTATTCTCCCCTCTAATTGCTTCACTCGCCCATACTACCCATCGCCGTCACCGAGGATACCCTACTTCCACGACTACAAACACTCATACACACGACACTTCACAAACACACCGACAACTCTGCGATCCTCGCCTTCTCCTACTACGACTATTACTACACGGCTCTTTCATCCCTTCAGCAATTAGAAGCGTCTTCTTCTTCTTTCTTCGCGCGCATTTCAACGTCCCTCATTTTACTACACGCCCGCTTCGTCGACGGCGCCTGTTCTTGTTTTCAAACACAGCTGTTTCGTCGGTCTCTTGCGCTGAGCGTAATCCTACCTTCGACCACCTTTCTCTTCGAAGAATCACCCTCCCTCGTGTCAGACTACACCACTGTTTACTGCTGCTGGGCTTAATTGGGACCATTGATTTCGAAATAACTTATTAATATCACCCTCGACACGAATCGATTGCGCACCCGACACGACACAGATCCAACACCTCTACCACACCTGTCGCGCAACCCAGCCCTTGCCGGTTTGCACACACACCTCTCTGCGGCTGCGCGCTGCTGTATTTCATAACCCGGAGGATCCCCTTGCATCGTTTTGTTTGTCCACGTTTACCTTTCCCAAGCCAGCTGGGGCGCATAAACATCATACCCGCTTAAGACGCTCGCGCCCGTCGCTGCCAGTTTGTTTGCCGACTCGCACAGAAAGAGAGAGAGAGCATGCCCGTTGCAGCTGGTCCGCAGGCATACCACAGCCAACTGCCCTCATTCATGTCCGTCTATAGCTGCAATGCACCTAACATGGACAACAACAGCGCTTTTGTGGATTCCCCGCAGCAATCAGAGGTAACTGCTCCTGCCGCCGCCGCACCATCACCACCGCGGGGAGACGATAGCGCGACTGCGAGCCCCGCGCCAGAACCGGAATTACAACATAAGCACCGCGACAGCACGTCGACGCAGGCTTCAGAGTCGACGGATTCGTCACCTACTACTACTATATCTACTGTCGATTCTTCGGCTCTCACAGACCCGTCGCCTAGCTCGTCGCCGGAGTCCCCAGTCATCATTCTTCCCCTCTCCTCATTCTCGTCAAAGGGCTTCGGGATACACTCCCTCGACGACCTGACCATGTCGGATAATCCTATAATTCGCGATTCCTTCGACCGACCCATGACCTCGCCCTCGCCCCGGAAACCGCGGAATGCAAAGGGTCTAGCGTTGAAGCTAGGCTCGCTCGATCCGCTGGTACAGGTGTCTGCTCCAGCGTCGCCGGCGGCTTTCGTGAAGCCGCCGTTGCCGAAACCGAGGAAGAAACCGAGTAACCTCAGTTTGCAGACGAGTTCGACTTTTAGTACTAATACCCTGCCTTCTCTATCGTTGGAGCCCCCCCCAACGCCTGGGGGTCTGCGCGTGACGATGCTGCATCACGCTGCGTCGACGTCGGATATGGGTATGTTCAGCCCGGATCTGCGGAGTAGCTTGGCTGGTCCTCAGGGCGGGATGAGGCTGCCTGGTTTTGAGCGCTCGCAGATCTCGGGGCTGTCGAATGCATTCCGCAAACCGACGCCTATATTAGAATCCAGGGCTAGTGGGCAGCAACACAAACTGGAGGAAATCTCGCCTATCCGAACGCAGCTCGCGACAAGATCGGGGGGTGATATTGGAGGCGATACTTTTGATTGCGCGGCGAATGAGGATGTCAAGTCGCCGGGCTATCCGGATGGTCCGATTGCGATATATGAGCCTTATGTCTTCCTCTATCTCGAACCGAGCGCGGAGGAGGCTGCCGAGTTTGACGTTGTCATGAATGTGGCGTCGGAGGTCAAGAATCCGTTTAAAGCCAAGCAAGAGTCGGAAGAGTCGAAAAACGACGCTGCTGAGCCAAAGTCGTTTGATGCGATGGATATCGATCGTGATAGCCCGCCTATGACGGGAGCATCGATGGCTACATTCACCACCGCATTCGAGGTCCAACCGATGGATGCCTCGACCCCAACCGAGACATCCCCAACCACACCCAAACCCCTATCCAAAGAACCAGAATACATCCATATCCCCTGGGAGCACAACACCGATATCTCCTCTGACCTCCTCGGCCTGTGCGAAACCATCGACGAGCGCGTGAACAAGGGCAAAAAGGTGCTCGTCCACTGCCAACAAGGCGCCAGCCGCTCTGCTTCCCTCATCATCGCATACGGCATGTACCGCAACCCCTCCCTCACCGTCGACGCAGCCTACAACGCCGCGCAGGCGAAGAGCAAGTACGTCAGTCCCAACATCAACCTGATGTACGCGCTTCAGGACTTCCGCAAAACCCTCCAAGCGCGCCAGCAGCCCAAGAACGGGAGGAGTCCGAATAAACACCGCATGGCGCTGTCAGTCGACGAAATCGATTTCAACGCGGGGAACAAGGAGAGTCCAAGGACAGCGCCACTACCAAGCGATCCGAGTAGCAGGAATAGCCCGGCTATCGGCACGCCACCACATGCGAGGGGCAACTCGACGCCGGATTTGAGGGCGTTGTCCCCTGGACCGTCGTCGGCGCCGACGTTTACGTGGCCGGAGGGAGACCCGAAATCGATGTTACCGGCTGGTCCGTTGTCGGATTCGGGGGTGAGACCGAGGGTGTTCGGGTTTGGTGAGGGGAGTGTGGGGAGTCTGGCGCCGCCTACCGTACTTGCGCCGGTGCCGGTGCCGGTGAAGGTTAAGAGTGTGCCGCCGCCGACGACGACGGCGACGAAGGTGGAGCCGGTAGTAAAGCCGCAGTTACATATCACGCCCGAGCTGTCCCAGCCGACTTACCCAAAACGTATATCGAGTATCCCGAACCCACCGCCTACACTCGAAGCACCCCCCCCTTCACAACCTACATCGCCACCCACCCTAGGCTTCGCAGCCCACCGCGACGGCCACACAGCGAAACGCAAGCCCGCCCCATCACTAACTTTCAAGCCCGCGCATCCCCTCCGCGCAGCACCCAGCCTACCGAATTTCGGCCGCGTCGCGCAGCCCAGTTATCCACCTCCTGCTATCCCGTCGCCTACGTTGTGGTCACCGCGTCTACCGGAGGCGCCGATGGTGGAGGCACCGCTTTGGAGTCCGAGGCTGCCGGCGGCGAGTTTTCAGTTGCCCTCCCTAACTACACAGGCGCCGTTGCCGAGTTTCTTCAACCAGCCTTTTCCGCATCCTTCTGGGAGGCCGCGCACCGCGGTGTCAACCATCACCACTACAGTAACAGCTGTGCCTCCTCCTTTGCCACAGGTACAAACTACGCAGCCTGTAGAGACGGAATCCTCGCCAACGCCTACCCTCATGTCGCCCCTCGTGGGGGACTTTGGGATACAGCCGTTCGCGGAGGTGTATGAGGCTGACCCTGGGATGGAGAGGCTGCAGCAGGCGCCGGGGTTTAGGAAGAAGAAGAGTGCTGTTTTTGTTAAGGGGGTTAGCGCTGCTGGGGTGCCGCCTGTGCCGGGGATGGTGGGCGTGGGCGGGTTTGGAAGTCTGGGGGGGATGCTTGGAGGGGGAAGTGGAGGGGAGGGAGTTGTGGAAGCAAGGGGGGAGGATAGGATTGTGGATCCGAGGAGTCCGGGGGTGGGGAGTTGGGGGGAGGGAGTGGTGAGGTGTATTGATGATGTGCTATAATCGCTCATCTAAGCATCCACCTACGTCTCTAGCCATCTACTCACTCTCGAACTTGATGCATTACGGATGGATATGATATTTTCAACGCGCATAGACGGGATGGTCATGCGTGTTGTCATAAAAAGGAGGGTTTGGGAGTTAGATGTGTCTGGCATCCTTTCTTCCCCTTTGAAAAGGGAATTTTTGGAAGACAAAAATCAGGGCGTTGCGCGTTTGCGGGACGCGAGAGCGGAGCTGCAGGCATTCATTCGTTTTTTGGCCGGGGGGTGGGAAGCATGAGCATGAGCGTGGCGTTTTTTTAGTGTTTCATTTGTCCTGGTGTGGGGAAATGGGATCGGAAAGGGATAGGAAAGGAATAGGAAAGGGGTTATTGGGTATTGGTATTGGAAACAGGAAGAGGAGGACGAGGGGGATTTGTATATTTTTTAGGAGTGAACGTGGGAAAGGGAGGGGAGAAAGGGGGGTAACATATACCATATTTTGGGGGGTTTTAGGGGGGGAGAGAAAGAAGGCGGGGTGGTGAGAGGAAGAGGAGGGATAGGATAGGAAATCAAAAATTACTTAACATACTACACTCCCATATTTCATCACCCATCTTGAGAAACAAAACATTACAGGAACACAAAATGTGGCACATACTAACCACCCTCCCCTCCCTCCCAGGCCAGGTGTTTTTGTAGCTACTATGTATGCACGGTAAAGCTGAAAACTGAGAAGGGGAAGGAAAGGTGAGGGGTATAAAACCCATCCTAATGGTGGTGGATTGGTATGGTAAGGAGATCGGCGCTGTCGAACACAGATGAGGATTTGTTGTGCGCTAGATGCTGGTGTGCTGCGTTAGTGGGGTAATGGGTGGTGAGGGAAGTGGCGGGCGGAGAAGGGGGCTGGGAGAATTGTTGTCGTGGGGCTGTTGTCGTCGGGTCGTTGTGTTGTCGTCGGTGATATTCTTGTCGTCTGTCTGTCGTCAATGATATTCTCACCACAACCCTCCCCAGCACGCCGACAAAAGCACAGTGGTGACAGCAGAACCCGCATACGCCCTCTATCACCGCACCTGAACCAGAGCCCGGCACTGTGCTCACTATTCCCAAAACCACATCCAGTCACCCATGTGGGGCTTGACAAGCGGACATTTGAGTCTTGATTTTGAAACTGAGGAAATCGAAGGAGATCATTCCTTTTATATCGGAGGACCGTCACCGGAGCGAAGAACTGTCGCTAGTTAGGGGTTTAAGGGGACTGGAGGAAGGCTATGTCGTAGTAGGATGGGAGACCTTCAGAGACGGGGATACGTATAGGTAAGTATGCAAGGGATGTAAAATCAGAGTCCGAAGAATGTGAGAAAATGTAGAGGAAGAGGAAGCAGTTGCCCCTCGCTCCGATGTTACCTCTTCGCTCTTTCACACCCCAATACGAGGATCCAAACCACCAGTAAAGTATAAAGCACTTTATAATTCGTGGTGATATATCAAAAGCTAAATCAGTCTCGCCCACCTTTAAATACCCAAACCACATCATACCACAAGCTTCTTCCTCATCGCAAGGATCCTCTCAGTCCCCTTACTAAAATCATAAGCAGACAACCTCCCATCTGCCAGCGCCTTAACAAGCTCATTCACAATCGCCTCACCCTGCGTCGCATTCCTTCCAGATGCGAGAATAATATCCATCCCCGCCGCACTCGCCAGCACCCCACGATTCGCATCATTCCCAAACGCCTTCAGACTCCCCGCCTCAATCGCATCCGTGATCGTCACGCCCTTAAACCCAAGTCTCTGTCTCAGCTCCCCCTGCACCCACGGAATACTCAACCCAGCCGGCAACTTCGCGTCAAGGGCTGGGTAAAGCGCCCAAGACGCCATCACCATGTCGACACCCGCCGCGATGGCACCCTTGTACGGCGCCTCATCCACAGTCCGCAGCTCATTCAGCGTCAGCGAGATCGTAACGGGCTTAACATCCGTATTCGCGTCCTTCGCCGCCGAACCCAGACCAGGGAAATGCTTCGCAGCAGCGACCACACCAGCCGCTTGTTGGGAAGCAATAAACGCCGAACCACACTTGCTCACCAGCGCGGGCGTATTCCCGAACGACCGCTCGTACGCATCGGTAAAATCACCCGCCTTGCGAAAGACGTCAAGCACCGGCGCCAGATTGCCGTTTGCATTATACGCCTTCAGAGCGGCCGCTGCATCTTTACCAGCCTGCGTAGCCGCCGCAGCGGGGTCAGCTGACGCCCCAATGTCCTTCGCGGATGATACAGGGCCGCCGGGGAGGCGGCGGACTTGACCACCTTCCTGATCTGTGACAATGAGGAGGGGGAGGCCGTTGTAGGCGGGGCTCTGGGAGTAGGCGGTTTGGAAGCTCTTAACGACGGCGGGGAGATTGGAGTCGACGTTCTCGCCGAAGAGAATTATGCCGCCCACTTTGCCTTGGCGGGTCAGGGCGAGGAGGGAAGCGGGAGGGGTGAGGCCGGGGTAGGAGTGGATAACGTGGTGGGCGGCGAGCAGGGTGTCCGAGGCAGTGTCTGCTGTGACAAGGAGGGCTGTTGCCAGGAGAGAATATATGGATGACTTCATTTTGAAATATGGATAGGATATAATGAAAGATTACCTTGTAACATAACAAATAAAGAGAGACGAGGCTATCAATTAATAGCCATATTCGATGTTTAAACAAAAGCTTGTTTTCGGTGCTTAAGTAACTCTCTTTTTCGGCGATTTAAATAAAGACAAATTGACAGTAAAAGGAAGGTTACTACCTGTAGCTAATCAGGGGAACCCCTCAAATCACGTTCATTAAATGCGAGGCACCGCGCGAGGCTGAACGAGTCCGTTCCAAGCTCATAAACATGGCCATTAGCACTGGTTGTTGTAGAGGGGTAGGCAATTCCAGGCATTGATCGGCATGCGAGTGTCAGAAACGGAAGGTGCGAACTTTCCCATCAAATTTATAAAATAGCAGCAACCCGACACCAAGTAAAGCGAAGGACAACCAACTTGAGAAATATAACTCTTCAGTAGAAAATGCCACTCACCCCCTTTTCCAACGACAATTGACAGTCGTCTGTCAGCGCGGGGAGTGCCGGAAGGATGATCAATAGCTGACGGAGAAACTAAAGGCGGGCGGGACAGGCCAACGGGATGCCGAAGTTGATCTGGCCAATATTTCCATGACTCGGGGCTGTGGGCTTCAAACTCCATCAGAACCCCCTAGGGCAACAAACCTCAGTCCACTTGGTCGTGAGTTCGCCGCTGGATATTCACTGTCATCGAATGAAGCCGTTCCTGGGGACGCGGCCGGGACGGCAAGAGTCCATGTGGAGCAGCGCCGAAATTTTCGCCACGTGAAAACTGCAGGGGTAAGGCGGCGATGCTTCTTCTCCTGTGCCGCCTTTCCCCCGGAAGTGGAGAGGAAGATGTGGCGCCGAGTTTATTCACCCCGATACCCAGAAACCGAGTTGACGGAGATCTGCTGGGACGGGCTGTATGCAGATTCGTGAGACAATAAACTCCAGATCGGGATGAGGGGACGGGATGATGGGAAGGCGCGTGCTCATGATGCTTGGGGTGACCTTGTGTGCATCATGTTTGCCGTGCTTGGCACATAGGATTTGTTTGTAAACAAATGCTTGTAGTGCGGCAGTTGGGAGACGCTCTTACTTTTTTGGTAAACCAGTCTCCATACCCAGTACACAATACGGGGCAAGATACTCGTATGAGGTTACGCCAGTACACCTCATGCTGGCCACCACGGTGGAATCACAACTGACACTAGTGCCCCTAAATAGGGGATTCCTGGGGCCCTTGACAGGAACGTGAAACTTGGCGGGGTTGATGGCCGCGTTGTTGGCTTGAACCAATTATGGGCGCTGTGGATGTCGATGGCTACATTTGCATAAGACACGGCAGTTTTTAACGGAATTTCCTCGGTCTGTAGAGTAGGAGCGGAGCAACAAGGCGGATCCAGCACGTTTACGGGTATCACTGGAGACATTTATCTAATTCCGATAGCCAGCTCCGGGTCGGCACTAACCTATATTCGTACCCTCCGACCCCGTTATCACGCGTGCAACAGCCAATTTATCTTCAACGAGGGGTTCTTGGGCGAAATACCACTGCCGAGGCGTCCACATCGGGCGCCGCTATAGCTTTCAGACCGAGAGTATTACCAGCACTATACGTAAGTATTCGCAACGGATAATAATCGTATTCGTTCACCATTTATCCAGGTGTATCATGTCCAAGAGTGGATCTGCCGTGTATTGCCACAGTTAAGTCAGTTCGTCTCTTGGAATTGCCTAAAGAAACATCTTCCCGCTCTCACACCTAGTTCTCGACTCGAGAACCACCCCGTCCCCAAATAATCATGCAGATCTCCGCTGTAAACTAACATAGCAAGTATGTAACTACTGAGTAGTGTCCCAATGGTTACCATTAAGCACCGGCCGTTGTGAGACACTAGCCGTGATGACAGAAATGTTACAGATACTCTAGGACGATGAAAGACTTTATATCAACCCCCCATCCGTCTCTCCGCTAAACCCGGACCATCCGTGCATGCTTCCTTTGATTCTCAACGATGACGGTGACGCCAGCTGATCGAGGACCTCAAGTGAGTGCTGTGGCAGGGTTGTTCCTTGCTCTCAGCACCATTGGAATTATTCTACGATGCTACTGCAGGGCTTTTGTCGTCAAATCCTTTGGCATGGATGACTGGTTTGCTGTCCTTGCCTGGGTAAGTTATATTATACCACCACCGATTGTCCATGTGAGCCGAAATGCTGATAATAAACGTCAGGTCTTCTTCACATTCTTTTGCGCATTTGCTATCACTGGGGTCCACTACGGAACCGGACAGCATGCCGCAGACCTCCCACCAGAAGACATCCCAGTTGGGTTGAAGGTAAGAAGCCCCCGTCCTAAGCCAGCCAGAGCATAACTGATAGCATCCAGTGGTGGTGGGCATGCGAACCTGTCTACGTCCTTTCCAACATGGCTCTCAAGCTCAGCATTGGCATTTTCTTACTACGACTCGCCGTCACAAAGACCTCTCGGATCATCATCTACGTCATCATTGGCGTCGTAGAAGCCTACAGCGCTTTCTACTTTTTCCTATTCGTCCTGCAGTGCCGTCCCTCCTCATACTTCTGGACCCAGTACACTGGTGGAACAGGAACCTGTGTCAATCCGAAAATCACCGTTGACGCAACCTACGCCTATTCTGCTATCTCTTGTGTTGCAGACTGGGGACTGGGCCTCATGCCCATCTTCCTGATCTGGCACATTCAAATGGACATGCGCACCAAGATATCCGTTGCTGCGATTCTCTCAGTAGGCGCTATGTACGTCCACCACCCCACTGCCCCTTGAAAACATAGACAACTAACCCCCTCCCAGCGCCTCCACCGCAACAATCGTCCGCATCCCCTACGTCAAGGACCTCGCCAACATCCAAGACTTCCTCTACGCCACCACCGACGTCGCCATCTGGTCCACCGTCGAAACTGGCATCGGCATCGCCGCCTCCGCCGCCGCAACCCTACGCCCGCTCTTCAAAGCCTACTTTGGCAGCAGCCGCCTGGCCGGGAACACGTCGTCGAATAACTGGCCGCGTTCGGGCAACTCGGGGTATGTGCAGAATAAGGCGTCGAGAGGGGAGGAGTACAGGCTGAGGAATAATGTAGCGCCGGNCGTGGGATAGTCAGAGTAAGTTGAGGGGGGGGAGTGAGGATGACACGGAGTGGGGGTCGGGGATTATGAAGACGACGGGGACGACAAAGACGGAGTTGTAGAGGGGAAGTTGTATGCCACCGCTGTATTACCTCTTGATTGGGGTTTTGATTTTGGGGTGTTTTATGGGGTGGTGGGGATTTGGGCGGTATGCAAGCATCGAAAGATGCGCGGAGGATTTTTGTGGTTTTGGGATATACCTTTGCTGCGGGCTCCATCGAGGGAATGCATATAGGAGTTAGGGGTATAAATTGGGAAATATAAATACATAATATTATTACGAGCACAACACATCGCTTCACAAATCCAGCCCCTATCACTTATTTGAGTCTATGCATCAAGTGTATACATCCCCGCCCTTTCCAGTCACCATCTGCGTTCCCTTCATCTCAACAAGTTATCGCATCAACTACCCCAATAAATTTAACATAGATGAACGATCGGACCTTTTTCGAACTAAACAATCGTTCCTCATACCAGTATGGAACCTCACCATTCTGATGACAATGTACGGTGTGCTCAGAGAACTATGGTTTAGCAAGGTTTATACATACATCTAATACCGCGAAGTGGAAACGGTGGCGTTTCGTGGCGGTGACGGTTTGGCTATGGTGACGAGAAGAGGCGAGTGACAAGAAGGGACCGCAGTGAGAAAGCAGTAGAGAGGGGAAGGCAGCAAAGGAATAAGTTACTTGGATGGCATAAAAATTGGTGTCAATTTCATAAATAGTATCTTGTTGAAGAACCGCACATAGTCGTTGATCATGGCCCCATACCCTGGTTTCGAATTTTTTGGACTTTCATCGGCGATGATGAGGGTATACACACAAGCCCTTGTGGGCAGCCTTACCAGGATGCGTGGCTTTGGGGTTCCATTTCAACTTGAAGTTCTACTACCCGTACCTGACATTGTTATCCTTATACGACCGCTTATAAATATGCATCCGAGAGAAAAATATAAATTTTAAATGCTTTAAATCTGCCGGCCGTCTAAAGCGGAACCAGGGCATGACTGTCCACTCTCCGATCTGTATTCGCCCTCTATAGGACACAGCGCATAAGCGCAGGCATTTTTATGCCTTTCCTGCCCTTTTCCCATTCTTGGCTTTGGCACCGTCTTTCGACTGCCTTCTAATCGTAGCCAGTCCCATGCTCTGCTCTCCCCCAGCACATTTAATCCTTCAACGCCGATTCCTCATTTACAACCGCGGCTCCTTACCGTTTTCTATCTTTTAGGTGGTCTGGGCTCAGCGCTTGACGATGGTGATGATATCTTCATCTGCGAGCTCGTGGCTTAGGCCGACACGCTGAGGCTGATGCTTGACGGACTTGCCGTAAACAATTGCTGAGCGGAAGTCGTCGACGATAGTTTTGTGGATGGCGTTACACTGGGGAGGATATTAGTTTGGTGAGCGGGGCAAAAAGCGAGAGCTGAGTGAAACGGGATAATAAAAGAACGGGGGTAGAAAGGAAACTCACGAAGTCCTCGACAGTGCAGCGTGTGGAGCGCAGAACGACAGGAGACGAGTAATCGGGCAGCTTGCCCTTTGGCTTGGTGTATACGCGGACTAGCTTTAGCTTCTCCCACATCTGCTCCAAGAGCTCATCAATATTCCACCCGTGTTCGGAGCTGATAGGGCAAGCGTTTGGAATGCGGTACAGCAAGTCCAATTCCTCAATACTAATGGCATCGATCTTGTTTAGTGCGTAGATAACGGGGATATAACTTCTGCTCTTCGCTTCGAGAACATCGATCAAGTCGTCGATGGTTGCGTCGCAACGAATGGCGATATCTGCGCTGCTAATCTTGTACTCCTGCATAACGGCGCGGATCTCGTCATGGTCGATGTGCGACAGCGGGACGGTGTTGGTGATGCTCAGTCCACCCTTATCCTTCTTCTTGAAAACGATGTTCGGCGGCGACTTGTTGACACGGATACCGAAGCCCTCCAATTCCGCCTCGATGACCTTCTTGTCCGTCAACGGCTTGTTCACATCCAGCACGATAAAAATCAGATGGCATGTCTTGGCCACCGCAATAACCTGTCGTCCACGACCCTTTCCGTCCTTTGCACCCTCAATAATACCGGGTAAATCCAGCATCTGGATCTTCGCTCCGTTGTACTCCACCTGACCGGGAACCGTTGTAAGGGTTGTGAACTCGTATGCCGCGGCCTCGGAATGCTGGCCCGTCAGCCGACTCATCAGTGTACTCTTCCCTACGGAGGGGAAACCGATGAAGCCCACGGAGGCGACACCTGTGCGCGCAACATCGAAGCCCTGCCCGCCACCACCACCGCTAGATGATGGAGTGAGAAGTTCGCGCTTGAGTTTCGCAAGTTTGGCCTTCAGTTGCCCAAGATGGAAAGATGTATTCTTATTCTTCTGGGTCTTGGCCATCTGTGGGATTTGTTAGATTTTGTCATTGGGGGACTGTGAGTGGGGGGTTGCGGACCTCCTCCTCGATGTGCTTGATCTGTTCTAAAGTGTTAGCTATGTTCGTATATGAGAGCAACGATGGTGGCGCATACCTTATCTACTGTGGTCGACATGATTGCGGTTGTATCTCTTGTCTAATGCCCCCTTGCTAAAGTTGTTTCGTGGATTTCCACGTATTTGTTGTTGCGCAACTAGTATTAACGTGCAGATATGCAGATATGCAGATATGGTAGTTTGGGTTGTGGCGGGGAAATAAATTCAAGAATGGGGACGGATTATATATTTGCCGCTCCGGCTGTGAATATGCAAGACTGTCAGCCATGTTTATCAAACACATCTGAACGACAGCTGATTGCGCCAAAGGTGCTCTAACGCGCAAAAATGGATCCAGTTCAGGTTTTACGAAATTTTTATCTTCTTTCGTCTACACTCCTTGTGTCCTTCAACGTGATACCCTCTTTGCAACAGCGATTTTTGAAATATGGCGCACGAGCCACCAAAGTGAAGGACGAGCATGGCAAGCCTCTCGAGGAACCCGAGTCTAGCGGTCGACTGTCACAGCTTATGGACTTGCTGGCGTCAATTAGCGTACCTCACTCATGGTTTATTCACTTCTACATAGCCTCGGTGGCATCGTCCGTATTCTGGGCAATACAGGTTGCCCGCAAGGGAGCTGCCTTTAGATACCTAGCGGAGCTGCACTTGGACAACTCTGTCAACGAGCCATCCATGGCAATCGACCAGGTGGTTCTCGTCTGGGCACTTATGGCCACCCAGGGCAGCCGCAGATTGTATGAATGCATTGCCCTTAGCAAGCCATCTACGTCCAAAATGGGCGTGGCAGCATATTTACTTGGGCTTGGGTTTTATTTGGCTATGGGAGTGGTTGTCTGGGTAGAAGGAATACGTAAGAAAGGTGCCTGTCATCCCCATGATATCTATTTGCTGATCGTAAAAGCGTCTATACTTGCAAATGACATTTCATTCCAATATTTGGCCACTATGATTCAGCCTTCCATCAAGACTGCTATCGGTGTACCTCTCTTCCTCCTGGGCTCAATAGCCCAGAACACCTGCCACACCTATCTTGCAAGTTTGAAGAAATACTCTCTGCCCGAGGAGGGATTGTTTCGTGGCATCATCTCGCCGCATTATACGAGCGAATGCGTGATATACCTTGGACTCGCAATCGCTGGAGCGCCCCCCGGACAACCTCTGAATAAAACCATTGCAACCGTGCTTTTCTTTGAGGCTATGAACCTGGGCATCACCGCGGAGTCAACCAGGGCATGGTACAGCCAGAAGTTTGGCGCGAAGAGCATTGAAGGTAGATGGAGGATTTTCCCGTACGTTTATTGAGAGCACGACTTGTAGGCAATGGGTCCTGATGCCACAACACACACACGAGGCCCGGAAGGATGGGTATGCTGCTCAACTCACGAAAATGATATCAGACGAGATCAAGCCTTTGTGCCAAACAACTTGCGGCCTAGCCTTGACACTTTCAGCACATCTCGATACGTGAGGCTTGTACGAACTTGTCGTTCGTTGACTCCGTCTTTCAAAAGCTCTGGATGTCCTAGCAGATCCCAGTTCGCAACAGTCTCAGAATTGATATTGGTGTCTGCTGTCACTTCGGCAATTCCGTGCAGATAATTTGTGTACATCTCCCCCGTTGTGATTAGCAAACTTCTCGGCTCTTGTAGGATCTTCCACCGTGGTCCGCTCTCGGTGCCGCCATGCTCATTGCTACCGTAGATGTCAAGACAAAGACTTCCACCCAGGCTAACGGTGCAAACAACGGGGTGGTAGGCAGAGCCGTCTTTGTGTGGCATGATGCCTTGGCCTGGCAGATATTCGTTGATTAATACGTGATTCGGTGCTTTGTGGGGACTATCGGAGAACATATTCAGGCTTGGATCATCGGCATTCACGGGTAGAGACAGGATTCGTGGAATTATTGGGTTGATGAGCCACGATGGCAGGGGAGACTCCAGTAAAGTGTTGTTTGCTAGGTCGGAAGGCCATGTTTGGAGTCTTCGATGAGTGAGATTCTTCCACCGAGGCTTTGGAGCTGTTGCTATCTTTAAATTGTCAGTGGTGACTCTTAGGTGAGGCTTTGCATCATACTCACTTTCTCTAGGATGGCACTCTCTTCTGCTTCGGTTACGAAATCAGTAACATAATACACTGTGCCGGGTAGAGACTTGACTGTTGCCTCTTCAAGGCTGTTTGGGGGACCTATTAGTGAGCTCATAGCAAATAAGGTGATAGATCAAGCAAGGAGAAATCTGTAGCGTGGGGAAGAAGTGATAGATTGACACAGGGCAAGCCACCTCAGCGGAGCTAGTTTATTGGGAAGCTAGCACGAAGGGCGACACCGGTGGTTGTGAATCTGCTACTGGTTGGTTGAAGCTACTGTGGGCGACAGACAATAAGGTTTGTGTCAAGCGTCAAGCTTTATGCCGCCACGCCAGCCATCGCGGGTTCGTCAAGACACCTAGTAATTATTTAGCCCTAAAGATCAACGGACCATAACGTCAATATTGCGTCCGTATATGTCTATATCCGTGAATGAAAGTTGTCTTTGATCCATAAGAATATGCCTGTTTGTTTTGCGACGACGGAATTGGTGATGTAGCAAAGCAAGATAAAGTGCCATTATATATTAAACAGGTTACCGTACTCTGACTTGCACCACCAATCACAGGCCTCGAAGCCAATCGCCTCCAATGTCTTCAATGAGGAGCTTCCAATGAGTCGACGACCTACAACGGAGGCCTCTTGTATACGATTATTATAGAAGCGCACAAACCCCAAGGGCCTTCAGCGATCACATTGTCTGTGTTTCGGCATCCATCGTGGTGGCCGACGACGCCTGCGACACTGGGACAACCCCCGAACACCAAACGACACGAAGCCTTGGTTGTTGATCGAGGGTCCTGCCTCGGTCTCAAGCATTGGCCCAAACGTCGAAGTGACGGACACCAAAGATGCAGAGGGGGAGACGGGGGGCGACAATCTAAATCAGATCCATACTGCGACGGATCCAGATGTGGCGACGATGGAGCCCGCCGAACCCACCAAGTCACCTCCAGGAGTCGATGCGCCAGACACGACAGAAAGCGCAACTCCAGTAGGAATCAAATCATCACCTCCTCCTCTGCCAATACCAGCACAAGCACGAGAGCCGACTTTAAATGCAGGTCATGAGGGCGACGCAACCCCTGCCTCAGGGAGCGACTCGGAGGCGGAGACGGTGGTGCTGCCTGGAGCCGATGGCTACTCGCCATCGAAGATTCGAAAGAAGCGAAAGATCAAGCTTGAGGACAAGTCAAACGAAAATGGAGGCGACATAAATATGGATGTTGATGTTGACACTGACAGAGATATAGCACCAGCAGATGTGAAGGCGGAGGAAGGTCAAAATTGGAATGAAGGCGCAGCTTCCCTTTTGGGAAAGAGAAAACGGCCGAAACATGGCAGCGCTACCAGACCCGATGACAACCATACGGGAAATTCAAGCGGGTTGAGCTCCGTGCCTACATCTCCTGCTGCTCGGTCCCTGCCAGGTCCCCCGAAGAGATCAGATTCAGAGCCGAGAGTATCCAGGTCCCAGTCACCAAGCCTGCCGCGCAAGGAGAAGAAACACTCAGAGCAAGTCAACAATGGGTCGGGATCTGAACGTGATAAAGACAACCGTCGCTCGCACAAGAGGCGAAACTCCAACGTGAACAATTCTGGTAAACACAGAAAAAATTCACCCACAGACAGTACACCTCGACCCCACCGAACGTTGTCTCCTTCACCTACGAGGCATAACAACACATCTGCGCAACACTCTGCAACAAGTGGTGCTGCGAATGGCTTAAGCCACAAAAAGAAAGCTGTTCCAGCTCCTCTACGCGCAACCAAGGACCATTCTCTCGACTACCAATCTGACGCATCATCAACTGGCGAGTCGCCTTACCCCCGACGTTCAAGGACTCGTAATCTCGGGACGCCTCCAACTGGTGATTCAGCGCACTCGTTGGCAAAGATGCCTCCACACAGGAGGAAGCCTGACAGATATGGGCGTACCCCCCTTACGGATGCATGTGAGGATGGTGACTACGACAAGGCAAAGCAGCTACTCGCAGAATATCCGGAGGACCTCGACCAGCCAGATGCAGCTAGGAACACCCCTTTACAATGCGCAAGCTTGAACGGCCACGAGGACATTGTCCAAATGTTACTTCAGAATGGTTGCAACATACATTGCAAGAACGACCTTGGAGACTCGCCCCTTTTGGATGCTGTGGAGAATGGCCACTTGGAGGTAATCAAACTTCTTCTTGGTGCTGGCGTGGACCCACGTGCACGAAATAAGCTAGGCGAGGAACCTATTATGAAAATTAATAAAGATGACGAGGACGCCGATGCTATACGGGAAGCTCTCTTGGCCGCCCGATCTACATATGCGCAAGCCCGCCCCTCGGCTACCAGTCAGACTCCACAAGCCGAAACGATTGATTCCAGGAATCGACGGACCATGAGCCACGGAAGATCGAATAGGACTGGCCAGCACCAGCTGTACACGCCACTTAACATCGCCACTCTCAGAACTGCTGCAGCCAAAGGTGACCTTCAAACTGTGGGCCTAGTAGCGGCGGTTCTCGAAGAAGGCCTTGATGATGCCGAATCTTTGATTGCAGCAGCTAAAGGCGGCCACGACGATGTTCTTCAAATTCTATTGGCAGTCGGAAATGCAAACCCCGATCCTTCTCCTCTCCCTGAGTTCGGGGACTACTCAACCCCAATTCTTGCGGCAATTGGTGGGGAGAACATCAAGGTTATCGAGCTGCTTCTTGCAAATATTGATGACGGCAGATTCGACCCGACAAAGACTAATCGCGGCCGAACCTACTACGAGATCGCCAAGGAGCGCGGTGGTCCTCTTTGTGAAGAAGAGGCGAAGCTTCTGAAGGATGCTTTTGATAACTACAAATCGCCAGCACGTTCTGGTCGCTCTGGCCACTCCTCCAATAACCAATCGTCTAGGTCCCACAGGAAGAAGCCATCGGATGGAGCCGACAGACCAAACGGAAGCAAGGAAAAACGTGATGCTGGGGATAATGGGGTTAGCCACGGTGCGAGACGTGATCAAAAGTCTCCTACTGGCCACAGATTGGGCTCTCCAGGTAGAAAGGGTGCCGGCCGTTCTAAGGAAGGGGGCGAGGCTTTGGATCGAGAATCCATTCCGTCACCTTCCCAAGAGAAAAAGAGGTCAGAGCTCGACCGGACTCTTAGCCCGTCGGAATCAGAGCCAGCAAAACCCAGGCGGAAGTTAATATCTGGTAGGGATTTGAAGGGCGGACGCGAGAAACAAAAAAGTGCCTCCATCACGTCTCCGCCTGGAGCTACCTCAGCTGGCGCCGACGACGACAAGCTAGATTCTGCCGGACGAAAGAAGAATTTACAACGCTCAGACTCGAGGGCCGCCTCTGATACGGCGGCTGAACGGTCGAGACCTGCTAAACGGGAAAAGTCAACAGACCGCATGTCAACAGTAAGAGCACAGTCTCCAGCCAAGAGACCGCGGACAAGCTCAACACCTCCATCCGAATTGCAAGAAGCTTCAAATAAGCGTAGACGCCTCGAGTCAGAATCGAAGGGGCTCCGCCGTTCCGAAAGTGTGCGAGGCACATCTCCTAATCATCGAAAGCCAATCCCACCCAGGTCAGACTCATCAATGCAGAAACCAAGCTCAAAGGAACAACGGTTGGATCCCAGTCGCAAAGAAAGCCAGAAGCTGTCCGGCAAGCCACCGCTCTCTAGCGATAGTCGCCAATCTACCAACGACTCAGCAAAAGCTTCTTCCCACAAAGAGGCTAGACCTCGGCCAATTGACGGTATGCCAAGTGCCAGGTCTAGCCAAGAAGCTGATCAGAAGACCGCCTCCGCCGAAGAAATTGCAGCACTCGCCAAGAAAAAGGCTCAGAAGGAGGCAAGGGAGGCCATGGAGGCAGAGCGAGAAAAGGCAGAGCGAGAGAAGGCAGAACGGGAAAAGGCAGAGCAGGAGAAGGCAGATCGAGAGAAGACAGAGCGAGAGGTGAAAATCAAGAAGGAGGAAGATGAACGTATTGAGAAGGAGCGCGCCGAGGAAGCAAAGCGACACGTGGAAGAGGCTCGTATAGCTCGTGAAGCAGCAGAGAAGCGCAAACGGGAAGAGCAGGCAAAGCGAGCGGAGGAAGACGCCAGACGTGCGAAGGAGGAGGCCGAGCTCCAGGAGCAGCAGAGGCGGGAAGAAGCCGAGGCGCAGCGTCGTGCTGAGGAGGAAAGGAAGCAAAAGCTCGAAGAGCAGCAGCGCATGCAGCGGGAGGAAGCAGAACGCAGACGAGCTGCTCATATTGCTGAACAGCGAGCGGAGCGCCTCCGTCTTATGAAGGAGAAGGAGGCAGCGCGCTTGGCAAGATTGCCTCCTTTGCTGCGCTGGTTCGATAGTCTGGCCTGTCCCGCAACGTCGGAGGTTGCTGTAAAGTTCAAGCTCATGCAGGGGGTCCGCTATGATACAATTGTACCCGAGGCAGCCGGCAAGCCGGATGGCAGAGAGCAGTGGCTGTTAAACACGCATGCCGCGCTCCTCCTCGGCGAGAAGGACCTCCAACTTAGCCGATGTAAGTCCCGTCGCCCATTCCATAGCCCGTATCTTTACTAACACCTCTCTAGACACAGCATGGGAGCGTGTCTCTGCGTCACTCCTCGCAAAACAAGGCCTTTGGCGAGTTGAGAGTGATATGTACTCGATGGTGCGCGCGGACTTGCGTCCTTTCAACCCCCAACTTGCCGCAAATCCCTTCCAGAGCCTCCCCCCTACTGCAGCCGACGCCATGCGCAAAAGTACCATGCCGCTTTTCCTCGACCTCGATCTTTTTTTCGTCAAGATCTCAGACCTGATGTTCATCGCACCCTCCATCCCGCACCTGCGAAACCTCCAGCTAGACGTCCAGTATCACGAGGCGCTTCCCGATGAGAGCTGGCTGGTCCGCCTGGCCGTGCCTGCCAAGTGGATGCAGGACCCTGATTGCGAATCGTACCTGGGATTTACACCCGGCACGAAATCGTACGTTAATGGGGACCTAGTGAGCGAGGAAGGTGCAAAGACGGCGGTGGTGGGAGCAACGCCGTTTCCTTCAATGAGGGTTCCTAGGGTGGGATTTGTGGAGGTAAAGAGGGGTGAGCCGGAGTATGAAGATCTTGCGAAGCAGCAGGATGTGGAGGATGGAGAGGTTAATGGGGAGGCAGTGAAGGAGGGACCGAATGGGCATGTGGATGCTGAGAAGAGCGAGGGTGAGGTGGCGAAGAAGGAGGAGAGCGATGCGGGTGTCACGAATGGATTTGTCGTGAATGGGGTTCTGTGAGCGTAGGGAGGGCGGATTGGTTTGGTCTGTGTGGCTGGCTGTTTGGCTTTGTTTACGATACCTGTTATGATATGGCTGTTTGCACGATTTGCGCATCGTTTGGATGGCGAGATGTGATGAGGTGGGTGTAGGAGAGGTGATTTAATGATGGGTGGGTGTTTATTGGTGGCAAGGGATCAGATTCAAGAAGGCAACGAATGTGGGGGTGGTGTAGAGTATGTAGCTCGATTATCAAATCAAGCAATGTTCTCGTTGATTCAATATTATGTTCATTCTCTTAATGATTGCCGGCAGGAACTGATGCTGTTCCTGGCACAGATACACACTAGATCGAGCACACAGTGAATTTCAGATACTAGACTGTCTTGGATACCCAGATCCATCTTATGTACACAGACAGTTTCATTACACCTCAGTCCAAACCAACTCGAACCGATGCAGCCTTAAAGAGAGTGCGGACCTTCCTTTCCCCATGCCCATAAACCACAAAAACGCCAACAGACATACAGTACGTCTCCAAGCCCGAGCTCTAACTCTAAGGTCTACACAAGCGAAATCTGTCGACTCAATAAGCCAACACACGTCAACCATCAAACAGATGGCAGCATCATACACTGCAGAATCCAAAACTCCCCTTCCCAAAGTAAACGACACTCATAACTCATAGTCCTTTATCCCCCTTATCACCACCCGGGCCCCTTGCCTCCGCCTCCTTTCCTGGGCTCCCTCCCCAACCAAAAGGCATCCAACCAGCCGCCTCTTTCTTCCCACCTGCACCCGCCTCACCAATCCCCTCTAACACGTCAATCTTCTCGAAATCTCCCTCACTCCTACTCTTACTAAGCTCACTCAACGCCGCCTCGCTCACCCTCCTCGGCACCTCCCCATCCCCTCCAAGCAGTCCACCCAGAACCCCCCTCCCCGCCTCCTCAGGAGGAGAAGCCGTTGCCTCGCGATCCAGCGCCGAAAGCAGAAACATGAGGCGCTCGCGTTGGGCGCTTATGAAGGACGCGCGCTCGGGGCCCTGGATGGACTCCGGCACTAGATTTGTCGCCTGCACCGACGGGGACGATGACGTCGCGGCATTCACCGCGTTGGCTAGTAGTCCCGATATATCGGCGGCGGACCAACCTCCCCCCGCCGCAGCTGCAAATGCTGGGCGCGCGCTGGGTAGGTTGAAGCGCTCGAGGAGAGAGGCGGTGTAGGAGCGCTGTGCGGGTGGGGGTGGAAGGGGTTCCTGCTGGGTCGGAAGACCGAGGAGCTGCGACTTCACGAGGTTGAAGGCGCGGCGGAGGTAGATCCAGAAGGAGGTGCGGAGGCGGTGGTGAGTTGTGGCAATAAAGTCATCGATGGCAAGCTCGTGCGTGCGCAGGAAGGGGTGTAAGTGGGTTTCGTAGATGAGGCGCGCGCCTTGGGTTTGTGGGGCGATGAGGTAGAGAAGGAAGAAAAGACGGAACCAAGAGTAGAATGGGATCCTGGGGAAAGGGGTTAGCGGGTGTGTCAGGGTGAGGTGGAATGGGAGAGGGGACTTACCAATATAGGATGAAGTAGAGCCACGATTCAGCGAGGAGGGCGCAGGCAAGGACCACCCAGTACATGAGCCAGGGCTTGAGGAGGGCAGGGTCGGCCGCGTTGAGAGCTTTGTATGAGGCAAAGACGGGAAACAGGAAGGTCGCAATGGAGCTGGAAGGGTTATTAGTATGGGGATTATGGAGAGCAGTCAGTGGAGCGGTGGGGAGGGGGTGGTGCAGTGTGGGGTAAGAGGGGGAGCGGAGCATACGATAAGAGCATGGCGAAGATGTCAAACATGACTGCGGCGGGAAGACAGCGAGAAAGCTGTGCCGGTCTAGAAGTTGTAGTTGCTGTTCATGGGTGATTTATAGTAGAAATCTATATCTACGAAGGCGTACGCTGGATATTCTAGCAGTAGGAAGAAGCACCAGGAGGGGAGGCCTATAGACGATGACGATGCTGTGGTTGTTTGCATCGCGGCAGTCGATGCAGCTTACATAAGCGACCATGGACTGACGCGTGACCTTGGGAGATAAAATGGTTCTTTATCCTTATCCTAATCCTTTATCGTCCCCTTGTGGGGAAGGCCACTCTGACAGTTAAAGGAAACTCCACATCGACTTTAAAATCTGAAGTCTAAACCCCGAACTCTGAAGTCAGACTTCTGAACTCTGAATTCTGGATTCTGAAAGCAGCAATACAAAAAAGTTGCAACTGCTGTCTAGAATTACCGCCTTGAGCGCGATCGGCGAGAAACAATATCGATAGCGGCAACGGCTACCAAGACAATGGCAATCACCGTTGTATCCGTATCTTCTATACGCAGGAACACTATCACAATCCCAGGCGCTTGTTCTTAATGCAAGTGACGCGTTCTTTTCACACTCTCGCAATCTCCGCTGCCAATATCCGCGATGGCGGGGGTAATGCGGTATTACCACACTAGGCCATGGCATCATGCCAATATCCAACATTTGTTGACCCTGACCTTCAACAATGGGACAGTTGGATCTAGGGCAAGGAGAGCCTAGATTACTGTTTTTCCTTCATACGCAGCCTCTGAAGGCTGTCTACCCCTACCATAGCATCCTTGTCCCAAGGAACAAACGCTTTGATCCTGTAGAAGCTCCCTGCTGGTCTTCGAAATGTCACTTTCCGGAACTACGCAGGATAAATCACGTGCAGGAGTGAAGACTGATATTTGGCGGAGCGCCACCATACGCGTCTTAATCGAGCGGGGGAGGAGGTTTTTGCAGCTCGCTCGATCGGAGCGAGGGCGGAGCGAAGTGGGCCTTTGTTGGAGTCAGAATGGGATAGTGATCTACGCCAGGGTGCTTGCCCGATTAAGGCAGGGAGGTTTTTGGTAGATTGAGTTGTGTTGGTGATGTGAGGTTACAGCAACGGTGGAGATCAAAGTGTTGCGGAGAGTTGACGTTCATGGGGTGCAGGGCAGTTTAGGGGAAGGGTCACTAGCCGATCAATCACTCGGGCACTGATCGGGACAGTTCGTTGTGAAAGTTATAGAACTGATCTGCCTTGTCTATCGCCGCAGTGATTACATGTAGTCTGCCACCACAATGTAAGCTCGGCAGTCAGTTCTCAGAAACGTTGTGTCTCGGAACAACACTCAACGAGATTACATGGCACGTTTCTGGCGTTCAATGGCGGGCTTATCGAACGGCTAGTGCGAATAGTAGGATGATCGGTGTCGCGGCCCCGCGCGGACATACTAGGGACGGCACGTGCGGCTGATGCGTGTCGGCGCCGAGAACGTTGCCGAGCCGTCGCTTGGTCGGGATCAGGTTGGCATGATGGTCTCATGATGGGGGTATGGAATGCGGGGGGCGAGACTGGAGCGAGATTGGAGGGAGGGGAAGAAGGAAGAAGGATGTGCACGGTGACGGACGAGGCAGGCTTCGGGCTTTGGCAGCTAGACATTGCGTGGATATTGTGAACATCACGGACTAGTTGGGTAAGCCGACACGTGGGGGGAGTTGCAGTGAGGCTGTTGGTTAATTACAGTGTATAGCCAGCCACTGAGCTAGTCGAGAGGTCGTTAGTTCGCATGGGTTACAGTTTATGTGGCCCAGCTAGCTCGTGTCTGAGTGAACAAGTGCCGTTTCTGCCGAATAACACTTTGGGTAAAGAATCTCGCAAAAAAACAGAAGACAAGGGAAACAGGCCGACGAAAGCGAGAAAAATCGAGGGCCAATCAATTGTGGAATTATTATCGAGGGATCATTGTTGGTTCTTAGATGGAACGGATTGGTTAGGGGACCTGCGGTCAAGGCGTCGCACGGGTCGCTCGACCTGTTAGAAGAGGCGTCGAGGCGCCCACGCTTGCGATTGGCCAGACAATTCTCATTCTTGGGACAGATACGGATGTCTGATTCGTCCACAAACTCGCAATTTTCATTTTCGTCTCCGATACGGAGAGGATAGGTGGAAAAGAATGTCCTCCGATACTGGCGTGGACGGCGGCTTCGGCTATGGTAGCAGATTAAACTGTCGGACTGGGTGGTCTTATTTGGGGTTGGTGAGACATCGTGAGCGTGGGGCCAGAGGAGGAAGACCATGATGTCGACGAGGAGGACGCGGATGCTATTGAGGCATTTCAAGTGCGGGGGGTCCAATCGGTGAGATTGAGCAACGGGGAGTGGACGGGTTGCACCGAGCATGTCAGGGCACGGGACCTCTCTTTCGCGAATCGACAACGGGATGCGATGAGCGACGGGATTATTTCAGCTCAGGGGATTCTCCTGATGAGGAGGCTATGAACGCTCACTGCGACGTACTCTCTCTGGGCCCGAAGGCATTGAAATTGCTGTGGTACATACACGGCATCGCGTGGTGGACAGAGACAGGGACGGGGGGTGAGTCGTGTACCTCAAGGTGGTTACTGTGATGTGCGGTGCAGTGCAGCGGCGGCGATGTGCTGAACTACGGACGGGAGGGAGGGAAGGGCATGTCAAAGGCTCGAGCCGCCGCGTCCGTTAGCGGCAGGGCCGTTTTGTAATCCTTCGCTCATATCAGCCCGTATAAGGCATTTGAGACTAAGGACCAAAGCTAAGAGGGAAAGTCCAGTGCCGCTGCCCACTTGCAATGCACCCCACGCAGAACAACGGGGGGGTCGACAGGCAGATCTCACGCCAAGGCAGGCTTAGGGCATCGAGTCTGTCGCTCCATCTGGCGGTGGGTGGTCGAAGTGGGCTGTTGAGATCAAGTAGTGAAGATCTCGTTACAAAGTGGAAACTATAGGGTTGCAGTCTTCATGTACCTTAGCAGTACATACATCCAAGTACAAAGTTACAATTGGTTTCCTCCATGCAAGTATATCATCCACAGAGATCGGTCGATTGTCATAAACCCCAGGGACCGAGTCAATACCTGCTTTTGGTCGGTCATTCCGGCCATGGCTACTCTAGGTGGGCTGGCTGGGCTAGGCTGAGCTAGGGGTTGATGGCGATTATTCATAATAGGAATGCTAATGAGGGGGGACAATTCGGAGTATACACTGGAGGACACGCTGCCGTGGGAGCATCATCAAGCCGATAACTGAAGAGTGTTTGTGGAGAGTCATACTGGAGTACAGTGGGTATCTTGGGGACAGGAGAATTTCCACGCTGTACTCCTTATTTGTGGCGATGTAGTACTCTTCAGTGAGATGTCCCCGACTTGCTGAGGCATTCGCTGACGCTGACGGAGATCTCTCACTCTCACAGAAACTCACAAGAGGTACTTCCGGCTCTCTCCACCCACATGAAGGTATACTCTCTGTCTCTTCTTTCGTTCTGTTCAACCATAACCACAACAAGGGTTCAGGGGTCAAGGGTCCCCCCCTCCTGGAGCTGCGAGTACTCAAGGCGTATCCCCTCCCCTGTCAGGTCTAACGAAACCTCAACCATTATACCCCGTCTCTCAGGTATTTGTCTTGTACCTCGCCAGTCTTTCTGAACCACCTCCTCTTGTCAAAAATATCCACTAAAGTCTCCATATTCACCCATCATCAACCGTCGCCCATCAATACATCATCATTCTCCTCACTTCTCACTCCTAACTCCTTACTACTATATACCCTAACTCTTAACAAACACGCTCTAAGCCCCGAGCTAAGACGGTCCCCTGTTGTTTTGATCTGAAGGACGAGAGCAGATCAAACACCATTATTAACACTACTTTTTGTCCTTATATACACACAGACATTCTGTGTCAATATATACCCACTCTCCCACGCATACATATCCCACATCCCACTACGGACCCTACCTGCGACCTGCTGCATCCTCTTCCGAATTACTCGTCCTGCATACTCTCTGGAGACCCATACTTTCATTTTTTCATGCACCCCGTTCCACGGCACTTACATATACATCATCCACAACATCACCGCCACTGTTGTCCCCGTTATTGTCATAAACCAGACTCCTCCCCGCCACGCTCTGCCAGCACCCAACGCTCGGAGAACGGTGGCTGCAAGGCCCGCCAGGACGAGTGTTCTCATCCAAGCCACATACTGTGTTGTGCTACAACTCCAAGATCGGAACCCAAGCTAGCTCTTTTTGATACTCCGACTCGGCTTTCCCGCTTCTCTGTGTCCGGTGTCCTGGCTGTCTCAGCTCCCAGTTTCTCATCTTCATATCCTCATATTTGGCAGTCGAGGAAAGAACTTACAGCTACATCTGCCTATCTTCTCAGTTCCGTTACTGCGATTTCCTAGCGGGATTTGCCTGCTAAGCCGCCCAGGAACCGACACTCTGCCTCTTATCATGCATGTACATAGCTACTATTTCTAAACCTACCCACTTTAACCAGGAACCACTCTAGACGGAGCTGCACGTTCTTCTTGCCACTGACGACGAGGAGACGCACGTACAGCTCCTTTGAGAACTTCTCGAGGTTTACGATCTTGACATTGATCGACGAGGACGAGCAAGCGATGCACGATATCATGGGCCAATTTGGCATGGACGACGACGCGAATCACCATCAGAGCAGCGAACAACATGGCAGCTACAGCAACGACGTCTGGGGGGGTATCCCCGCAAACAGTTATTCCTCCCCGCATCAGACATCGCCCATCTATGAATACCATAACTACCAACTCTCGAATCACGGCTTACCGCAAAGTTTACCAGAGGAGCCCACTTTCACGAGGATGCCTCCTCCGCCAGCCCAACAACAAACCCTCCTACCACTTCTCCCCGCCCCGATGCCAAATAACCCGACTTGGATGAGCAACATGGCTCCTATGTCTAGTTTTCCGCCCACCATGCCCAGTATGTTAACAAACCCTGGCACGGGGCACCAGGCACGGCCGGTTTCATTCGCACTCAATTCTGGCCGGATGAAGGCGTCAAAACCGGCGTCGCAGCCTCATAGAAGGCCCCTAACAACTGAAAAGAAACGAGAAATGTGCGAATACCACGTGAACAATCCGAGCGCTAAGCAGGCAGATATTGGAGGTAAGTTGCTGTATTCTCCTTGCCAAGCTAAGGATGCTAACGTTTGCACAGGTCGGTTTGGTGTGGAAAGAAGGTATGCGCTTTAGGCCTTTTGATTACCCCCAGTGCATTATCTAACGTCAGCAGCACCGTTTCCAAAGTTCTTCGTCAGAAGGAGAAGTATCTGTCCCCTAATGAGCACAACATCTCGCCTCCCAAACAACCAAAAGGCAAAGTACAAAACATCGATCTCACCCTCAGCAAGTGGTGGCACAACAAGCGGGATAAGGGCTTCTTGCCAACTCGTGACGAAATTAGAGACCAGGGAATAAAGTTTGCCACTAGCATTAGTAGTCAAGAGGGCACCCTGCGGGCCCAAGACGATCGATGGCTCGATAAGTTCGAGGAGGACCACAACGCTGAGACGAAGTCCGAGAGCAACAACGGCAGCAACGGCAGCACGAAGCCCTCCCGTCGAGCATCAGAGACTGCCTTCTCCGATGCCGGCACCTTCGGCCAGGATTCTGCCGTTCCGTCCGCTGCACAAACCCCGAGTGGGCACTCGCCTAGCTCTCCTTTTGACTTCGCATCGTCATTCTCTGGGCCCAAGGTCGATGATGATTATACACCCTTTGGCTACAGCGGATACCGTCATTCAAACTCGCGAAGCACGACATCCCTGTCCAGCACATACACAGAAGCCACCGTGGGCTCTTCTTTCTCCGGCGGCCCTTCCAGCCCGGGGACGCCCTTCCCCTTCTCCCCAGAGACGACACAAGGCCCCTTTGCGGGACCGCAGTACGTGCAGGGCATAGTGCCTTCATATCCGCAGCGCCCGCGCTCGCAGACCTTCCCCATTCTCACCGTCGACCCGGATACAGCCACAACCGCCACCTTCCCCCCTCACTCCGCCTCGCCACCTGGCCTTGAGGCATCCTCTGAACCCATGGCCACAACCCCGTCAACGACTGCCAGCACTGCCTCAACCTCCCCAACCCAGGATGACGCGCGCCTCGCCATCGAAACCTTCCTCAACTATATGGATATCGCGGCGCCACAGGGCCTCGTCGACGAGAGCGAGTACCAAACCGTCGTGAAACTAGTTGAGCGAATGCGCCAACACAGTCTCGGGTCTATCAGGGGCATCGCCGAGGGCGACACCGAGCCTGGGAATATGGAGTGCAGGATGAGCATCGGTGTGTAGACGGGTCTCATGTCATTTCGATATGGCGCACAGCACACAGCGCACGGTGCTGGTGTTTGGGCCCAAAAGCTTGCGTATTACTGTACCAGTACCCGCTACCCGTCACGGGTGCTACCGCTGCCGCGCTCCCGAGCACAATGCACGCACGTTCCCGCCGACCGCACCCCACGATAACTACACGACATCACCACCGCACCTCCTTGGTTCGACTGTTACTGCTACTGTATCGAGTTTCGCAATGCGTGTTTCCCCCCGTCATCTACGTATCTATTGCTTTTACCGCCGTTTTGTTATTTCTTTTTGCTCTTGCACTGCGATTGCGATTTTACCCCGTCCATATATACCCCCCCATAAAGACATTCCATCCGCGCAAGCGGGCTTCACTGTGATTAGCTTTTTGTTTTTGTTATTATTTCCTCGCGAAGTGCTAATTACTTGCTGCGCTGCCTAGTCCAAATATCACTATTTGCTTTTATGTTTGGCTTTCCTGTATGTCTGCTTGTTGTTGTTTCCATGTTCGAGTATTTCCCTACCGTTGTTATTACTCCGTCTTTTCAGTCTACTAGGAATTGGATGGGAACTGGATGGGAATGGGTAGGAATTGGATGGGAATACGGTCTAGGGGAGGAGGGAGGAGGTTTGACCCACCCGTCGCTTTTTATAGCATAAGGATGGGCGAAGGGGATACTGGGTATTGGGAAAAGGGGTTCATTGTATGGGAGTGGAATCAGACAGGTTGGGGCGCTCACGCGCATATACGTAAAGGATGGGAAGGGAAGGAATGTAGTCGCAGAGAAAGGAAGGTTGGACATAGCACGCGCGAACGAACGAACCTTGGGCGGCCCAAAGTCTGGGAGGCCCCTTCTGAACATAAAAGTCTTCGCTTGTAATGCTTAGTTTTGTGTGTATTGAGTCTTATGTTAGGGTGGAGGAGAGACAATCCCCACACCCCCCAAACCCCTAGAAGGGTAATCTACACCGCTACCTCGACAGCATCGTCGCCCCCAACGCGCTGTTTCCCCCCAGCAAGCTCAGGCAGCAAACCAACCAACCCAGCCTCCAGTAGCGAATACACCATACAGCGATTCATCCACGCATCACCCCAAACATCCAACATACGCTCCACTCCTTCAATCTCACCTTCCCTACCTCCTCCTTTCATGTTCGCCTTCCCATTCCCGAAATATACCCCACCAACCCACTTCGGCACCAGCCCAACCACCCCCTCCGCGGCCCTCCTCCTCATCGCCGCCGCCTCCTCCCCAACCGGCACCGGTGCCCCAGGCTGACCCGGCGCATTAAGCGGGAACAACAAGCCACGGAGCGCCCTCAGCGCCGGCGCGGCTGAAGGCAAGAGACCGAGTAAGAAATGCGTAAGTAATCTGATCAACTCATGTTAGCCCCTCCACCTCCAAGCGACCTGTCACTCGCGCGTAAGCATAAAAAAGGGGGGGTCGAGGTATAAGGCTGGCTAGTTAAGAGGGGGTGAAACGAGAAAGGCAGCGCGAGGCGGGATGCAACCGAAGTACTCTAAGCGAGGTTACACAGCTATCTCCCCACCACCCCGCGGATGCCTTAATATGGTATCCCCCCTCATCACGGCGCGCTCCCGCTCCCCACGCCCAAGCCGATGGGGGGAAAGGCCCAGTCTGGCCCAGCCCGGAAGGAAACCCCCGGCGGAGGGTGCCACGACGGGCCGCAGGAACAGGGCGAAAGCACTCGCCGGCGCCGGGTCCTTGCCCATCACACAACTGCCTGAGTCGTGCGTGCGGCACCTGTGTTTGTGTCGGGTGGGCACAGCGTGGGACAGAGACAGAGAGTGTGGAGGGTTGTTTGACGCGGGGCCGGGAAGTGGGGGGTTTGGAAAGGAGGGTGGCAGATGAGCCGCGACAAACGTGGGGGGTTAATGGCAGTGCCGTAGTGTGATCGCTTGATGACACGATGTTGGAGGAGGGAAGGGGGAAATTGAGATTGCGCGATGTGGTAATGTGAATCCGCAAGGCCGCAAGGCCGCCTCGCGCACGCCTCTCAGCTCACCGTCCGTACGCCTCGTTCGCCGATCGGTGAGAACTGACGAACTGACTGTGGAGAGGAGAGGAGTGCGGATACCAATAGGTGTAGGGATATAGGGAAGGATGTAGGGATGTATGAAGAGATGTGTGTATGGATGTTTTGAAGGGATGTACCTCTGTAATTGTGAAGAGTATAAAGAGGTACATGGCTGCCCAATGAGGCACAAGGGCTTGAATGCATCTGCAATGCATCTGTATCGCGCACAGACAGCGAGTCGGGGTTAACTTGCTCTCTCCCCGGACGCCGTGCATTGCATGGGTCTGTGCACTCGCTCAGTCTGGCATTGGTAGGAGCGCCGGCGCCTAATAGACTTTGGTGTTGTGCACACCTTGTACCTGCGAAGTACCACTGTCCTCGTACAGGTACAAAGTCGTTGATGTACAGCCAAAGTCCCGTTCGATGTAGAAGTTTGCAAGTGCTAAGAAATAAAGCGAACAAAGGGTGTAGAGCCGATGAGGAAATGGTTGCGTGAACCGAAACGGAAGAGGAGAGAGCTGATGGGATGGATAAAATAACGAGGGGCGAGGCCCGCTACAACGTCACATCATCATCTCCATCCAACTCGCCCTCTCCCCATCTTTTGCCCATCGTCTTCAAGCCATCTCTTCATCTCCACCAACGGCGTCGCAGAGACAAAAAAACACGCATTCGTTCCCAACTAGGAAACAGCCTCCCATTCGCCAAAACACCACCAAAATATTGGCTTGGCAAATTTCATTTCCAATCAAGGGTAGGAAGATCAATTCCGCTCTCCTTGATGTCTCCGCGCCTTCCGCAGATTTGCATACGCACGATAAACGCACGGTCCGCTGCGGGATTGTGTGTTTGTGTGTGTCCAAACCAAGGATAAGAGCAAGTGCAGGACGATAACGGGATATGCGGCCTCGCCTGTGGCCTACGGTCGGATGCAGGGAAGGGCCGCTGATCCACTGTTTTCTATGCGCAGGGATGTGAGGAATGCATTGGATGCGGGAGGGTGTAGGTGTCCACTTTCGTCCACTTGAGACGCTAGGGTGTGAGTGGAAAGGAGACGGAAAACAGTAATGACAGGCGGAAAGACGACGCGGGCGAGGTCAAGTGATTGAAATCGTATGCGACATGACGACGAGGATCGTGGATCAGATCGAAGAGCAAGGAAAGATTGGTCGGGGTGTTTGCGAGGGTGATTATAGGGGTCGCTTGGATAACTGATTGAGATGAAGATGGTGGGATCGGGCTGAGTTGGGTAGGAATTCCACAACGGCCACGGGAGAGATGGTGGAAGCGAGGAAAAGAACAGAACGAAGGATCGTAGCGCGGATACGATAAGACAAAACGGAACGGAACGCAGGATCGTGCCGCCAACAAAATGAAACAAAACAAAAACGTGGAATAGAACAGAATAGCCACACATACCTATCAACCACTCCATCTACCGCCCCCACCCTCCCAGGCCCATACAGCATCAGCCACTGCCCCAGCGCAAGCACTCCATATGCCCACGGCATGCGCTGTTCCAGTTCGACCTGTTGTGCCAGAAAACTCCACATCTTCATTCCAAGCACTGGTGTTGGCCCTGTCGCCGTCGTGGGCTCCGTCGTCGATTTCGACAGTCGAATCCCACGACGTGGCAACGACGATGACGTCGCGACCGCAATAACGAGAGTGCGCACAGCAGCGAAAGCAAGGAAGGCAAATTGAAGCACCATCCAAAATGTCGCTTGCCACCCTCCCTTCGTCGTCGTCCCTTCTTCGTCCTCATCAACCTTTTTCGCGCTCTTCCCCCGCGCCGCAACACCCTCCACCACCTTCGCGACCCCCTCCCATATAACCCCTGGCTCGCATGCCTTCTCGACTGCCTTCTCAATCACGAGATCGGCGAGGATGGAACCGACGAGGGCCGTGAGCGCGGGGTTGTCCTGCTCCGTGGGCGGGAGGAGAGTGTGCAGTAAGCGCTGGGCGAGGAGCTCCCGGTAGGCGGCATCGTTGGCGGATTGAAGCCCGATACTCGCGGGGTCGGTCGGGTCGGGGACGGGTGAGAGAGCGGGGTGAGGGTGGAGGGCGTGGTATATATGACGGGGTGAGGCGGCATACGGAGGTGGGAGGCGGGTTTTGTGGGCTGTGCGGTATGCTGGTTTGTTGGTTAGCTGTGTCTTTGTGGATGTTTTGAATATTTCCCCCGTAGTCGTTCGTCTCCCTTCTTGCCTATCCCACAGCAAGACCCCCCCCCCCTCCCCCCAAAGCAAACAAACTCAC